>CM060903.1:638091937-638519437 GCA_030737815.1 Allium fistulosum | reverse complement strand
AATACATATGATACAACTACAACTGTCGACTCCAGAAGTTATATATACAAGTACATTATCGACTAATATACATGAATACATATCGTTCTATACAATGACACGACTACTACAAAATGACACTGACAACTTCAGAAGATGTGAAAAGTCTTCATATCCTGAACAGCAACTCAAAGAAGAAAATCCACAACCTGAAATAACTCGGGTCTGACCCGAGTATTACATTCAAAAGAAAATAATACCCAGGTCAGTCTAATTCAAACCAGTTTATTAGTGCATATAGGCAGTAATAATTTAAATAGACGACAGTCACAATAATTCCCGTCTATCCGATTCTTTAAACAAAGAAACCGGATAACGGTCAATATAACACTTAACAGTGTTTAACAAAAATCAGCAGATTTAAATCATCAACAGAGATAAATAAACAATTTATCAAATCGACTAAATCAATTTAAACTGTCAAATCTGATAGGGCTGCAGTACACGCACGCGTGTACTGCCTCGCCACTATCACAGGAGATACACAAAAGCTCAATGAAAGTCATAAGTGATCACAAGGTCAAACCCCGAAATTGGGTTCAACTCAAGTGGATTCAAAAACAAATCCCAACAGGGGGAAAAACTGCAAAACACATGCAACTGCAGACATAAGCGAATACGAAGCAACCACCATGATGAAACTATAGTAGCAAACAGTTGCAAAGACAAGGGCAGAATGCAACTACAAAGAAGATAGTGGCAACAGTTCAGAGGACAGTGAACTAAAGTAAATACCACAAACTAATATCAAGGCAAAGACTCAACAATGTCAAAGCCCAGTGAAACCCATAAAATCAAAACCAGGCAGTAATATACCCAGTGAAAACATGCGCAAATGCTTAACAATGTAACAGTAATAATGTATAGTAGGATGAAGACTACACCAAACTTGAACATGTGACTGGCAACTATGAACAGGGAGAACAACCAGGTTAATGATGCAACAATTTATGTAGTGACAATGCACATGAACCCAAAACTGTCGACAATAAATGAGACCGAACTACATGTACAAGGCAACAACGTCAATTGCATCCAAGAACAGCAACAGTTTAAAAAGTGACACAGTGACATGCCCAATCCTCAAAACTATATACAATGACACAGGCATTAGAAATTCGATACACTACAAGTACAACAGGCAAATGAAGTTGCAGTGAAGAATGTCCATGGGTAAAGCTACATATATACCATGTCAATTGCACTGAAACCAGCCATAACCAGAGAACAATACTCATGAAGTAAACAAGGAGGTGTGCACATGAATGCACAGTGCAAACAAATGTAACAATGCAGACAACATTCGAGTACATCGAACCAGCAAGCCTCAGCATCAACAGTGCAACTCAATATGGCAACAGATCAAACAATGGACTACAAGATAGTGAATCAAAGTGTGGTTTAAACCAGGGCAGATAGCATCAAAAGAATGGATGCAACAGAAAAATCATCAACTGGTTCATGCAGCCCAGAGAACATCAAGGCCAAGACTACAATGTCAAAACACAAAGCAATGCACTAACATACAGATATATACAAATGGTCAAGTAAACTGGTAGCAATGCAACATCATGAACACAGTGAACACAGTCAAGGCAGCAAGTAAAACAAGTGCATCACATGTGTACAGAGTAGCTGAAATGGATCAAGGAAGTGTCTGAATAAAATATAATGCCTTTCTAGTACATGACTACAGCTCGATATCAAGTCAATGATGATGAAGATAATACAAAGCAATGGAATACCATACACAAATGAAGTGGCCGAAGTCGAATGTAAATCAAGTCGATGTGGCCGTGAATTTCAAACCTGACTTGATAACTAAGCTTGGCCGAAGCTAAATATTCAAGAAATCGAACCAAAACACAGTACAAAATAGTATGAAATAAAAATCAGGTAAGTTATCAACACCCACGAAATAGAATGGTCAACCCAATCAATTAACAACTGAAAGTCGATGGCTTCAAATCAATAACCAAGCTAAAGCTAAAAGCACGAAGCCCCAAATTTCTTTTCAAAATCAAACCAGGTTGATAATCGAACGACTTCGATATCACAAAATCAGTGAAAGCCAAGGGTAACACAAAATCAAGTCGAAGACAACGAAATCAGTATCACCAAAAGGAAAATCAAAACCGAGACAATGATAACAGTGGAGAATAAGCAGTTCAAAATCGACAACAACCAAATCAACTGTCAAAGCATGAAGCTGAACTAGATGTGAGGGTTACTCACCTTAGCATCGACGAGCGGAAATTGAGCTTTCGATCAAGCTACTCAAATCGGCTGAAGCCCTCGTTCGAATCGGTGGCCACAATCCTTTGAGCGAGATCGAAGAAAGAACGAAGCTGCCCATTTTCCATCCTTTTGTATGCCTTAATTAGGCTTTCGCATGAACGAACGTGAGAATGAGGCCGCCATTAAATTTCGTACTTAAGTTATTAGGGTTAGAAGTGAACGAGAGAAAATGAAATCCAGGGGATCGGGTCGAATTGGGAATAAGAAGGGCACGACAAAAAAAATGAAAGGAAAAAGTATTTGGGCCCTGATTTTTTTTTTCTCTTAAAGAATTTAAACTGGATTCAAACTCCACTGAAATTTGCAACTAATTTTAATCGTCTAAATGACGAAAATAAAATAATTGCATAACCCTGGGTCGTTACAGACTCCCCTCCTTATAAAAATTGCGTCCCCGCAATTTTCCTAATTAAAGTCGTTACTAACAATTATTTTTCTAACATAAACTGGTCAATGCTAGAAAATAAAGTCGGGAATACAAACGCCAAAGAAATCTTTTAATCCCAATAAAAGAGATTCACCAATCTTTTCAACAAAATCTAACTATCAACAGATAATCAGAAAACATCAAATATCTAATTATCCCAAACGATAATCAGAAAACATCAAATCATCAATTATTTACTTATTAAGACGATAATTAAATTTCAAATCAACAAATATTCGATTATCAAAAACGATAATCAAATTTTAAATTCAACAAATATTTGGTTATCTCAAGCGATAATCAAATTCCAAATTCAATAAATATTTGATTATCAAAAGCGATAATTAAAACTAAAATCAACAAATATTTAATTAGCAAAGACGATAATTAAATCTCGAATCAACAAATATTTAATTATCTAACAGCGATAATTAAATCTAAAATCAACAAATATTTAATTATCAAAGACGATAATTAAATCTCGAATCAACAAATATTTATTTATCTAAAGCGATAATTAAATCTAAAATCAACAAATATTTAATTATCAAAGACGATAATTAAATCTCAAATCAACAAATATTTAATTATCTAAAGCGATAATTAAATCTAAAATCAACAAATATTTAATTATCAAAGACGATAATTAAATCTCAAATCAACAAATATTTAATTATCTAAAACGATAATTAAATCTAAAATCAACAAATATTTAATTATCAAAGACGATAATTAAATCTCGAATCAACAAATATTTAATTATCTAAAGCGATAATTAAATCTAAAATCAACAAATATTTAATTATCAAAGACGATAATTAAATCTCAAATCAACAAATATTTAATTATCTAAAGCGATAATTAAATCTAAAATCAACAAATATTTAATTATCAAAGACGATAATTAAATCTCGAATCAACAAATATTTAATTATCTAAAGCGATAATTAAATCTAAAATCAACAAATATTTAATTATCAAAGACGATAATTAAATCTCAAATCAACAAATATTTAATTATCTAAAGCAATAATTAAATCTAAAATCAACAAATATTTATTTATCAAAGACGATAATTAAATCTCAAATCAACAAATATTTAATTATCTAAAGCGATAATTAAATCTAAAATCAACAAATATTTAATTATCAAAGACGATAATTAAATCTCAAATCAACAAATATTTAATTATCTAAAGCGATAATTAAATCTAAAATCAACAAATATTTAATTATCAAAGACGATAATTAAATCTCGAATCAACAAATATTTAATTATCTAAAGCGATAATTAAATCTAAAATCAACAAATATTTAATTATCAAAGACGATAATTAAATCTCGAATCAACAAATATTTAATTATCTAAAGCGATAATTAAATCTAAAATCAACAAATATTTAATTATCAAAGACGATAATTAAATCTCGAATCAACAAATATTTAATTATCTAAAGCGATAATTAAAAACAACAAATATCCAATTATCACAAGCGATAATTAGAAACAACAAATATCTGATTATCAAAAACGATAATCAGAACTCATATCAACAAATATCCAATTATCACAAGCGATAATTAGAAACAACAAATATCTGATTATCAAAAACGATAATCAGAACTCATGTCAACAAATATCTAATTATCACAAGCGATAATTAGAAACAACAAATATCTGATTATCAAAAACGATAATCAGAACTCATATCAACAAATATCCAATTACCTGCAGATAATTGGAAGCAACAAATATCTAGAAATCAATTAAGAAGACTAGAAAATCAACATAAAAGCTTGGATCGATCCCATCAGATGGCGAGTTTTTAATTCGCCGCACGTGCATCTCAGAGTGGCCGAAGCCTACCAAGTACTCAACATAATTTTGGCGCCCATCAGATTGACCCGGAGGTCCGCAGAGTGACCCGAAGGTCTAGTACTGGTATTTGACCCGAAGGTCCGCAGAGTGGCCCGAAAGCCCAACAAATGACCCGAAGGTCCGCAGAGTGGCCCGAAAGCCCAACAAATGACCCGAAGGTCCTCATAGTGGCTCGAAAGCACACGAAAGCATCAAAATGTTTCAATTAACGAGTCCGGAATTAACCGAAATAGCAAACACACATGTCCCCTACCACGTGTTTTACTAAATCGTTTGATTCTCTTCATCGTTTCCTTGAAAGTGTAAAATTCATCAAAATCATCAAAACAACAGATATTCAATTAACGAGTCCGGAATTAACCGAAAAAGTAAAAGTGTGGTTCCATACTCCGCACTTTTGCTAAATCGTTTAAATCTCTTCATCGTTTCCTTGAAGGTGCAAAATTGTGTATTTTATAAAAATACACTTTACATTCTCAAACGGACAAGTCCGGAATTAAGCGAATCAGTAAAAGAAAGGGGTCATAGTCCTCGATTTTGCTGAAACGTTTAAATCGCTTCCTCATTCTTTTGAAAGCGTAAACTGTTAAATTTCTGAAAACAATTTTATTTATTTTGTAAAAATAACAATTCACCTTCTCAACTGGACAAGTCCGGAGTTAAGCGAAACAGTAAAAGAAAGGGGTCATAATCCTCGATTTTGCTGAATCGTTTAAGTCGCTTTCTCATTCTTTTGAAAATGCAAACTGTTAAAAATTTATAAAACAATTTCCATTTTAAAACGATTTTTCCAATCACGTGATTAAAACAGCAAATCAGTAACAATTTCGATAAGGAAATTGTACTTCTCAAAATACCGTAAAAACGGTTACACATCAGTATTGCGGAATAACCGCTTGAAAACCCACTTTTTAAAACATGACGGTTACTGAAGCCAAAGCGACAGTAATTTTGAAACGTCAAAATCACATCAAAACAGTTTACATCAAAATGTAATATCAGTGAATTTCCATTCATCAAAATGCCATAAAACACCGTGCTTCAAAAATTTTAGCATTGGTGTAAAAAAATCTCGTTATAAAAATAACGGCAACAAAATACGTTTCATAACCAAGCATTGGTTCAACGTAAATAAATGCAGTAATGTGCAATTCAAATTTTTGCACGTACTACAGAATGAACAAAGAAATCATTCGAAGGTATCTTCAATGAAGATGTGACGCCCCACCTCTATACCCACGCTAACCAAGAACACTACGGTGTAGTGCTGTCAATTAGCACGGAGAATAAGGCTGTTGAGGAGCGACCATCCGTGTAACTTCTTTGTGCGAGCACCGATATGTCAGATAGAATAGAATGCATATCTTTTTAAAGAGGAAATCCAACATACCGATACAAACACAAAGCTATCACACGGTGGCTATATATAATCTTCGGAAACAAATATAGAAATAAACGTAACACAAATCAGTCACAGACAATTCATATCACAAAGGCGGAAATAGATATGAATATATAACACACATGAAAGTGTTCATCAGAGTAGTGGTCAAGTAAGATCCACGATAATACAAAAGAATAGCAACATGTGCTATACAAAAGAATAAGTACACAATATAGAGTCTATATCTCAAATGCGTACAACCAAAAACTACTAATCTAAGTAGTGCCAAAAGTCAGAGTAGCAAATCCTGGGAGGAAGTCAAGCAGAAGCACCTGTAACATCTCGGTCTGACCCGAGTATTATTTAAGAAAATAATAAACGGATCAGTCTAGCTATAATTATCAGATAAAGTGATATAGAATAAGAGGTATGACAAAAACGTATCATAACCATAATACCATACTGTGATAAGTACGTGATTAAAAATCAACAAGAGATTAATCAATATCACAAGAATCTTCTCAAAGATTAAAAAGAATGTCATATTCTCTATTTAATTCACCAAGCCACAATAAATGACATACATATCAATGCCCATCGTAAATGCTGGTGAAACATAAATTCCAGAAATCAATATCCAGAAATCAAATAATCCGAAGCAACGACGTCGTACAGCGTAACGTCCGATGATCGAGAGACAAAAATAAATAGGAACAACGACGTCGTACAGCGTAACGTCCAATGAACCAAAGCACAAATAAAAGGAACAACGATGTCGTACAGCGTAACATCCGATGAACCAACACGTAGCGAAATGGAACAACGACGTCGTACAGCGCAACGTCCGATGAACCAAATCACCATAAAAAGAAGAGGAACAACGACGTCGTACAGCGTAACGTCCGATGAACCAAAACACAGTAAAATGGAACAACGACGTCGTACAGCGTAACGTCCGATGGACCGAATTAAAGAGACATCGCACATTGCTAGTCTAAATCACAAGAATGATCGTCATGATCATAAGGAAGTGTCGATTACACTAAGCTAGTAAATATAAGAGTTTAGCTTCATGTCCCATAACCACTTGCTTAACTCAAATATTTACGAACAGATTGTAGATCTGCACTAGAAAACTGTCACAAGAGATTCAATCGAACAAGTCCATAAATTAACCGACGAAGTAAACGCAAGCGTTTCATACCACTTGTTTTGCTAAGCCGTTTAATTATATTTTCTCATACGAATGAGGTAAAGGTTTGTATATACTAATAGATTGGAAAACGGTTTTAAGAAAACGAGCTTTGATATTGAAAATAGAGTTGAAATCGTTTTAATGAAAGAGTTTTGATATTTAATACTAGTATAGAAAACCTTTATATTTTGAAGTGACAAATCATAGAAGTGATTGTAGAAACAATCAATTATAAAAGTTCACATTCGAAGACGTGAATAAAATCCAAAGAAATCAATTCTCAAAACCATCAAAGTAAGAAGTTCGGTTAAATGACTTTCGGATAAGATTGCCTACGCAGAGTAAAAGGGAATCAACCCGATTTGATTAGAGTTGGATATTCAAGCTAAAAAAACAACTAGGCAAAACACAGCAGATTCAGACGTCTGAGATCAAGAATTCAGACGTCTGAATCTGGAAAATAAACTATTTTCCAGAACAGAATTCAGACGTCTGAATCCTAGACTTCAGACGTCTGAAATAGGCACTTTTTAGCCTATTTCTTTTCTGGTCCAAAACGAACCAATTCAGACGTCTGAAATTTTGATTCAGACGTCTGAATGCTGGGAGAAGAAAATTCCCAGTATTCCATTCAGACGTCTGAACCATACGTTCAGACGGCTGAAACTGTTATTCAGGGCATTCCCTGAACCTAGGCCAAAAAATGGCCAAACGACATCGATAACGATCGGTCGAGCAACAACGACTAAAGAATTGCACAAGGATAAGTGTTAGGAATTCATACCTAACAATCGAAGATAATTATTGACTTAGATGTGAGATAAAAATCTCACCTTTTCACAAAATCAATGAAGAAGAAGCTATAGAGCAATGGCAAGAACAATCTCTTCAATTCCAACCCAACAAGCTTGAAACTAAGCTTAAAAAGAGAAACATTTCCTAAATTAGGTTTAGGAATTTCTGAAATTGATAAGAGAACGGGTTGGAGAAGATGAAGATGAAGCTTACCAATGGGTTCTCTTTGAATTTGGAGCAAGAACAAGGATTTGCAAATGAACTAGGGCTTAGGAATTTCCATTTCCAATCTTTTCCCCCATTTTTGATGAAGCTTGAGTATTAGGAATAAGAAGTGAAGTAATGAAGAGGAGAGGGGGTTGGAACTGAGTTAGTAAGTGATTAATGGGTTCAGCCCAAACCAAAGCCCAAAGTGAAAAGTGGCAAAATTCTCCTAACTCCAAACATATCGAAGCTTACACTCAAAAAGATCGCAAACGACGTTTTGGACTCAATGGAGGTGGTCTCGAGTCCCAATTCGACTGTCTGCAAAAAGTAGCTTTTCGGACCAAAATCCAACGAACGATGAAATATTTAAATAAAATATCTAAATATAAAATCGATAAATATGCGGGTTGTTACAGAAGATAATTCAAAACAGCAAAACTCTAATCAATAGATGGTTAGTACAAAAGAAAGCCAACGGAAATTTCAACAAAAATCACATAACTGTAATTTCTTTGAATCCTCAATTCGGATTCGAAATTCTCAAAGAAACAAAATAATCACAGCTATGTAAACAACAAATGAAATCCATATCAATTTCGTATTTTGATTTTTTTAAATCAAAAAGATTGTCAGTTGTACTCAGCGAAGGCAGTTTCACTGTTTCCGCTGCGCACTCTGATAAACAGAACACAAATCAATCAAATCATCAGAACACAATTTCACTATTATTTTTAAATAAAGTTATTTAAAAATTTCATCCAAATTTCAAAACTTTAGTTTTGACTCAAGCACAAATAAAACATCGACCGATAGTTGTAACATATGTTCCTTCCGAGTTAAGTTTTATATTATGTCCATAAACCCCAAGCTCTGATACCAACTGTGACGCCCACCTCTATGCTCATAATAACAAAGAGTATTAAAAGAAATATTGTCTATTATTACGAAGAATAAGGCTGGATAGGAGCGACCATCCGTAATTGGCTTTACACTAATATTGGTTATCTCGACAGGAGTGGTATATACTTTTTATTTTTCATCTATTATTTATTTACTCCCATCGACACTCCCAATACTAGTATAAAACGAACTACGATGGTTCATAATAGTTTAGGACATTAGATATAACAATAACACGGATAATATAAATGCGGAACACAGATAAAAACAAAAGTCTCATATATATATAACTGATGTCAGTTAATACATAGTTGACACAATACATATGATACAACTACAACTGTCGACTCCAGAAGTTATATATACAAGTACATTATCGACTAATATACATGAATACATATCGTTCTATACAATGACACGACTACTACAAAATGACACTGACAACTTCAGAAGATGTGAAAAGTCTTCATATCCTGAACAGCAACTCAAAGAAGAAAATCCACAACCTGAAATAACTCGGGTCTGACCCGAGTATTACATTCAAAAGAAAATAATACCCAGGTCAGTCTAATTCAAACCAGTTTATTAGTGCATATAGGCAGTAATAATTTAAATAGACGACAGTCACAATAATTCCCGTCTATCCGATTCTTTAAACAAAGAAACCGGATAACGGTCAATATAACACTTAACAGTGTTTAACAAAAATCAGCAGATTTAAATCATCAACAGAGATAAATAAACAATTTATCAAATCGACTAAATCAATTTAAACTGTCAAATCTGATAGGGCTGCAGTACACGCACGCGTGTACTGCCTCGCCACTATCACAGGAGATACACAAAAGCTCAATGAAAGTCATAAGTGATCACAAGGTCAAACCCCGAAATTGGGTTCAACTCAAGTGGATTCAAAAACAAATCCCAACAGGGGGAAAAACTGCAAAACACATGCAAATGCAGACATAAGCGAATACGAAGCAACCACCATGATGAAACTATAGTAGCAAACAGTTGCAAAGACAAGGGCAGAATGCAACTACAAAGAAGATAGTGGCAACAGTTCAGAGGACAGTGAACTAAAGTAAATACCACAAACTAATATCAAGGCAAAGACTCAACAATGTCAAAGCCCAGTGAAACCCATAAAATCAAAACCAGGCAGTAATATACCCAGTGAAAACATGCGCAAATGCTTAACAATGTAACAGTAATAATGTATAGTAGGATGAAGACTACACCAAACTTGAACATGTGACTGGCAACTATGAACAGGGAGAACAACCAGGTTAATGATGCAACAATTTATGTAGTGACAATGCACATGAACCCAAAACTGTCGACAATAAATGAGACCGAACTACATGTACAAGGCAACAACGTCAATTGCATCCAAGAACAGCAACAGTTTAAAAAGTGACACAGTGACATGCCCAATCCTCAAAACTATATACAGTGACACAGGCATTAGAAATTCGATACACTACAAGTACAACAGGCAAATGAAGTTGCAGTGAAGAATGTCCATGGGTAAAGCTACATATATACCATGTCAATTGCACTGAAACCAGCCATAACCAGAGAACAATACTCATGAAGTAAACAGGGAGGTGTGCACATGAATGCATAGTGCAAACAAATGTAACAATGCAGACAACATTCGAGTACATCGAACCAGCAAGCCTCAGCATCAACAGTGCAACTCAATATGGCAACAGATCAAACAATGGACTACAAGATAGTGAATCAAAGTGTGGTTTAAACCAGGGCAGATAGCATCAAAAGAATGGATGCAACAGAAAAATCATCAACTGGTTCATGCAGCCCAGAGAACATCAAGGCCAAGACTACAATGTCAAAACACAAAGCAATGCACTAACATACAGATATATACAAATGGTCAAGTAAACTGGTAGCAATGCAACATCATGAACACAGTGAACACAGTCAAGACAGCAAGTAAAACAAGTGCATCACATGTGTACAGAGTAGCTGAAATGGATCAAGGAAGTGTCTGAATAAAATATAATGCCTTTCTAGTACATGACTACAGCTCTATATCAAGTCAATGATGATGAAGATAATACAAAGCAATGGAATACCATACACAAATGAAGTGGCCGAAGTCGAATGTAAATCAAGTCGATGTGGCCGTGAATTTCAACACTGACTTGATAACTAAGCTTAGCCGAAGCTAAATATTCAAGAAATCGAACCAAAACACAGTACAAAATAGTATGAAATAAAAATCAGGTAAGTTATCAACACCCACGAAATAGAATGGTCAACCCAATCAATTAACAACTGAAAGTCGATGGCTTCAAATCAATAACCAAGCTAAAGCTAAAAGCACGAAGCCCCAAATTTTCTTTTCAAAATCAAACCAGGTTGATAATCGAACGACTTCGATATCACAAAATCAGTGAAAGCCAAGGGTAACACAAAATCAAGTCGAAGACAACGAAATCAGTATCACCAAAAGGAAAATCAAAACCGAGACAATGATAACAGTGGAGAATAAGCAGTTCAAAATCGACAACAACCAAATCAACTGTCAAAGCATGAAGCTGAACTAGATGTGAGGGTTACTCACCTTAGCATCGACGAGCGGAAATTGAGCTTTCGATCAAGCTACTCAAATCGGCTGAAGCCCTCGTTCGAATCGGTGGCCACAATCCTTTGAGCGAGATCGAAGAAAGAACGAAGCTGCCCATTTTCCATCCTTTTGTATGCCTTAATTAGGCTTTCGCATGAACGAACGTGAGAATGAGGCCGCCATTAAATTTCGTACTTAAGTTATTAGGGTTAGAAGTGAACGAGAGAAAATGAAATCCAGGGGATCGGGTCGAATTGGGAATAAGAAGGGCACGACAAAAAAAATGAAAGGAAAAAGTATTTGGGCCCTGATTTTTTTTTTCTCTTAAAGAATTTAAACTGGATTCAAACTCCACTGAAATTTGCAACTAATTTTAATCGTCTAAATGACGAAAATAAAATAATTGCATAACCCTGGGTCGTTACAGCATCCAAGCGCGTGCTTCAGGTAAGTAGCAGAGTGACCCGAAGCATGCCCCGAGTTTCCCCATGCTCGACTCGAAGCAAGGCCGCCGTCGGGCGTGCTTCGTGTAAGTTGAACTCTGACCCCGATGCACCCTTCAGCTAAACATCGGGCCGGACCGAGGCGAGCGCCGGGTGTTTGCCAACTCGAACGGGTCCCAGAAAGCATGTCGAATTCCTGAATGCACGACCGAGTGCGCTGTCAATCATATTTCTCATGTCGACTTTTTGCTTGACTCGAACCATGCTACAAATAATCATACGCCCGATCAAATGCTAGCATCAAACTTTCATATGCCAGACACAGAGCAAGCTTCAAATTATCAACTCACTCCACGACCTGAAGAGACCATCCGGTTATCACGTGCTCGACTCGGAGCAAGATTGTACAACTTCAAGCCCCGGGAAAATACCGACTTAACCCATTTTCGCGTCGTACCGATTTTCCGAACGTTCGCTTGACCAAGAGCTCGATTTGGGAAAAAAGTGCTTTTGCTCGGATCTTGCTATGATTATATTACACGGTTTTGCACATCCCTACCGTGGGTCAAGAGAGGTCATTGAGCTTAAGCGCCGCTTCTTTAGCCTGGATTCTGACTTAGAGGCGTTCAGTCATAGTCCGACACACGGTAGCTTCACGCCACTGAATTTTCGACCAAGCGCGATGACCAAAAGTGTGAATAAACGGTTCCTCTCATACTAGGTTGAATTAGTCTTTCACCCCTATACCCAAGTCATACGAATGATTTGCACGTTAGTACCACTACGAGTATCCACCAGAGTTTCCTCTAGCTTTGTCTCACTCAAGCACTGTTCACCATCTTTCGAGTCTTGACAGGGATGCTCCCACTCGAACCCTTCACAAAAGAACAAGGTCGGTTAGTAGTGAACCCCACAAAGGAGATCCTATCCATCAACTTCCTTACACCTTCCGAGTTTTCACACCTCATCGACTTGGAAGCATGTCAAACTCCTTGGTTCATGTTTCAAGACAGGTCGAATGAGGAGCTCAGTAGACAGTGCTAAAAGCGCACAAGTGCACTGCAAAGGATGCACCACTGAAGCATGCACTATACGCTCAATTGCATGGACGACGTTACGTCAAGAAAATCAAACGCCTAATGCTTGGATTACAAGAATAGCCCTTAATGATCCACGTGCCAAGCCAACTGGCTAACCTACCCTAAATGTGAGAAGTACAACATCAAACCAGCACGTATCGCTGACCCCAATTTGTTTCCCTCTTGATAAATTTAAGCACTCTTTGACTTTCTTTTCAAAGTCCTTTTCATCTTTCCCTTGTGGTACTTATTAGCTATCGGTCTCTTATCGCTATTTAGCCTTGGATAAATTTTACCACCCAATTGGGGCTGCATTCCCTAATAACCCAACTGATTAACAATGCCTCATGTTGCAACAAGGTTCAAGCCGAACGGGGGTAATTACCCTCCTTGGCACCCCATTCCAAGGAGCCTAGGCCTGATCCGTTGCTGATGATGCTTTTTCAAACTATAATTTAGGTGGCACAATCACCTAATTCTCAAGCCAGGCTTTTCTCCATTCGCTCACTGTTACTAAAGGAATCTTCATAAGTTTCTTCTCCTTCACTTATTGATATGCTTAAACTCAGCAGGTTGCCTCGTTTGATTTGAAGTCATGTTCCAAGCTTGCAACTAAGGCAAACATCGAAAATGGTTTCAATTAGTGTTACGTTGTGTGTAGGACTCCTGGGTGCAGTTAGAAACATCGTGTCTTAACTTGATATACAATTCGTCGCGCGTAGACCTAACGACAACATTCTATCTAACGCCTTTCTTCATATCCTTCTCATCTATCACTCACTAAACTTTCCTCACCCCATCACCATTCCATTTAATGTCGATCCCTGTACCAAACTCCTCCTTACCAATCTGAAAACTAAACCTCCCTTCATCCCTTCAAAAACTTCTGTTGAACTCTCCTCTTCTATCTCCTTCTCCATCTCCTTCTTTTCCTCCTCCTCCATCTTCTCCTCCTCTCCCTTGTGCCTTAATACAACGTACCAAGCCATCTACCTAAAAATGCTCGAGCTCACCATCTCACAAACACACAGGCAACTCAAATCTAGTTCAGTAATTCAAGGAATTTCATGAGCTCTTACCTATGTCAAAACTTAGATGTCAAAGTTATAATCGGGAGGTGATCAATCAAGCCTTTTGATTTGGAAGTGAAAGGAAAATTGTTCTGAGGGATAGATTGAATTCATGTTTGATTTAGGGCCTGGGATTGAAGAATTTTCATTCGGTAGTATAATGGATTTGGCAAAGAAGGATAACGTAGAGGCAGATAAAATTAATAGAGTGAAATTGGAGAAATAAAAAGTGAAGGAAAATAATAGAGGAGACTAGTACATATACATGAAGATATGGCGACGTAACTAGTTGCAACAGGTGGACCAAGTCAGGAATAGAGAGGGATTGAAATTGGACTTGATGATCCCTATTCATGTGGCCATAGCAAGGGATCTACTTGTTGTGTTTTGATCCCTCCACACAAATAAATGAATAAATGAAAAATGAAAAATCAGATTTGTGTTATTGAAAGACGATAAAGGAATAGCAATCAATTAGGAAATTGGATGGACTTATTTCCGGCAACTCAGACTTTTCTTTCGATTCAATACATGTTATGTTACTCACAAGATGTACTTTGGAGGGCAAGTGTTATTTGGTATCATGACCTGGTTATGTTGCAATAATCATGCAAATCAAACTCGATTGTTCTCAAGTAAGTATGAACTTTTTTTACTCCTTAAACTAAACTTATGTAAGTGAATGATGTTTTGTTTAATTTCATTTACAGGCAACACTTTGCAATTAAAATGGTCACTTTTACCATATATTCATGAGTTTGAGAAAATGAGAAAAGTTAATTGGTCAAAAGCAATTTTGTTTAATTTGGAGGAGCATTTGAAAAAATTTGCTGAAGATCCTAGGAGAAATCATTCGTGTTTAACAATTTTACTGGTATTATTTTATTTCCTTAAAAAAATTTATTGTTAGTCAACTAATTATTATATTATTTAACTAATTCTAAAGTACTAACTATTAGTTTAATCCCATACAGTATTGGATTTGTGATGTTTTGGAAATAATGGAAAAGAGAGAAACCTACAAAGAAGGAATGCCAACAATGGCAAAGTGGAGATTATCAACACTGAAAAAGTTGCTCACATCAGAGTTTCTCTCTCAGTGGTTGAGAAAATGGTATAAATATAAATCTAGTATGTTTTTTTAAAGTGTACACCTAATTGCAATTTTTTCAATTGGCATTAGACATCACATAATTAACTATAAACAAAAGTACATTTTCTTAAGTTTATAAAATGCACATCTTTTTGCGTTCCCATATATTTCAATTTCTATTTAACTTTAAATTTACAAAGTAACTTTAAAATATAAATATCACTTTTAAAATTTATAATAGGTTTGTAAAGAAAAAACTTTAGCATAAATATTTCAAAAGTTCACATTAATATTTAAGTATTACACACCTACTTCCACTTTTCAAACATTTTAAATTTTAATTGCACTTTAACATGCAAAGTAGATTTTTACTGTAAATTTTTTCTTTTAAAAGGTAGCAGAAATTGGAACAACATTAAAATAACACTACATTAAATTTCAAAAAACCCACAACATAAGTTTTACAAAGCGCACATACTACTGTGGTAATAATTCAAACTTTGTACTTTTTCATTTTTCGATTTCATGAACTTATTTACTAAACACATCTTTTTTTCCTCCTCTTATTCAACAATTTTGTATAGTACCTTAGCAATATGGTTATAACTTATGTGCATGGGCAAGTGATAAAACTTCACTTAACGTAATGCTCTTCTTGTTTGGGAGTTTGTATCATTATCGATTACTTACAATAAAGCCCACAGGAGGAAACGTTGCAGGGAGAAATATAGGAAATACCAAAATAGAAATAGTGAAACATGACTCCTAGATAAGTTTGAAGTTGCAGACAAGATGATATCGTGTTTTAATATTTACTCTGTATGAATATTGTTATGTACTTCCATGAATGTTTGAGAATTGTTTTGTTCTTTTTATTATTGTTACGAAGTTATACGAATTTAGATAATTGGTTTCTTTTGTCCGCTGTAATAACCTTGTATGAAAATAGAAGTTCATATCTACTTAGAAATATCTGTCTATCTATTTAAAACTACGTATCATCCAGTTGTCAAATCAAAAATGTCGAAACATGGTTCTTACCAATAGATGCTGGTCTTTTGCAAGGTTCCAACTTCTAAACCATAATTTACCTTTCTTTTGAACTTGCACGTATTTATCATCGTCCCTGAGAAATGATGTTTTTTTCTTTTTAAAGATAATCCTTCATGTTCTGTTAAGTTTTACTTATATGATGTTCATTCCAAGTTTGTTATTTTGTGATGCATGACATTTCATGGGTTGGACATGTTGGAGTTTCCATTGTACCCTCTGCATTATTCTAGCCAACTAATCTCAGGACAACAAAAGTAGTCGCAGTCACGTCCTACAAATTGTAATCTACCTTGAAAATAATAGAACCTCAGGTTGTCAAAAGCAGAACATAATCTACAAAAAAGCACAAGTTCTAGCGCTTTCCATATAATTTAAATTTGTATTTAACTTTAAAATGACAAAGTAAACTCTGAATATAATTTTTTTTATAAGTTTAATTAGGTTTGAAAAAGGAAAAAAAAATTGTAGCACAAAAGTTTCAAAAGGTCACCTCAATATGTACAAAGCGCACACCTACTTGCGCTCTTCAAATATTTTAAAATAAATTGTGATTTAAATGCAAAGAATTTTTTTAGTGTAAATGTTTTTTTTAACAAAAGGTTATAGAAATTTCAACAACATTAAGATAACAGTAGATAATTTTCAAAAAACCACACCATAAGTTCTACAAACTACACAGCTACTTGCATTTTCTGTACATTTCTTATATTAATTAAATTTTAGTACGATGAATTAAATTTTTAATGTAAATATACTTTCTAAAATATAAAAAATGTAATCTACCTTGAAATAAAATGGAACCTAAGTTTGTCAAAAGCAGAACATAATTTAAAAAAAAACGCACAGCTTTTTGTACTTTTCATATATTTTAATTTTCCATTTAACTTTAAAATGACAATATAAACTTTAATTATAAATATTATTTTTTGAGTTGTAATATATTTATAAAAATAAGTAAACTGAAGCATAAATATTCCAAAACCTAACCTTAATATTTACAAAGCGCACAACTATTTGCGCTTTTGAAACATTTTAAATTTTAATTGCATAGCTGCTTGCATTTTCTATACATTTCTTATATTAGTTAAATTTTAGTATGATGAATTAAAATTTTAATGTAAATATACTTTCTAAAATATAAAAAAATGTAATCTACCTTGAAATAAAATGGAACCTAAGTTTGTCAAAAGCAGAACATAATTTAAAAAAAACACACAGCTTTTTGCACTTTTCATATATTTTAAATTTCCATTTTACTTTAAAATGACAGTATAAACTTTAATTATAAATATTATTTTCTAAGTTGTAATAGATTTGTAAAAATAAGAAAACTGAAGCATAAATATTTCAAAAGCTGACCTTAATATTTACAAAGCGCACAACTATTTGCACTTTTGAAACAATTTAAATTTTAATTGCACAGCTGCTTGCATTTTCTGCACATTTCTTATATTAATTAAATTTTAGTATAATGAATTAAAATTTTAATGAAAATATATTTTCTAAAATATAAAAAAATGTAACCTACCTTGAAATAAAATGGAACCTAAGTTTGTCAAAAGCAGAACATAAATTTAAAAAAAAGCACAGCTTTTTGCACTTTTCATATATTTTAATTTTCCATTTAATTTTAAAATGACAGTATAAACTTTAATTATAAATATTATTTTCTGAGTTGTAATATATTTGTAAAAATAAGAAAATTGAAACATAAATATTTCAAAACCTGACCTTAATATTTACAAAGTGCACAGCTATTTGCGCTTTTGAAACATTTTAAAATTTAATTGCACAACTGCTTGCATTTTATGCACATTTCTTATATTAATTAAATTTTAGTATGATGAATCAAATTTTAATGAAAATATATTTTCTAAAATAAAAAAAAATGTAATCTACCTTGAAATAAAATGGAACCTAAGTTTGTCAAAAGCAGAACATAAGTTTAAAAAAATGCACAACTTCTTGCACTTTTCATATATTTTAATTTTCCATTTAACTTTCAAATGATAGTATAAACTTTAATTATAAATATTATTTTCTGAGTTGTAATGGATTTGTAAAATAATAATAAGAAAACTGAAGCATAAATATTTCAAAACCTAACCTTAATATTTACAAAGCGCACAGCTATTTGCACTTTTGAAACATTTTAAAATTTAATTGCATAGCTGCTTGCATTTTATGCACATTTCTTATATTAATTAAATTTTAGTATGATGAATTAAATTTTTAATGAAAATATATTTTCTAAAATATAAAAAATTGTAATCTACCTTGAAATAAAATGGAACCTAAGTTTGTCAAAAGCAGAACATAAGTTTAAAAAACGCACAGCCTTTTGCACTTTTCATATATTTTAATTTTCAATTTAACTTTAAAATGACAGTATAAACTTTAATTATAAATATTATTTTCTGAGTTGTAATAGATTTGTAAAAAAATAAGAAAACTGAAGCATAAATATTTCAAAACCTGACCTTAATATTTACAAAGCGCACAACTATTTACGCTTTTGAAACATTTTAAAATTTAATTGCACAGCTGCTTGCATTTTATGCACATTTCTTGTATTAATTAAATTTTAGTATGATGAATTAAAATTTTATTGAAAATATATTTTCTAAAATATAAAAAATGTAATCTACCTTGAAATAAAATGGAACCTAAGTTTGTCAAAAGCAGAACATAAGCTTAAAAAAACGCACAGCTTTTTGCACTTTTCATATATTTTAATTTTCCATTTAACTTTAAAATGACAGTATAAACTTTAATTATAAATATTATTTTCTGAGTTGTAATAGATTTGTAAAAAAATAAGAAAACTGAAGCATAAATATTTCAAAACCTAACCTTAATATTTACAAAGCGCACAGCTATTTACGCTTTTGAAACATTTTAAAATTTAATTGCACAGCTGCTTGCATTTTATGCACATTTCTTATATTAATTAAATTTTATTATGATGAATTAAAATTTTAATGAAAATATATTTTCTAAAATATAAAAAAATGTAAACTACCTTGAAATAAAATGGAACCTAAGTTTGTCAAAAGCAGAACATAAGTTTAAAAAAGCGCACAACTTTTTGCACTTTTCATATATTTTAATTTTCCATTTAACTTTAAAATGACAGTATAAACTTTAATTGTAAATATTATTTTCTGAGTTGTAATAGATTTGTAAAAAAATAAGAAAACTGAAGCATAACTATTTCAAAACCTAACCTTAATATTTACAAAGCGCACAGCTATTTGCGCTTTTGAAACATTTTACAATTTAATTGCATAGCTGCTTGCATTTTATGCACATTTCTTATATTAATTAAATTTTATTATGATGAATTAAAATTTTAATGAAAATATATTTTCTAAAATTTAAAAAAATGTAAACTACCTTGAAATAAAATGGAACCTAAGTTTGTCAAAAGCAGAACATAATTTTAAAAAACGCACAGTTTTTTGCACTTTTCATATATTTTAATTTTCCATTTAACTTTAAAATGGCAGTATAAACTTTAATTATAAATATTATTTTCTGAGTTGTAATAGATTTGTAAAAAAATAAGAAAACTGAAGCATAAATATTTCAAAACCTGACCTTAATATTTACAAAGAGCACAGCTATTTGCGCTTTAAAGTTGTTTGCACTTTTTAAATATTTTATATTTCAATTGTCATTAAGCATTGCAATGTAAACTTTCAATGTAAACATATTTTTTTTAAGTTTTAAAAGATTTAAACAATATTAAATAAACTATAGCTTAGATGTTACAAAACTGAAACAAAATTAAACAAATGCATGCTTGCTTGCATTTTTCAAATATTTAAAATTTAAAATGTCATTTAGCACTTTAATATGAACTTTCAATGTAAAATATTTTCTTATATTTTAAATGATTTGAACAATATATCTTAAATTTTACAAAACTAAAACAGAATTAAAAAATATTGCACTTGTGCTTGCAGTTTCAACGTATTTCAAAATAAAATTTACTTTTAACATAAAAAATAAATTGTAATGAATTGTTTTGAATTTTAATTTTTCTATTACTTTTTTATAACAAAATGCAATAATTTTTGTTTTAATTAACAGTGTATTCTGTATTAGATCAAAAAAATTCTTTTATGTCTAACAAATCATATGTAAAATACAGGCAAATATTGAGATGGATGACAAAAAGACGTTGTCAGATTCAGAGCATGAAAACTCATTATCAAGTTCAGAAAGTGATAATTCTTCTGACTTCCAAGGTTTAAAAGAGAATTACAAAAAGCTAAAAAGTTATGTTAAAGACCTAGAAAAAAAAGTTACATCTTTGAGGAATGATGTTGAAAAAATAAAAAAAAATTGAAAACTGTAGAAGATAAATCAATGAATGATAACATTACAAAAACAACTGAAGGAGATTGTTCAACTGAAAATGAAGCAGCGGAGTTGGAAGAATCGGAAGAAAATTTGGGAACTAAAGAACAAACAGTGGAAAACACAACAATAGTGACTGAAGAAATTGATTTACCTATAACTGGTAATAAAGAAATGGTTGATCTGCAGGAACTTCAACAACCAACTGAAGAAAATTGCTCAACTAAAAATGAAGCAACAAAATTAGAAAAATGGAAAGAAAATTTGGAAACTGAAGCGATGGTGACTAAAAAATGAGTTACCTGTATCTGTTAACGAAGATCTGCAGAAAAAAGAGCTTGTACAATTTGAAAATGCTTGCTTGAGATATAACAAAAGGTATGAAAATAAAATTGAAATAACACTATAATATCTTTATAATATTTTTGATTTTTTTTTGAATTTCTTTGCAGTTTCATAGTGTACAAGAACATAGACGACAATACCATAATATCTTCTTGTATGCTACAAAATTACTTGTACAAACGAATAGTGGATGAACATGTATAATTCCTTAAATTCATCACAAATTTACTAGCTTAAAATTTCAAAATGTTTAATCTATTTAAATATTTATATATACTCATTTATTGTTTATTATTATGAAAAGTTATACAAAATTTTGAAATACTGTTATAACAATGTAATTATATTATATACAGGTTTTTAATTGGTATATGCCAAATACTGCCAGAAAAACAAATGAACAAAATGTCTACTTCAGATCAGAGGAAGTGGTATGTTATTATATCTCCTTGTTACTAATATTTTACATACACCAAGTAATAATTTAGTGTAAACTTACATTTAAATATTTTGCAGGCATCATTGACAATGAAGGCAAAAAACAATGAACTCGTTAAAAAACATATAAGAGACAAGTTACTATCAGATGAAAAACCAATTAAACTCCTGTTTTTTCCTATTAAGCATTTGAATAATCATTGGACACTTCTTGTCTACTACCTTGAGAAGCAGGAATGGCATCATTTTAATTCTATGAAAGCTAGACCAGATAATTATGCACAAAAAGAAAATATGATAGTAAGCAATATTATTTTGTATTGCAAGTTCAATTTTGTTCACGGCTGTAACGACCCACTATTTTGGACCATTCAAATCGATAATAATCCACAAATGTCAGACTTGAATAATTCAAAATAATAGATTGTTAATATAAATTGGCAAAACTCAGTATATACAGTAAATAAAATAATCACAGATCACATACACAGAGTAATATAACAATAGTGCAGCGGAAACAAAAGAATAGTAGTTCATGAAGCTACTATATATATAACAGAGTTAAACAAGATACAACAGAAGTCTCGAATACAATAGATATCTCAATACAATAGTCAAATACAAGATCTGAATACATCACTGGAATCAACTGAATAACTGAAAGCTGGATAGATAGCTGGATCTCCAAGCGAAGCTCCAACTCCAAAGGTGAGTCTCAAATACTGTATCACTCAGTCTGACCCGAGCGTAAAGAAAACACAAAACACTCGAGTCAGGATTAACATTCTTATATCAATAAATCCAACTCAAGTGAAATAACAACTGAAATACAAGTAAACTCAAAGGATGTTTGGGATAACCATCCTCTAAGGATCCGTTAAACTATCTACTATGTAATAGTGTACGCTAAGTAGATAATGTCTAATCAGTAAAGTACGATATCAAAATAGCGTTAAGTCACGGCCCATTCCACCCTTAACACATTTTTATTCCCAAGAGCATATACAAGACCGTAGTTTCCCCAAAACCGGAAGTCACCAGAGGGCAATCCATATACTAAAGGTACAAACCAAAATCGTAGTGGTCGCGAATAGGATAATCAGTATGACAAGGTACATGAGGCGATACCAACTAGGATACTAGTAGTTGCCTGATCCGGACTGATGTTGAGCATAGCAGCTACTACCCCAACACCGTGAAACAACACTCCCAAAATCGAGGGGTGCACCCAAATCGAATCACATAAGTAATAGATAAGGTATCGAAGAAGTGTGTCCGCTAGAGATGGCGATCCTCAATGGCCCGGCGCGGCTCCTGTTTTAGTCATGTCAAGGGTCATCCAAAATCGTTCTCTTTCTTCAGTCAACGCGTTCACCAAAACCATCCACTTCATTCTGGATCAACACTCCGCGTATATTAGTTATTAAAGTGGTTTCGGTATCGACAGAGAGTATGTCCATATCCGATCCCGGTCTCTTTAATAACTACGTATTATTACACCGATGGTCATTTAATAAAATTTCAAAATAGTTATATTTCAAAACTGACATATCATTGCCATTTCCAAACCATATCAATACGATATCACTTTTTCTTTAAATAAATCCATTTCCAAAATCATATTACTTTCCAAAGTTATATTGCTTTCGAAATCATACGTCTTTTACAATCATAACACTTTGGAAATCAAAACTTGAAATTCATAACACTTTGAAATCCTAGCACTTTCCTCTTAAACAGTTTAGATATTCACAAATCAATTTACATAAACTCGAATTCCAAAATTAAAATTTTAATTAAATCTCAAATCGTCAATTTCAATTCAATTTAGTTTCTCGATAAACCCTTTCAAATTATCGATTTCAAATGCCTATTTGAACCATAAATAAACCATTTCAATTTCAATATATTTCAAGTTTAAATATTCAACATTTCAAAACTTAATTCGATAATTCAATTTATGTCCCAATTTAATTTCATTACATTTAGTTTCTGAAATATTTCTTTAATCATTTCAATACATCAAAATACAACTTCAATTTACAAATTTATATAGACAAAATATCCCATTTAAATTTATATAAGTTTGAAATATTCATTAAGCCACCTCTTAATTAATTCAAGTTATAAAACATATCTTAAAATTTCAAATTTAATAGATATCAAATCAACTTATTTAAGTATAATTCTTAAATAATTAAGAATTCCAAATCAATTCAAATTTATCTTTCAACCTGAAACATTTAAATTCTATATTTGAAAATATAAATTTTACATAAATACTTAAACATATTTCATATTGATTCAAATCAACTTATTAAATCAACTTTAATAAATCTTTAAAATCATTATTTATTAAAACCATATATTTCTTTCAAAACCGTAGAAATGTTTTTCAAAAACATTTATATATAGACCAACGGTGTCCGTATATAATTTTCTATCCTATGGTCAAGTGATACGGATATTTATCATTTCAATCCGCAATTTAAAATATATTTG
Source organism: Allium fistulosum (assembly GCA_030737815.1). NCBI lineage: Eukaryota > Viridiplantae > Streptophyta > Magnoliopsida > Asparagales > Amaryllidaceae > Allium > Allium fistulosum. The sequence goes on along the minus strand of CM060903.1, from coordinate 638,495,330 downwards.
GGTATATATCTTTTCAACCCGAAATCCCAAATTCAATTTAATTTGAAAATCGCTTGGGTTTATCATTTCAACCCATAACGATTTTCTTCTATTCTAAAGTCCGTTCGGGTATGTATCATTTCAACGCATAGTGATTCTATACTAACAGGGAACTTGCAGAGTGATAACAGATATGATAACAATATAACAACAGTAACAGGCATATATCATAAGTATAAATAACAGATAAGGGGGTCAGATGTCACAGGTGAACAGATACAGATGATGGCATATATATATCAATATAAATAACAGATAATGATGTCAGGTGTCACAGGTGAACAGATACAGATGATGTCATAGATATAGCAATATAAATAACTAACAGCAGTATATTTCAGTTGTCGTTTCAATTGAAATCAGATTTAATAAATATAAGAACGTTAATCGTGAGTGATTGCTCACCTTTCGAGGCTAGAGATGCACGAGAAGATGACACGGATACGCACACTGATACGGACATAGAGATTGAGTTACGAATCCAAGCAAAACAAATCGGCACGAATTCAACGATCAAAGCTGATAACAGAAATCGATGAAATCAAATCAAAACATTCAACATAGCAACAAATAAAACATGTCATGCGTCAAAGTTTAACAATATAATTCTATGTGCTACCGAGATCGAAATGGTCTGAAATTTGGTATGAATAAAGATCAAAACTTGTATTTTAAACTGCAAAAGAATCACTTGATTTGGACAAGAGACGAGAAAAGTTATGATGTCACGAACATAGACTCAGGCCATGTTTGCAGCAGTGCAAAATAATTTCTAAGTACAAAAGAACAGCTGTCTGGGTCTAACTTCCAGATCCTCGACCACTAATCAAATGATGTCGGATTTTGCTGAAATTTGACAGGCATAAACTAGGTAACTTTGACTTCTTTTTTAAAAATAAAATCAATCCATTCAGACGTAAGACATAAGAGATACGATGCGTCAAACATGAACTCAGGTCGTGTTTGCAGCAGTGTAAAATAATTCCAAGTACAAAAGAACAACTGTCTGGGTCTAACTTCCAGATCCTCGACCACTAATCAAACGATGTCGGATTTGGCTGAAATTTGACAGGCATAAACTAGGTAACTTTGACTTCTTTTTTAAAAATAAAATCAACCCATTCAGACATAAGACATAAGAGATACGATGCGTCAAACATGAACTCAGGTCGTGTTTGCAGCAGTGTAAAATAATTCCAAGTACAAAAGAACAACTGTCTAGGTCTAACTTCCAGATCCTCGACCACTAATCAAACGATGTCGGATTTGGCTGAAATTTGACATGCATAAACTAGGTAACTTTGACTTCTTTTTTTTAAAATAAAATCAACCCATTCCGACGTAAGACAGAAGAGATACGGTATCGTGAACATGTAGTCTAACTGCTGTTATTTCGAAAACTATACATATAAACCCATATATATAAATCAATAAAACTATCAGTATATACTCATGCGTATAAGACATTAAAATGAAATATGCTGTAAGTCATCAATATTGCAGTGGAATAAAATGAGCTGGCAAACAACTTATATATATAGCCGAAACATATTATACTCATAAACAAACATATAACAACAAACATACAATAATATATATACACTTTAAAACACCTAGCATATTATTATATTCAAACGTAACCCACATACAGTAAAATACTTCTAACATATTATAAGTATACTTTATAAACTTACTTTATTAAACTTGTACTATACTATAACTTACTTATATAACAATATACATATTGTACTTTGTAAACTTAATATTATAAATAACAAAATTGTAAAATTAAAACTCTCGGCATATCATGTATAAGTTTTCTTACATAAAACATTTTGTACACATAACACTATACAATATAAACTATATATATGTAAAACACGGATATGTAAAACAAATAGATTTTATGAAGGAAACAAGCTACAGGAATTTGCACGTACCATATATATTTGGCAGGAGGATACGTACGGCTATTTTGCGAGCAGCTTGTGACTGCTCGGAGTGACGTGCTCGGTTGAGGCACGAGAGAGAGAAGGAGGCGTGGTCGAGGATGCGGCTGTGGGGTGCTGCCGGAGGTGAGGGGAGATGCTGCGTCGGTGGCGAGCTAAGGGATGGGTGATGACATGGAATGGGGCGGAAGGTCAGGTGGCAGTGTCGTGGCGGAAAAGCAGTAGCGGTCTCTCGACTGAGGAGGAGGAGCGGGTAATTGGTGGGGTTAGTGGCTGTGCTCGCGTGGTTGGCTATCGTGGGGATGGGTGGCGTGGGCTGGGGACGTGGGTGGCCGAGTGGGGAAGGCGAGGGGAGCTGGGATGTGGAGGGGCGGAGGGTGATGCGGTGGTGGGTGGAGGCGGCTGCTGGAGATGGATGAGGCAGAGATGGCAGGGGCGGAGGTGGAGAGGTGGTGCGGTGGACGTGCATGCATGGAGGAATTTGTGAGTGGAGGGGGAGAGTTTCATTTTCTCTGGAGGGAGACAGAAATATAAAAGAATGATGAGAGGAGGGAGAAGAGAGAGCAAAGACGTACCAGAGAAGTTTGAGTGTGAAGTGAGAATCAATTAATGCAGAGCAGGGGATTGCAGAGATATATACAGAGGGGTTTTGAGTCCCCATACCAATGTAATGATGATTTTGCACAGTGGTGGCTATTGGGTTTCTGAAGGGACAAGGCCTTCGAATTCTGAGCGGAAAAGTGTAGGGTACCGGTTTGTGTGGCGTAACGGACCAGTTTGCACTCCGTTAACCAATTTATAACTTGCGACGCCGAACTCCGATTGACACAAAAAATATACCGTTTTGATCAGCGCGACGAGGCGGACACAACGGTATAAAGATATTGATGGTTTGACATTGTTTGCGAAGTGGCAAATCTTATTAAACCATTTGCACGAGCGAACATTTTAACTAGCAATTAAAAGCGAAATTTGACGAAACGAAATGCGCCGTCATGATCAGAATATTTTTCTTATGAAATATTGTGAAAAATATTTGAGTTTGGATGATAGAAAATTTTACACATAAAATTTAAACAATATGTAAATGCGACGAGCGAAATTTTCTTTAATATTTTTCGACGAAATTTGGCGTACGCCTATGTCTATCTAGACGCATTCCAAATGTGAAGTTTGAATGGCAACGGAAGTTGTTTGTGAAAATTCGAATTTCTACACTAAAATAAGCGATTTTAAAATTTTAAACTGGGTCTGAATTTCAGGGTCGTTACATTCTCCCCCACTCAAAACTTTTCGTCCTCGAAAAGGAACGAGGTAGGAGAATAGAAATAACCTGAAAGAAAAACAGATTTGAAATACAAAATAACAATTAATTTAAACCATATAAATTCAAATTTAAATTAATTTATATTCAATAATTGATTTAATCAATTTGATTTCACTAAGATCAATCTCAACTATTTCTAAATTCATTATCTTATTATCCAATTATCCTCAATTTACAATTTCTAAAACCATAAATTTGAATAATCTTTTATTATAATCATATTTTATTTTCAACAGATTAAATTCTTTAATTCCAAATTATTATAAATTTTATTTCACTTAATATATCTTATCACATACATTTAACCCATATAAATTAATTTAAACCATAAAGTTTCTATTTAAATTAATTTATATTCACTAACTGCTTTTAAATTCAAGGTATTTTCATAAGTTGATCAAATTCCAATTTATTAATTCTTTCAAACAAATTTATTTCATTATTAACTAAGTTTTACTTATTATCCTATCTAACTCTATTAACATCTTATAATCAAAATTTAGTGTATAACATTTATTATAAACACTCAAATTTTATTTATAAAGGCATTTTTACTGTATATATTATCCAATTACATTTTAACTTTAAATAATTTAGGTAAGTTATTTTGAGATGCAATTTAGTACTATACAAATAAAATTTTCAAATTCAATTATTTCAATTTAAAATACTTATTCAAAATTTAGCTTTATTTATAATTGAAACGTCCCTTAACATAATTTTAAGAATTAAATTTCCGTTTAATTTCAAACCCTTTAGAGATAATTATGTATATACTATATATATAAAATCAAATTTAAAATATTATTCCTATATGTGTATATATATAAATCCAGCCATATTTAAGAAATTCAAATCAAAATATTTTTTTCCAAAACAAAACCGTAGCAAAGCTACAGAATAGTCTCTTCACTTCTAAACTCGAAAATGAATGTCGATGATGCGGCCGCCATCACTGAAATTATTTTCCAGCGACAAAGAGAAGAGCACTTATTTCAATATTTAAAATTCTTTGAAAACGGTTTCTATTTGAAAATACGTTCAATAATATACCTTTAAAAAAAAAAATTAAAACCAAAGCTTGAAATTTTAGGAAATTACATTCTCAAATTCTTACTTTAAGTTTATTTAAATTTCTAAATAAATTTATAAACCAACTTTTATAATTCCATTTATTTTTATGTTGGAATAATCAATGATTTACAAAACAAATAGTGAAAATCAATTATTATCTTTCTGACAACCAATTCAGTTAACAATTCAATTTCAGAAAATTTATACTTATATATAAGGTAATCATACAAAACTTCTATTTTATTTATCAAATTGAAAACGATATTGTGTCAGTTTGCTCTGCTCAAGTGTTTTGGAAATCCTATCGATAGCGTTGATCGGACGAATCGATCGAAAACCCAAATCAACATCAACAACTCAAACAACACAATATAAAACATTTTAAAATTAATTTACAATACACTTCCTCACTTAACGATACAATAATGGATTTCAAAGCAAGGATAGGGATTCAATTTTTTGATAGACTCAAATCAAAGAGAATTTCGATTCGAAGATAGGTTTGAACAAAGACGAGATAATTAAACAACAAAATAAGGCGATGGATAAGTTTATATAAATCGCGGGCAACCTTAACCGGGTCAACCATGACTTCAAAAATAAGATTGGTGTAGATTTCCGAGGTAAATCGACATTAGATCTCAAGAAATAGAATTCAAGTATAGCAGGAGATAGATAGCATCGTAAACCGAGGATACAGAAATCTCCGGTAAATCAATGCCTATTGTAAAGGAGTTTTTCTCCTTTACGAATCATTCGAAGATTGGAGAGACTGCCGATCTATTATAGATATCATTCAAAATGGAGTTATGGGGTGCTCCAGAATTGAAAGAAGACGAATAGTGAAGGACACGAATGAATTTTGGAACCGAGGGGAACGTTCCAAAATTCAAAGGAATTGAGTCAAGGGAAGAGATTGAAACTCGAATGAGAGTGATTCTGTAAATACATTTACCATATATGCTACGTTTTGCCTAGAGCTACCAAAGCTCTGATACCAACTGTAACGACCCACTATTTTGGACCATTCAAATCGACAATAATCCACACATGTCAGACTTGAATAATTCAAAATAATAGATTGTTAATATAAATTTGCAAAACTTAGTATATACAGTAAATAAAATAATCACAGATCACAGACACAGAGTAATATAACAATAGTGCAGCGGAAACAAAAGAATAGTAGTTCATGAAGCTACTATATATATAACAGAGTTAAACAAGATACAACAGAAGTCTCGAATACAATAGATATCTCAATACAATAGTCAAATACAAGATCTGAATACATCACTGGAATCAACTGAATAACTGAAAGCTGGATCTCCAAGCGAAGCTCCAACTCCAAAGGTGAGTCTCAAATACTGTATCACTCGGTCTGACCCGAGCGTAAAGAAAACACAAAACACTCGAGTCAAGATTAACATTCTTATATCAATAAATCCAACTCAAGTGAAATAACAACTGAAATATAAGTAAACTCAAAGGATGTTTGGGATAACCATCCTCTAAGGATCCGTTAAACTATCTACTATGTAATAGTGTACGCTAAGTAGATAATGTCTAATCAGTAAAGTACGATATCAAAATAGCGTTAAGTCACGACCCATTCCACCCTTAACACATTTTTATTCCCAAGAGCATATACAAGACCGTAGTTTCCCCAAAACCGGAAGTCAACAGTGGGCAATCCATATACTAAAGGTCCAAACCAAAATCGTAGTGGTCGTGAATAGGATAATCAGTATGACAAGGTACATGAGGCGATACCAACTAGGATACTAGTAGTTGCCTGATCCGGACTGATGTTGAGCATAGCAGCTACTACCCCAACACCGCGAAACAACACTCCCAAAATCGAGGGGTGCACCCAAATCGAATCACATAAGTAATAGATAAGGTATCGAAGAAGTGTGTCCGCTAGAGATGGCGATCCTCAATGGCCCGGCGCGGCTCCTGTTTTAGTCATGTCAAGGGTCATCCAAAATCGTTCTCTTTCTTCAGTCAACGCGTTCACCAAAATCATCCACTTCATTCTGGATCAACACTCCGCGTATATTAGTTATTAAAGTGGTTTCGGTATTGACAGAGAGTATGTCCATATCCGATCCCGGTCTCTTTAATAACTACGTATTATTACACCGATGGTCATTTAATAAAATTTCAAAATAGTTATATTTCAAAACTGACATATCATTGCCATTTCCAAACCATATCAATACGATATCACTTTTTCTTTAAATAAATCCATTTCCAAAATCATATTACTTTCCAAAGTTATATTGCTTTCGAAATCATACGTCTTTTAAAATCATAACACTTTGGAAATCAAAACTTGAAATTCATAACACTTTGAAATCCTAGCACTTTCCTCTTAAATAGTTTAGATATTCACAAATCAATTTACATAAACTCGAATTCCAAAATTAAAATTTTAATTAAATCTCAAATCATCAATTTCAATTCAATTTAGTTTCTCGATAAATCCTTTCAAATTATCGATTTCAAATGCCTATTTGAACCATAAATAAACCATTTCAATTTCAATATATTTCAAGTTTAAATATTCAACATTTCAAAACTTAATTCGATAATTCAATTTATGTCCCAATTTAATTTCATTACATTTAGTTTCTGAAATATTTCTTTAATCATTTCAATACATCAAAATACAACTTCAATTTACAAATTTATATAGACAAAATATCCCATTTAAATTTATATAAGTTTGAAATATTCATTAAGCCACCTCTTAATTAATTCAAGTTATAAAACATATCTTAAAATTTCAAATTTAATAGATTTCAAATCAACTTATTTAAGTATAATTCTTAAATAATTAAGAATTCCAAATCAATTCAAATTTATCTTTCAACCTGAAACATTTAAATTCTATATTTGAAAATATAAATTTTACATAAATACTTAAACATATTTCATATTGATTCAAATCAACTTATTAAATCAACTTTAATAAATATTTAAAATCATTATTTATTAAAACAATATATTTCTTTCAAAACCGTAGAAATGTTTTTCAAAAACATTTATATATAGACCAACGGTGTCCGTATATAATTTTCTATCCTATGGTCAAGTGATACGGATATTTATCATTTCAATCCGCAATTTAAAATATATTTGGGTATATATCTTTTCAACCCGAAATCCCAAATTCAATTTAATTTGAAAATCGCTTGGGTTTATCATTTCAACCCATAACGATTTTCTCCTATTCTAAAGTCCGTTCGGGTATGTATCATTTCAACGCATAGTGATTCTATACTAACAGGGAACTTGCAGAGTGATAACAGATATGATTACAATATAACAACAGTAACATGCATATATCATCAGTATAAATAACAGATAAGGGGGTCAGATGTCACAGGTGAACAGATACAGATGATGGCATATATATATATATATCAATATAAATAACAGATAATGATGTCAGGTGTCACAGGTGAACAGATACAGATGATGTCATAGATATAGCAATATAAATAACTAACAGCAGTATATTTCAATTGTCGTTTCAATTGAAATCAGATTTAATAAATATAAGAACGTTAATCGTGAGTGATTGCTCACCTTTCGAGGCTAGAGATGCACGAGAAGATGACACGGATACGCACACTGATACGGACATAGAGATTGAGTTACGAATCCAAGCAAAACAAATCGGCACGAATTCAACGATCAAAGCTGATAACAGAAATCGATGAAATCAAATCAAAACATTCAACATAGCAACAAATAAAACATGTCATGCGTCAAAGTTTAACAATATAATTCTATGTGCTACCGAGATCGAAATGGTCTGAAATTTGGTATGAATAAAGATCAAAACTTGTATTTTAAACTGCAAAAGAATCACTTGATTTGGACAAGAAACGAGAAAAGTTATGATGTCACGAACATAGATTCAGGCCATGTTTGCAGCAGTGCAAAATAATTTCTAAGTACAAAAGAACAGCTGTTCGGGTCTAACTTCCAGATCCTTGACCACTAATCAAATGATGTCGGATTTTGCTGAAATTTGACAGGCATAAACTAGGTAACTTTGACTTCTTTTTTAAAAATAAAATCAACCCATTCAGACGTAAGACATAAGAGATACGATGCGTCAAACATGAACTTAGGTCGTGTTTGCAGCAGTGTAAAATAATTCCAAGTACAAAAGAACAACTGTCTGGGTCTAACTTCCAGATCCTCGACCACTAATCAAACGATGTCGGATTTGGCTGAAATTTGACAGGCATAAACTAGGTAACTTTGACTTCTTTTTTAAAAATAAAATCAACCCATTCAGACGTAAGACATAAGAGATACGATGCGTCAAACATGAACTCAGGTCGTGTTTGCAGCAGTGTAAAATAATTCCAAGTACAAAAGAACAACTGTCTGGGTCTAACTTCCAGATCCTCGACCACTAATCAAACGATGTCGGATTTGGCTGAAATTTGACAGGCATAAACTAGGTAACTTTGACTTCTTTTTTTTAAAATAAAATCAACCCATTCCGACGTAAGACAGAAGAGATACGGTATCGTGAACATGTAGTCTAACTGCTGTTATTTCGAAAACTATACATATAAACCCATATATATAAATCAATAAAACTATCAGTATATACTCATGCGTATAAGACATTAAAATGAAATATGCTGTAAGTCATCAATATTGCAATGGAACAAAATGAGCTGGCAAACAACTTATATATATAGCCGAAACATATTATACTCATAAACAAACATATAACAGCAAACATACAATAATATATATACACTTTAAAACACCTAGCATATTATTATATTCAAACGTAACCCACATACAGTAAAATACTTCTAACATATTATAAGTATACTTTATAAACTTACTTTATTAAACTTGTACTATACTATAACTTACTTATATAACAATATACATATTGTACTTTGTAAACTTAATATTATAAATAACAAAACTGTAAAATTAAAACTCTCGGCATATCATGTATAAGTTTTCTTACATAAAACATTTTGTACACATAACACTATACAATATAAACTATATATATGTAAAACACGGATATGCAAAACAAATACATTTTATGAAGGAAACAAGCTACAGGAATTTGCACGTACCATATATATTTGGCAGGAGGATACGTACGGCTATTTTGCGAGCAGCTTGTGACTGCTCGAAGTGACGTGCTCGGTTGAGGCACGAGAGAGAGAAGGAGGCGTGGTCGAGGATGCGGCTGTGGGGTGCTGCCGGAGGTGAGGGGAGATGCTGCGTCGGTGGCGAGCTAAGGGATGGGTGATGACATGGAATGGGGCGGAAGGTCAGGTGGCAGTGTCGTGGCGGAAAAGCAGTAGCGGTCTCTCGACTGAGGAGGAGGAGCGGGTAATTGGTGGGGTTAGTGGCTGTGCTCGCGTGGTTGGCTATCGTGGGGATGGGTAGCGTGGGCTAGGGACGTGGGTGGCCGAGTGGGAAAGGCGAGGGGAGCTGGGATGTGGAGGGGCGGAGGGTGATGCGGTGGTGGGTGGAGGTGGCTGCTGGAGATGGATGAGGCAGAGATGGCAGGGGCGGAGGTGGAGAGGTGGTGCGGTGGACGTGCATGCATGGAGGAATTTGTGAGTGGAGGGGGAGAGTTTCATTTTCTCTGGAGGGAGACAGAAATATAAAAGAATGATGAGAGGAGGGAGAAGAGAGAGCAGAGAGCAAAGACGTACCAGAGAAGTTTGAGTGTGAAGTGAGAATCAATTAATGTAGAGCAGGGGATTGCAGAGATATATACAGAGGGGTTTTGAGTCCCCATACCAATGTAATGATGATTTTGCACAGTGGTGGCTATTGGGTTTCTGAAGGGACAAGGCCTTCGAATTCTGAGCGGAAAAGTGTAGGGTACCGGTTTGTGTGGCGTAACGGACCAGTTTGCACTCCGTTAACCAATTTATAACTTGCGACGCCGAACTCCGATTGACACAAACAAATATACCGTTTTGATCAGCGCGACGAGGCGGACACAACGGTATAAAGATATTGATGGTTTGACATTGTTTGCGAAGTGACAAATCTTATTAAACCATTTGCACGCGCGAACATTTTAACTAGCAATTAAAAGCGAAATTTGACGAAACGAAATGCGCCGTTATGATCAGAATATTTTTCTTATGAAACATTGTGAAAAATATTTGAGTTTGGATGATAGAAAATTTTACACATAAAATTTAAACAATATGTAAATGCGACGAGCGAAATTTTCTTCAATATTTTTCGACGAAATTTGGCGTACGCCTATGTCTATCTAGACGCATTCCAAATGTGAAGTTTGAATGGCAACGGAAGTTGTTTGTGAAAATTCGAATTTCTACACTAAAATAAGCGATTTTAAAATTTTAAACTGGGTCTGAATTTCAGGGTCGTTACAACGGCATTGTTAGATCACATATGCATTATTGTCAAATTGAACATAGCAATTTATGGATGCCAAAATTGTCTAAAATTTTTCTTACAAGTCAAAGAGTAAAATGGAATATTATGTATTTCATAACACCAGGTTGTGCTGTTGTAGTTTCATTACATTGCATATACCTGCCTTGTAGATGTATCATCATGTTGTGTAAACATAGGATCTTAAATACATGACTCATATTTTAGATACTCAACTAGTATTCCAGCAAAACCATTCATTTAACTCTACCATTCTTTCATTTAGTTGTTTCAGGAAAAACTTTGGTTATGGTTTTCTTGTATGTATATTTTATAATACTAATGTTAAAAACATATTTGTTTCCTGCAGAAAGAGAATGCACTTATTTCAATAAATGAGATATTAAAGGAAAAGGGAAAAACACAAAAAGAAAAAAAATGGTGCTGTTTCAAGATGAAGCATCAAGAAGACAATTTCCTAACATGTAAGCAAAATATCATACATTTATATATTTTCATTTTATAAGTTGTATAACAGAAATATTTCAACTTCAAAATACTTTAATATTTCCACAATATTTTATCATTCATTCATACATACAAACATATATATATATATACATAGTTCTAAATTGAAACTTTTGAACTTATTGCAGAGAAACAAGTGCAATAGATGTCATGCTATATATGAAAATTTGTTCATATAAACACTACTTGACAACTTCAGAGGATTTCCATGAACACGGAGAATATTTCTCATGCCTTATTCTATCGAATTCAAAATATGGATGGGAAGGAAGCACAACAAAATTTATCTGAATGATATTTGGAAAGAGTTTATGTTATTTTTATATCTGGAAACAGTTTGTTTGATATAATGCTAGGTTATGTTAATTATATGTCTGACAAAGTACAACAGTTTGTTTGATGTCTGGAAACAGTTTGTTTGATATCTGGAAAAAGTATCAGTATTGATATGTACGTTGAAATATGTAATTGATGAATGATCAATGTTTTGCTGTGATAATATTTTGTTCTACTCTATGTTTTTGATGACCAAAATGAAAATAACAGGAGTACCTCAATTTCAGTAAATACAAATATTGTCAAAGCAAAAATCAATGAACTTCTACTTTACAATATACATACTAATTCAAGCTTCAACTAAGTTGGGGACACTATTCACATTGGTTATATTGGATCCTCCTTTTTTAATGTCGGTGTATTCAGAGAGAATCGCTCGAAATTCATCTCCTGTAGGAGTCTCTTTTTTGAGTAATACGTCAACCAAAGTGTCCATGGCTGCTCGATTATTCCTAATATTCTCTTTTGCAATCTCATAAGCTTTGTCAACAATTGCCTTAACTAATTTGTCTATATCTTCTAAAAGATTTTCTGACATTGCATTTCTTGCTAACATTCTCAACACTATGTCACTGCTTTATGCTGCTGGTTCTACCAATGTCCATGGACCAATCTCTGACATTCCAAACACTATCACCATCTTTTTCAACAATCAAATGACATAAATCTTGTTACTACATTGGGTTATTTTTGTGGCAAGCATAAAAGATATAGCTACCTGTCTTGCTATCTGAGTAATTTGCTGCAAGTCTCCAGCAGCACCAGTTGTGATATCTGATTCTCTAAGTACAACTTCTTCTGCTGCTCGACCACCAAGTCCACCTACTATTCTTGCAAATAACTGTTGCTTTGTAATTAGTGCAGGGTCTCCATTCGGTATAAACCAAGTAAGACCTTGTGCCTGTCCTTGTGGTATCAGTGTAACTTTCTGTACTGGGTTGTGTCCAGGGGTCAGTGTCCTACAATTATACAAACATCACATTCATATCATTAACTCGCCTAGAGAAGAAACTAAGAAAAGTTTATGATTTGTATACTTACGTGCAAATAGCATGTCCAATCTCATGATATGCAACAAGAATCTTTCCTCTTCCCTCAGTCATTTTGGTTCCTTCAAGACCTACAACAATTCTATCAATAGAATCATCAATCTCCTTCGCAGTTATCTTACTTTTGCCTCTTCTTCCAGCAAGAATGGCAGCTTCATTCATCAGATTTGCTAAGTCATCCCCACTGAACCCAGATGTTCTCATTGCTATAACACTCAATAAAACATCTTTATCAAGCTTTTTATTACTGTTGTGCACTTTAAGTATCTCCTCTCTGCCTCTCACATCAGGTAACCCAACAGACACCTGTCTGTCAAACCTTCCAGGTCTAAGCAATGCAGAATCAAAAATTTCAGGCCTGTTCGTTGCAGCAATTACGATAACGCCACTGTCTCCGCCAAAACCATCCATCTTAGTCAGCAACTGATTCAATGTCTGCTCCTTTCATCGTTTCCTCCTCCTATACCAGTGCCTCTCATTCTTCCAACTGCATCTATCTCATCTATGAAAACTATGCATGGAGTTTGTCTTTGCTTTATTGAACAAGTCCCTCACTCTCGATGTACCTACTCCTACAAACATTTATATAAACTCTGAACCTGATAAAGAAAAGAATGGAACTCCTGCTTCTCCTGCTATTGCTTTTGCTAATAGTGTTTTACCCGTGCTTGGAGGTCCTACTAGAAGGACTTCTTTTGAAATTTTAGCTCCAATGGCTGTGAATTTTTATGGTTTGTACTCCTGTTATTTGTACTCCTGTGAATTAATATGTCTGCTCTAGTTTTTTGTTGTGATAATATTTGTATTTACTGGAAATAACAGTAGTACCTCAATTTCAACCATGCTCACAATCGATATACACCTATTATAAATATTACCATTCCTCATTAACAGAGAGAACATAGCCCTGTGGTATGATTTTCAATACTCCTTTATTTAACTTCATTTCTGTTGCACATAAACAGTAACCTCTGAAAATAAAATCCATATGCACAATGAAATAAACATGCACACTTATGCAAGATTACCCGATAACAATCTTGTCTACTGTACTCAAACAATGCCTATTACAATACCACCTGTAGTAACAGCACAGTTACATCCACTTCTGTATAATAAAGCTGAGCTCACCACCTGCATAGAGTTGGATATTATGCAACCAGAAGCACAGTTCCTACACTAATTTATATCAAAAAAAATTCCTTCCAAACTTTAACAGAACAGTCATACATTTTTCAATAATACGAATTTCAATTTCCCATTTAAGTCATATTACTTTGACAGGATAGAACACACTTAAGTCTAAAATACAAACCACAACAGTAACAAGTTATAACAGCAAATAACTTGGCAATATCAAATAAAATCAAATTTCAAATTCAAAACAGTACAATGCCAAATAAACTCTTTTGACATCTTCAACTTAAAACAACTGAATTATTAACTAAAGGACAAGTGCTCTTGTTGTGACCAAACTTTCGACATTTTTCACATCTTCGTTTCTTCTTAGTTTCACCAATAGAAGGTTTTTGCTTAATAGTTGGACGACCAGGGCCACGTTTAGGAATTGGAGGACAAATGGCAGGATTTTCTGGAAGAACTTTAGGCTTATCAGTATTTGGAACAGGAGATATAGGAAAAAAATATGATGCACGAAAGTATGAAGTAAAAAAATACTGATCAATATATTCATAAACATTCAAACTTTGAGATCTAATAGCCAGAATAGCATGTGGACAAGGAAAGCCATCAATAGTCCACATATTGCAGTTGCACCAATGATGTAAAAGATCAACATGCTGCGACTCTTTAGACAATACTTTGAAATAATATTCATCAGATTTCTTAACGTTCCAACCATGACCCAAACTAATAAAAGAATTCAAACGCTTTTCCACAGTTGGACATATTTCAGTTTTCCATGTTTGACTCAATTGTCGACGTTTAGAAATTTGATCCATAATTTTAATTCGAACAAAGTCTAAACAAGATGTTATTGGAAGATGCCTTTCTTCAATGACCCATGAGTTGAAACTTTCGGCAATATTAGATGCCATTTCACCATACCTTTTACCTGGAAAGAAAGCATTTGCATAGTGTTCAAATTTAACTCCATTAAGAAATTTAGAAGCTACATTATCCCCAAAATCTCTAAACAATTTCAATGCTAATTCAAACTTTGAATGAGCAGAAGCATATGCAACATCAACAAACCGCTTAACTTTCCATTCCTTTCTAGGATCACCTCCCAACGTAGCACGCAAGTGGTTTTTCATATGGTATATACAATAGCTATGACAAGAATTTGGAAACAACTTCGAAACAGAAGATATAATAGCTGGATGCCTATCTGATATAAACGTTATAATTCGATCATCTGACAACATTGATTGTAGATTAGAAAGAAACCAAGACCAATTGCTTTCATCTTCTCCTGACACTATAGCATGAGCTATTGGAAAAAAACTTAAATACAGTGGAAAATTGAAGAAAATTTAATTAAATTTTTAGATGATGATATAAACAATTAGATCATTACTAATATTATAATAGAGTATAACAAACGTGGTAAAAAAAATTCAAAACTTTAACAAAACAAAATTGTATACCATCATTTTGTTATGTTGTTTAACATGTTTTAAATTGGTTTAAAATATATACTGGTTTATGAGACAGCATGAGGCACACTACATGGTTACAAACATGATATTTTTAATTGCATTGAACTTTCTTCATATAGCTTTGCCAATGTGTACTTTGAACTAAAGAATGATTTTGCAATGCATTAGGGAAAATAGTTCAACATCAACTACTGAACATTGATTCCATCACAGCTATTATTTCTATTGCACCTCTGTCTATTGTACTTCCAGGTATGGTTTGGTATCATCCTTGAGTTATACTAGCACTTTTTTTGTAATCTTTGCGATTTACTTGTTTGTTTTTATATATGAGGGAAGCTGATTATACACTAAGCATACAAAACTCAATTAGTTTGTTGATTACATTCCACAGGAAAATATTATACGAGCTTTTGATGTAATATCAAAACCATTGTATTATATATTGGAGGTGAAATTACAACATATTATAACATAGATCAAAAGTCCTATGGGAAAATAATTACTACACCATGAACAGAGAATAAACACACTATATGAAACAACATATAACATGTTTAGGAACAAAACTCTGCATTTTGTTTGACAAATATAATGGAGATTTCTAATTTTGATATAGAAAATTTGTTGTTTTGCTATAAACATGATTTTTTGTTATAAAAAAATTCTGCAAACAAACATGTTTTTTTATTGCAGGCTCCTATGTCATATTTTAGCAACCTTGCACCCAATAAGCAAAAGAAATATCAAAGACATTAGTAGAGCTTGTTACAATAAACAATACATACCATCATTTCCGTCATTGCACTATGCTATAGATAAATACATAACATCATTTCATTATTATACAGATAAATAATAAAAAGAGAAAATAATACATACCGTCATTTCCATTTTTGCAGTTGTAGACATTAAGCAACCATATTTTTTCCTTTTATAAATGTACCATCAAGAATTATCATAGGTCTGCAATACACAAAACCTTTCTTACAAGCTTCATGCCCTATAAATATTCTTTCAAATTGGGAATTAGATGGATTAAGTTCCAAATTAATATAACTTCCAGGATTAGTTTTCTTCAAAGCACCAACATACCAATTAAGTTGATGATAGGACAAAGCAATTAAACCATGAATCTCTTCTATTGCTAATTGCTTTCCTTTATAGGCAAAGTAGTAACTGAGTATAATATCATATTCATTTCTAAAATGATCAACTATGTCTATGGTTCTAGTAAGAGGATTACTACGAATAAAATCGATCACCAATCTTTTAACAAGTTTACTTGATATAGGTGGATGATTGATATTAACAACACCAGCACCACATGAATGAACAAGATTACTAGTTTTAAGTACAAAATAGCCTGGAAGATTAAATTTAGTTGATGCATGCACACAAAATTGGCAACCAACTCTAAAACATCTTGCAGTTACTCTAACCGTGTCATTTTTAATCATCTTCACCCTATAACCACCATGAAGACAATACAAAAGCAATTTGATCTTAAACTCACTAATTCCTCCAGGGAATAACTGACCATTTTTAGTAAATATAGGAATAGAACAATCCTTCTTCAAAAGAGACTTTAAATCACAATGAGCATTCCCGTTAGACATAGTAGAAGCACAACTTGAAACATTATTTGTAGAACTAATGGTAGTAATAGCTGAATTACTATTGATATCAACATCTTCGGAAGACATGCTTAGATTAACATTAATATGAAAATAATCTTCATGTCTATACATAGAAAGA
This sequence comes from Allium fistulosum, assembly GCA_030737815.1. NCBI lineage: Eukaryota > Viridiplantae > Streptophyta > Magnoliopsida > Asparagales > Amaryllidaceae > Allium > Allium fistulosum. The sequence goes on along the minus strand of CM060903.1, from coordinate 638,478,226 downwards.
CACAATCTAGATTGGAAGTCAGAATCTGTTTCAATAATTCGAATTTTGTTTTCCAAATTAAAAGACAACTCCAAAGAAGAAGGTACATATTCTTGAAAAACATTGCATAAACTAACTTTCAAATCATGAAGAGAATTACCAACAGTAACTCTCTTGCTATAACTAATACCCTTATTAACAAATACAACCAAAACACCTTCACCGTTATCATCGAAACTGTAATAAGAGAAAAAGAAGACATTATATTATCATCGAAACTGTAACAAGAGAAAAAGAAGACATTATATTATCATCGGAACTGCAACAACAGAAAAAGAAGACCCACAAACAATGAATAAGGAATTCCCACTGCATATTCCATGCATGCACTGCATTTTATTATTTAGTTCAACTATTAAATAATGGAAAACGAGATTTGTTTACAAGGTTTAAGATGTACACATCGATACGTCTCCAATACCATCCCTTGTGAATTGGCTTTTGCAGATTTAAAAAATGTACAAATTTGCCAACCACGGCCATCAGTTTATAAATATAGATGTTGGAAACTCAAACAATAGACAAACATAGTAGCACTCCAAGCTTTGTAAAAAATAAAATCACCAGAAACTCTTAAGGTATTAATATGTTTCATTAACTTGAACTTGCCTGATAAATTTGATAATCCATTACAAAGGCTTATCGTTAAGCAAATGAACCAACAGTTCATAAATGCACATATACAAGACATAACACAAAAAAATTTGTCTTAAATACCAGCTTGTAGGAAACTATATTATAAGTATAAAATAGAATAAACATGAGCACAGTAATTTGCAAACACTAAAAAACAATTAATAAAACAAACCTAAATTGAATTTTAATTAAAAAAAGAAACATGTTTAACAAAAATGATAATCTACAACAATTCCACAGTACAATGCAAGTCATAGTGCAGTTTTTTGTTTTTTATCAGAATAGATACATATTGTAATAAATATACACATATGAACAAGAAGAAATGCACATAAGCAAATTGAAAAAGATAAAATGCAAGTCATATTGCAGTTTTAATATTTTAACAGAATAGATACATATTGTAAATAAATATACATATATGAATAAAGAAGAAATGCACATAAGCAAATTGAAAAAGATAAAATGCAATTCATATTGCAGTTTTAATATTTTAACAGAATAGATACATATTGTAAATAAATATACACATATGAACAAAGAATAAATGCACATAAGCAAATTGAAAAGGATAAAATGCAAGTCATATTGCAGTTTTAATATTTTAACAGAATAGATACATATTGTAAATAAATATACATATATGAACAAAGATGAAATGCACATAAGCAAATTGAAAAGGATAAAATGCAAATCATATTGCAGTTTTAATATTTTAACAGAGTAAATACAAACTATAAATCAATATAAACATATGAACAAAGAAAAGTTACACATATGAAAAATGAAAAAGACTAAACAGAATCAAATAATATATACCTTGTAACAGGAATGTTCAGATCCATAATACTAGAAAATAGTTGAAGAAATGATATAAGCAACTGTAAATAAAACAAAAGGAAGCTAAAGTAAAACAAAAATAAAAAGCAATATAAAATTACACGATCTCAACAAAATGGAATACCTAGATAAGTAAACCCTAGATCAAATGCACAATCAGAGCGATATACCGTCAATCTAGAAATTATGGAAAATGAAATTTAAAATTCAAATAGAAGCAACAGCCGAGAGTGGATAATGAGATTCATGAGGAAGAAGAAAAGATGTGCGAGAACGAAATTTGATTGCAGGGAAAAAGACAAAAAAAATACGTTTGTAAAACAAAACTAAGGGTAAATGGGAATAAAATAAGCAAAAGTTAATAAGAGGGACTAAATTTACAAATAGCCAAAAGGAGGGATGTTTTGTATACCAGCATTGAAAACAAGGACTAGAGAGTCATTCCTTGTTTAATTAATAACTATTAAGCAAGATTATTTATGACTTAATTAAGGTTAATTTAATTATTAATGAAGGTTTAAATGATTATTTAATAATTAATTAGATATTCATTATGGTTTAAATATTTATTTAAAGATGAAATATTATTTAATTATTTATGCAAATGATAATTATTTATTTTATGTTAATTATCATTTAATTATTAATTAAAGGTTTTATTATTTTTAAATAAAAAATTTCAATGTTATTTAATTATTAAATAAATTTTTAGAAGTTTAGACCACCTTATTTTTAAAGATCCGTTTTGTTTTCAAGAAGCAACTTTCACTTAAAGGAAGATTTTAATCGAAGGGATTTCTTTGTCGACTATCCTTAAATAAACCCAATTGAATATGAAACTCAATGACATCTGTTTAGCGGAATTAACCACATTTCTGCTAATTAACTTGTATTTGACATCTGTTTGGTAGAATAAATCAACGTTCTATCATAGTTCACCAAGTAGATTATGTTGACATATATTATGCAAAATAAAAACTCATTCTGCCATTGTATTATCTTAGGTATGTGTTTAGCAGAACAAATCTATGTCTGCTATTTTAGTAACTTGGACATTTACTTATATGATTAATTATTATTGACTGATTTCCTTATACATATATGCTTGTTATGTAAATACCATATTATAACTTAAAAATTAAACTCGGTTAACTGAGAACCATTGTGGTCACTAAGCTTCTTTCTGATTTTTAAGGTCAATTATACTTTTAATAATGGTTTCAAGTTAAGTAATGATTTTAGTAAAGGTGTATTAAATAATCATTTTGTTTATCAAAAGGACTTAATTAAATAAGTTTATTAAAGGAATTTTGTTTTAAATAAGTAATATTTATAAGAAAGTTTTGAAAATGATTTTGGATATTTATAAAGGAAGTTTTATAAATAATTTGGAGATTTATAAAGAGATATATAAATGTTTTGATATTTATAAAAAGTTTTGTAAATTTAACTTGGTGATTTATAAAGAGTTTTGTAAATGAGTTTTGAATTTAAGTAAAGGAGATTCATAAATAAAAGACATTTATTAAGCTGATTTATAGAAGGAAATTTATAAAAGAATTTGAGATTGGATTTCCTTTAACTGACCTTCTTAATTCTAGTGGAATGGACATTCGTTCCACACTTAACACCGAAGGGATATTGTTTGAGGTTATCCTTATCTCTATTTTAAATAACATATATTTTGATCCTTTTATTACTTGAAATGAGAAATCTTTCATAATGTTTTGTGAATATACTTATGTTGGTGAGATAAGTATATGAATATATTAAATAAATATTTTGGAAAGAGATTTAAATAAATGAAAGATTTATTTTGAGGCTTAGTGGTTGCTATGGTTAATTAAATCTCTGAATTGCTGCTAGTTTGTTTATTTGATAGTTAAATAATCGACTATCAAATCTGAACCAAAATATAACTCTAGAAATATCTAGGAGAAACACGTGGGTTATATGACACAGTCATCTTCGATGACGATGTACTATGCGTATAAATGTTGTTTTGTTCACCTAAGACAAATGATATGGAGACCCATCCACTTAAACGGTTAGGGGGTGATCCCTGCTTCTATGTATTGTCTAATTATTTCCAAAAGAACCGGGGTTGAGTTTACCGAAACTATCGACTGTTGTTTTGAAGAGACCGGGATCAGATAAGTATAAATTATATGAAAACCAGTTCGATCCAACTCAAGCGTTTCGAACTAAAGATATCCTGAAGATGATTGAAGACGAAGCTTTTGAAGTGCAAGAGATACTTGCTACTAATCCCGAGGGTGATTCCAAAATGGATGTAGTAGAGGTAGTGCATTCGGTTTCTTCAAAGCCAGAATGAACTTGTATGGATGAATGCTGACATTGCAATTCTGCTCGAAGGGCAATGTTAGCATTCCAAGATGGTCCACTAAGAGAAAAGGTAAAAGCGTTGCCTCAAGCCTCATAATCTAGGAAATGGCTAAAACAAGGTAGATGCTGCAGGGCTATGTAGGTTGCTTCCATTAGGATGTGTCATCATCTTTCTTGATTATCATATTATGGATTTGGTTATGCATGAGAAATCTCGACAGAGGTTAGGAACAACCGAGGTGATAACATATTCAGTACTATCCAAGTTTAGGGGTAGGCCGGTTATGTGTTGGCAGGGGTGGACCAAGTTCAGGTTCTGACCCCATGTATATTTTATCTATTTGTGTATTGTACGGAAGGTAGTACCTTACCTTGCTATTGATGGAATCCATTCTCCAATAAGCATCGTGCAGACATGATTGTATACCTATTAAGCTTGAATTTAATAATGTAACAATTTCGGCTATGATTAATATGTATTTGTATTCTAGAAATTATCATAATATCACTTGATTTTCAATAGAATTTTTTTTGGTTATCGTAAGGTAAAAACACATTTGTGTTTATCCGCGGCGTGGTTTTACAAGATTTATTTAATTTTAAAGGGTTTTACATGTTAAATAAATAAAATTCCTCGTGATTTGAGTTTCTCATGCTGGTTTTACCAGACTGACCCGGTCGTTGTTTTCCTATAATGCTTAGGTCAGCCCGAGCATATTTTCCAGATTTAGCTAGACACTTTGAAGCTTTCAGGAGAGGAGCTAGATTTTCCAAGACGTATTTGCGTACCTTATATTCTTCTGTTGTTCTGTTTTGTTTTGTTCTTGTCTTTATTTATCAACAATTATGTAACGACCCCGGATTTTATATATATTTAAATTGATAATTAATTGAATTTTTGAATTAAAATTGTAAAATTAATTGTAAATTGAAGCGAGTTTCCCCAATTCAAATAGAATATATATTAAATCATATGAATTTAAATATTGTATATATGTGATTTGGATTTAAATTTCAAGTAAATGGTTTAATAATAATTTGAATATATATATGTATATATGTATATAAATTGAGTTTTAATAAAATTTTAACTAAATGGTTTAAAGATAAATTATAATGATAAAATTTGGGATTGATGGTCTATATTAGAAATAGAAATAAAAATAAAACAATAAGTATTACAGTAAAATTTATAATAAATAAAATAGAAATGAAAATAATAATAATAATAATTTAAGCTAGAAATAGAAATCAATGTACAAAAGATAAGTTATAAAAATATAAAGAAAAGCATTAGCTAAAATTTTAACAACAAAATATAATATAGAAATTCATCTATATTTCAAAATAAATTATATAGTTTTATACAATATAAAGTAAATATATAAATTTTAATCTCATAAACCCATACAAAACAATGTAATACAAATAGACTACTAAAAATAAAAGAAAAAAAAACAAAGTTAGAAGCTCACTTGTATTACTAAGTAATAAAGCAAATAAAAGGAAAAGAAACAAAACAAAATACATATGCAAGTAATGAAACAAGTAATGGAACAAACAAAGGGAAAAATATATATATTTGTACTAGCTTGCAAAAGAAAACATAAGAAGGAAATACAAACCAGACAACACTTGTAAAAGAAGCAAGCAAATATAAATATAAGTATGTAAAACAAAGCAAATATATATATTATGTGTGGTTGCATCAATCTTATTTACTGTGTGATTGTTGCTTTGTGATCGAGGGCCTTGGGATAAAGGTCGCAAATGACCGGGGGGTGGCATATTCGTGTAGTAGTTACCTAGTAAGAGGTAACCCGGCCTTGTGTTGGCAGAGAGCTAGTTAGTTCTCGGGACGTCCTTCCAGAGGCGTACCCATGTGGCAGTAGGAAGTTCCTTAGCCTGACCATTTGTTGGAAAATCCAAAGAAACAATACGAACCTTGTACGGATTTAGTTGTATAACCTGCTATGGAATGTGGCGGTAACCTGCTATTGAACATAGTAGCTATAGTAGGCATACAATAATGGTTGTATGCTGGCGAAGATTAATATTATACTTTCGAAATGTTTTCCACACTAGGCACTGATGATAATATTAAATAGATTTTGCGTATCAAGCATGTTTGACTATCATAAAGGAGAAATATCCTCCAATTCTGCGTTTGCATTGTGTGTGTGGCGGGAGGCCTTATGGTAGTTTCATTTTCCAAAAGCATTGTGAAATTCTTTTATCTTCTTTGTGAAAACAACTTTTTTTGTTTACTCATACCAGTCCCATGACTGACTCGGAGTTTATTGTTCCCTTCCTAAACTCTGGGTGCCCACAATTTTCCACACGGGCAGTCTAGAGTTGGGGTTTTCATATAGTCAGGTTTAGTAGATTACCGGGAGCTAGTTCAGTTTTTGGAGTTCACCGACTGCTCTTGCTTCTCTTAGTGCAACATGATGGTGGTTCGAGCTTGATGTTGGAGTTATTGGTCTCATTCTCTTTGTCGGATCACTTGGAGTATCACTTCTGTTTTCCGCTGTAACATCTTTATTTATCTCTGATATTCTTGTATCATATTGTATCATTGTTGTATATCATTATGGATATTGTATTCATTGGAGTTGTATATGATATTATCCATTTCTTTATTCCGCTGTGTTGTTATACTTACTGTGTTATAAGCTCCGGTGAGCCAGATTCGGCGTTTGAATCTGCGGCATTTGAGTACACGTGAAGTACGGGTGCCGATTTTCAAAGGCCGAGTTCAGGATCATTACAAGTGGTATCAGAGCTAAGGTTGAACTTTAGCTATGGAGTATAACACATTAAGTAGCTCATTAGAGATAGGGTGAAGTATACCCTAGAATGAGTAATCCCTAAGATATATGTCCGTATGCCTCAGTAAATTCTCTTACTATCTACTAATAGTAAGTATGAGTGCAAGAAGAGGATGAGATAGGGGACAGGGGAATACGACTATAAATGGTCAATACCCTGTAACAATAAGGAAACAATTTTTTCTCTATCAATCTCTTTTATTCGTCATCTTTTCTCAATTCTTCGATAGTTTATGGTAGATCCAGGAAGAAGATTTGATATATTTGCATGGGACATAAACTCCAAATAGGTCAGAATTGGTTGTTTGAATGAATTGGTTGCTTTGTTTGCTATGGTTGATAGGTATACTTTAGTTCTAAATTGAAAATTTTGAAATTGTATCCATATATCTATCTATTCTTTGGGTCCCAATATATTCTACGAATGGTTAATTATCCCTTTGAACTAACCAATGACACTGTATATTTCGTAGATCTGGATAACCCGAGTATCTTGTGGAAAAAAACTAAAAAGATTTGTTCTTGTATCTATTATTGATATTCTGATTTGGTAAGCCAAATGCAGAATAGATATTCAGTTGATTTGATGAAACATTCTTCATCTATTCTTTTGTTGTCTCCCTACTTTCAAATTTCGAGGACGAAATTCTTTTAAGGGGGGAAGGTTGTAATGACCCCAGATTTTATATATATTTAAATTGATAATTAATTGAATTTTTGAATTAAAGTTGTAAAATTAATTGTAAATTGAAGCGAGTTTCCCCAATTCAAATATAATATATATTAAATCATATGAATTTAAATATTGTATATATGTGATTTGGATTTAAATTTCAAGTAAATGGTTTAATAATAATTTGAATATATATGTATATATATTGAGTTTGAATTAAATTTTAACTAAATGGTTTAAAGATAAATTATAATGATAAAATTTGGGATTGATGGTCTATATTAGAAATAGAAATAAAAATAAAACAATAAGTATTACAGTAAAATTTATAATAAATAAAATAGAAATGAAAATAATAATAATAATAATAATAATAATAATTTAAGCTAAAAATAGAAATCAATGTATAAAAGATAAGTTATAAAAATATAAAGAAAAGCATTAGCTAAAATTTTAACAACAAAATATAATATAGAAATTCATCTATATTTCAAAATAAATTATATAGTTTTATACAATATAAAGTAATATATAAATTTTAATCTCATAAACCCATACAAAACAATGTAATACAAATAGACTACCAAAAAAAAAGAAAAAAAAACAAAGTTAGAAGCTCACTTGTATTATTAAGTAATAAAGCAAATAAAAGTAAAAGAAACAAAACAAAATACATATGCAAGTAATGAAACAAGTAATGGAACAAACAAAGGAATATATATATATATATATTTGTACTAGCTTGCAAAAGAAAACATAAAAGGAAATACAAACCAGACAACACATGTAAAAGAAGCAAGCAAATATAAATATAAGTATGTAAAACAAAGCAAATATATATATTCAAGCATAAGTGTGAAAACAGACAACATAAAGAAAAGGAAAAAATAAAATATGCAAACAAGTAAGTAAGTATATGTAAAGAAAAAAAAGGGAATGAAGCTTGCTAAAGAAGAAACAAAATAAAATATATATTTGTACAAGCCTAATTAATGCTAGCCTCCTTAGTACACAAGGGAAATATCATCAGCCACCAAGCAATGAAAAAATCTCTGACTTTTGATTGTACAACAAATAATATCACACAGTAAAACTCAATTCATATATCTCAGTTCATCCATTTTCAACTGAGTAATATTTGTAGTTAGTGCCATCTAAAAACAAAACTTAAACAAAATTCAAATCTAAATGGAAATACAAATCAGAAATCAAAGAAGAAAGATTTCAACTTGCAAATTTCAACCTGTTTGAACATAGAGGAAGCTCTGTTCTTCTCTTGAAACACTGTGAGTAACATCACTTTTATAAGTTTAAGTATTTGAATCTGTTGCATGATAATTGCTGTGTTAAGTATGTATTATGTGTATATATATATCAGTAGGTCTTATGTGTGAATATGAATGGATATATATGTTCATGTTGTTGTCTCTGTGCTTCACTGTTTTAGTTTTCCAGGTTCAAGATTTGTTCAAAATCCATTATCACTTGATCTGATCCTTGTTAGGATTTAAGTTTCAAACAAAAATTGTTTGTTTTATCATATATTAAAGTTTAAAATTTTAATTAAGTTAAAACAAATCCGAATTGTTCTGGAAACCAAAAGAACAGAAATACTTAAGTTTTGTCAAAATTTCAAACATATTAATCTATAGTTTCAGGCATAAAATCGAAAACCTTATTCAAAAACATGATTTTTAAGATTTGAATCACAATTTTTAGAGGTGTATTGTGACGCCCCACCTCTATGCTCACGCTAGCCAAGGACAATACGGAGTAATGCCGTCAACTAGCGCGAAGAATAAGGCTGTTGAGGAGCGACCATCTGTGCAATTGCCTTGTGCGAGTACCGATATGTCAGATAGTATAACATGCATTTCGTTTCAAGAGGAAATACGACATACCGATGCAAACTCAAAGCTACCACATAGTGGCTAAGTGGATCTCGGAAACAAGTATAGAAATAAGCATAACACAAATCAGTCACAGATGTTCATATCACAAAGGCGTAAAAAATATATGAATATAACACATAAAAGTGTACATCAGAGTAGTGGTCAAACAAGATCCACGATATGACAAAAGAATAGTTACAAGTGCTAGACAAAAGAATATGTATACATCATGGAGTCTATATCTCAAATGTATAACGACAAAAACTACCAATCTAGTGTAGTTAGACAAAAGTCAGAAGATGATCCAGATAAGGAGTCAAGCAGAAGCACCTGTAACATCTCGGTCTGACCCGAGTATTATTTAATAAGAAAATAATAAACGGATCAGCCTAGCTATAATTATCATTTATGAAATGAGATAAGAGTAGAGATATAACTTAAACGTATGATAACAATAATGTCATACCAGGACAAGTATGATTTAAACAACAACAAAATCATTATATATCTCAAGAATCTCAAAGCACTAAAAAGAATGTCATATTCTTTATTTTATTCACCAAACCACAAATATTGACAAACATACCGTTGCCAATCACATAAAGAGGTGAAACACAAATTCTAGAAATCATCAATTAGAAATCCAGAAATCACAAAGGGGGAGGCCTATCACAAATGGGAGCATGAAAACTCACCAACACGTGTATCACAAACGGAATGCTATTCCATGGTCGCTAACCATAAATATTGAGCTGAAGCTCCACAAACGGTCTGAAGACCACGGGTCGTTACCCCGCCAAATTAAACCGAAGTTCCAAAAAACGGGGTTTAGTCTCCCTCGCAGACAAACAGACATCGCACATCGCTAGTATAAATCATAAAATGATCATCATCGATCAATAAAAGTGTCGATTACACTAAGCCAGTAAATATAAGTGTTTAGCATCATGTCCCATAACCACTAGCTTAACTTAAATATTTACGAACAAATTGTAGATTCCCACTCGAAAATTGTCACAAGATTTTCAATCGAACAAGTCCATAAATTAACCGACGAAGTAAACGCAAGTGTTTCATACCACTTTGTTTTGCTAAGCCGTTTAATTAGATTTTCTCACGTATGAGGTAAAGGTTTGTATATACTAATAGATTAGAAAACGGTTTTATAAAAGAGCTTTGTATTAAAAATAGAGTTGAAATCATCTTTGTAAAAGAGTTTTAATATTTACTACTAGTATAGAAACCTTTGTATTTAGAAGTGACAAATCACAAAATGATTGTAGAAACAATCAATCACAAAATCCAGATTCAAAGATGTGAATTAAATCCAAAGAAATCGATACCGAATCCATCAAAATGGATATTCTCAAAAGTCCCGAAAAGAAGTCATCAAAGTCAATAATAAATGATAACAAAAAAATCGGATAATCACGAATTGGTAAAAATTGGAATCTCGAGCTAAATAGGCAAAACATGCAAAATAGAGCAGGTTACATACTCCAGACGTCTGCAGTATATACTCAAACGTCTGCAGTGAGTTTCAGGAAATTCTCTGAGACAAACTTCAGACGTCTGAGCTTTCCTGCAGACGTCTGGTGACGAACATTTTTTAAATAACGGCTATCAAATGGAAGAGCAAACTCTCTCCATTTGCAACCGGTCGAGCAATGGAATTTAGGGGCTTTTGCCAATCGACACCCCAACCCTTTAGGCTCTCCGAAACACCACCAATAGCATGTTCATAAATCAAAGCTAGGATTTTCAAAGTTTTAACTTCAAACAACAAAAATTGAAATGTTCACCAAATCAATCCAAACCAAAATCAAATGAACATGTGAAGATGCTAGGAATTCTACCGAACAATCAAGGATAGTTATAGACATAGATGTGAGATAAAAATCTCACCTTTAAACCCAAAAACGATGAAGGAGAAGCTTGAAAGCAAAGGAAGATCAACCACTCTACCACTTCAACTCAAAAAGCTTGAATCTAAGCTCAAAAGAAGAACATTTCCTAAGTTAGGTTTAGGAAATTTCTGAAATTAAAGAGAGAATGAGTTGGAGAAGAAGAAGGAGATACTTACCAAAGCTTCTCTTTGAATTTGGAGCAAGAATTTGGTTTTGCAAATGAAAACTAGGGCTTGGAGTTTCTAATTTCTCATTCCTCTCCCCATTTTTAGTTTTTCTTGAGTGTTTTAAGAAAATAGAAATGAAGTGAAGAGGAGAGGAGAGGAGAGGGCTGAACTAAGTTATAGAGTGAGTTGGGGCGAAACCCAAACCCAAAGCCCAATAGAAAATGGCAAAATTCAACTTACTCCAAACATATCGATGTCTATACTCAAAAAAGTTGTAAATGTCATTTTGGACTCAATGGAGGTGGTCTTGAGTCCCAATTCGACTGTTTACAAAAAGTAGCTTTTCGGATTTTAATTCGATTAACGATTCTATATTTGAATAAAATATTTAAATATTCAATCGTAAGATATGCGGGTTGTTACAGACTCCCCTCCTTAAAGAAATTGCGTCCTCGCAATCTTTAAGAAATAAATAAGAAGTAACAACAATAAAAGTATATCAACACAAAAAGAAGAAATTTGAAATAAGAAGTTCACCTTAAGGAGCACGAGAGAGCAAGTCCGGATGTGTTCGCTCGATGAATTCTCTGGATTCCCAAGAGCAATCCTTAGGATTTGAGGACCACTGAACTTTCACAAGAGGAACATCTTTATTTCGGAGGCGTTTAATCTCCGAAGCAATGATACGAATAGGATGTTGCTCATAAGTCAAATGAGGAGAAACTTCAATTTCTTCAATAACACCGGGCTCAAGAATAGAATCGGAATCTCGAAGGCATTTCCGTAGTTGAGAGACGTGGAATACGTCATGAATAGCAGAAAACTGAGCCGGTAATAAAAGGCGATAAGCCACAGAACCAATGCGTTCGGTGATGGGGAATGGGCCAATATATCGAGGTGTTAATTTTCCCGATCGACTGAAACGCACAACACCCTTCATAGGTGAAACACGAATAAACACAAAATCTCCCACAGAAAATTCTAATTTCCTTCTTCGATTATCAGCATAGGATTTTTGCCTACTCTGAGCTTCTTTCATCCTATGACGAATAAGGTCAATCTTTTCTATGGCATCCCGAATAAAATCTGGACCTAAAACCAGCTTCTCACCGGCTTCAAGCCAACACGAGGGAGATCGGCATGGCCTTCCGTATAGTGCCTCGAAAGGTGCCATACCAATACTAGATTGGAAGCTGTTATTGTAAGAAAACTCAACAAGGGAAATGTGATCTTCCCAACTTCCACCAAAATCAAGAACACATGCACGAAGAAGATCTTCAAGAGTTTGATTCACATGCTCGGTTTATCCATCGGACTGAGGATGATATGCGGTGCTAAAATTAAGCTTTGTTCCCAAAGCTTTTTGAAGACCCTTCCAAAATCCACTAGTAAACAATGGATCACGATCGCTAACAATAGAAGTAGAAACTCCATGCAATTTAACAATTTCTTTGACATAGAGTTTAGCCAAAAGAGGTATGGTCCGATTGGACCGAACGGGAAGAAAATGGGCGGATTTTGTAAGTCTATCTACTATCACCCATAGGCTATCATGACCCGAACAAGAACTGGGAAGACCGTCAATAAAGTCCATGGAGACTTGATCCCACTTCCAAATGGGAATGTCCAAAGGTTGCAATAACCTACCGGGCCTTTGATGCTCGGCCTTTACGAGTTGGCAAGTCATGCAACGCTTAACAAAGTTAGCAATATCGGATTTCATTCCCTCCCAGTAATAAAGTCGCTTCATATCCGCGTACATCTTACTACTACCTGGATGAATGGAAAATTTAGAACGATGAGAATCTTCTAAAATATCTTTACGAAGATCACAAATATTTGGCACGATAAGTCTACCAAATTTCCGAATACTGCCACGAACATCAATATCAAAGTCTTTCAAACTTTCAATATCAATTTTATCCCTACAACTTTGGCTAAGAAGAACCAATTCGGGATCATGCTTTTGAGCTTCAAGAATGCGGTCTAAAAGAGAAGGATGATCCTCGAGGCTACATAAAACAAGAGATAAGCATAAATCGGATTCACGATCTCGAATCTCACAAGTGGACAAAGTCTCGAGATCATTCCACTCGGATATCATCATAGAAACAACCGCCTGTTGCTTACGACTGAGGGCATCGGCAACACGATTTCCTTTTCCGGGAGTATAAAGAATATCAAGGTCATAAGATGCAAGGAACTCGAGCCAACATTGTTGACGCAAATTAAGTTCCTTTTGAGAAAATAAATACTTCAATGATTTATGATCGGTGTAGAGAACAAATTTCTCTCCCAAAAGATAATGACGCCAAATTCTAAGGGCGAAAACAATAGCCGCGAGCTCTAAATCATGTGTGGCATATCTAGTCTCGGCTGGCTTTAATTGCTTAGAAGCATAAGCAATAACTCGTTCCCTTTGCATGAGAACGGCTCCCAAACCAACACGACTAGCATCGGTGTAAACAGTAAAATCTTGGTTCCCATCGGGAATTACAAGAATAGGAGCATCGGAAAGGAGTTCTTTTAATTTTTGAAATGAAGCTTCACATTTGTCTGACCAAATGTATTTAACTCCCTTCTTTGTCAAATTGGTAAGAGGTATGGAAATCTTAGAAAAGTCTTTTATGAACCGACGGTAATAGCCCGCCAATCCGAGAAAGTTACGAATTTCCGTCACACTCTCCGGTCTCTTCCAATTTTGATCAGGGGATGGTGGTGGCGGCGACGAGCATTTGAAGTCTGTAGTCCTAGTTTTGTCGAGGCTGAGTGTTTTGATTTATTCGTTGTCTATAATTGATCGAGTGTGACGAGGATTTGGGGAATGGAAGCTTGGATGGAGACGAAGGTTTGGCCGGAGTTTCGTGACCTCTGGTGGCCTGAGGCGGTGGGGCGAATCGATGTAGTGATCGAAGTTTGTTCCAGTTTGGGTTGGATGGCCAAATCTTGAGTTCGTCGGCGTTTTGGGTTCTTGGATGGTCTGGTGGTTAGGGCGAGTGGTCGATGACTTGATGATGGTCGGAGTTTGGGTCGGAGGTGGCCGTTCCATCTATGCATGTGCACGAGGCCTAGTTGTATCAGGTAGCCTGGTAGAGGAATGAGGGGTGGATGTCTCGAAGGAAACTTCGAGGAGTTCGTGCGTTGGCTCGTGTTTGGACCTAGTATTTACAAGTTAATCCCAGGTATAAAAAAGACTTAACAAAAATTTAAGTTAAAAATGAAAATTGGGGTTTGATTCGGGGGAGACTCGAAGTAAACAGGCGATTTCCTCGGGGAACACTCGGGGTTGACTCAAGTTTAGCATTTCTAGTTTTTAAAACTTTAACAATTTAAGCCAATTAAATTTCTAAATCTATTCTTTTTAAAATGAAGATTGTTGTTTAATTGGAATGTGTAGATAAGGTTTTGAAAGAAGAATATTCTAAATTAATTAAGTTTAAGATGTTTTAAACTTATATTTTTAAAAGAGTTTATTTTAAATGAAAAAAAACTTAATTAAGTAATTAAGAAATTAATCAAACGTGTTTTAATTTGTTAACTTAAAAGTTAGGTTAATTTATATTGTTAATGATAATTTAATAATTAGAGATTAATTTATGGGTAATTAAAGATTAATTAACTTGTAATTAAAATGATTGATCTAAGATTAATTACTTAGGAGAAGTAATTAAAGATTTGTTAATAGTTAATGAAGATCATTAACTTGAGATTATTAAATAATTAATTAATGTGATTAATTTTAATAATTAATTTTATTAATTAATTAGAGGTAATCATTTGTGAAAATATTTAAGTAAAATTACTTAATAAAAGTAATTAAGAAATTAATTACTCATTGTAATTAATTGAGTTAAATTCGATTAGTTTAAGTAAATTAATCAAGTTTAATTCATTTTAGATAATCAGTTGATGATTTAATAAATGTAATTACTTAATGTAATTACTGAAGTATAATAACTTAGTGAAGTAATTAAGGGTTAATTACTTTAAAGAATAATTAATTAATGTGGTTAATTAATCGGGGTAATTAATTTAAGAATAATTAATTAAAGATTAATTAGTTAAAGTCATTATGAAATGATTATTAATTAAAGGAGTAATTAATTAGTTATTGTAATTGATTAAGAATAATTAATTAAGGATTAATTATTAATTAAAGGGTAATTAATGATTAATTAAAGAATAATTTATTAAATGTTTGTAATTAATTAATTATTAATTAACCCTGACTAGGAATTATCCATAGGCAAATGATCTGGTTTAGATTAATCAGATATCTTAATTGGTTTTACTTATGGATGACTGTATTCTATTGAATGTTGTGAATTGTTTGATATTCTCTATTGTGTGATGGTTTGTGATGTAAATTTGTTTTAATTCAAGCTGTGATGAATGTAATTTATTTTATCTGTGATTTATTTGTGGATCTGTTAATAAGGATAAGCGTTATAGTTTATACCGCTTATCAAATATATTGTTGTATTTGAATCTGTGATGATGTGATGATTTGTAATGTTGCAATACTGTGTAAAACCCCTGGACCACACACAAATATGGATTTCACGAGGAAATCGGTTAACTCACAGATGATTTAAATTTAATGTATTTTTGAAATTGAAATTTTAATTTCAATGGATTTTGGAAATAGATTTGGGTTAAATGTTAAAGCTTTTGAAAGGGATTTCAAAGATTAAAGTTATTTTGAATAACTTGGTAAAGTTTTTCAATTTAAATAATTTAATTTGAATTTGAATTCAAAATTTGGAATTGAATTCCATGTTTGGAAATTATGGTTAAGATGTTATAAATGTGTTTATATGAATTTAAACCATTTTAAAAGTATGGGTTTTGAGAATTTGAATTTAACCCAAGGGGTTTAACTTGTATAAATGAATCGGATTTTTCCGAAATAAAAACTATTTGTTTCAGAGGATAAAGGCTTTCATATAAGAAATGAAATTCCAATTTGTGTTAAAAGAATTTCAAGGTTGAATTGAAAATGGTTTTCCAAGTTACGAATAAATCTTTGGAAACGTGTTTTGAAAGCTATGAATTAAATCTTTGATTTAAAGATTTAATGAGTTAACCCAATTGAAATGGAAATCGATTTGAAAATTTATGAATAGATCTTTGTGAAACTGGGTGAACTTTGTGAGATGAATCTTTTTGTGTAAAAGATTAAAATGGTAAGGTGTTTAAACCATTTAAAGAAAGTTTGGGATAATAAATTGTGACTTAATTAGAATCCCATTATATATATGTTTTTAAATATTGCGTTCATTATTCGGTTTAGCCAGAAGAGGACCTTTGCGTCATATAACCCATTCCGAATAATGATACGTCGTATATGGATAGCATTTGAAGATCGGTGGTGAAGACCGGGTATTTGTGAAAACGAAAGGGTAACCCGTCGATTGTCTCTGCACTGAGTCGCGCCGGTATAGAGATTCCCTAAGTGATGGGAAATCCGATCGGGATTGTGAATACCCGGATTGCAAGGGCTTCTTTGGAAGTGCCTTCGGTTCTGTTCGAACCCGGAACAGACTTGTATGGTTGTATGTCTGACACTACACTTTGAGATATAAAGCTGATTTCTTTCAAATACATATCTGTTGGTGGCGGAGAATTTATTCTCTTAGCTTAACACCCTTCTCTGAGACGTACGAGCTCAGAGGTTATGTAGTCGAAGGTTATCAGTGATATACTCCCAATTTGGTAGTGTGGCATGCTAAGTGTTGCTGTGTGTTGCTGATCATTTGTTGATCATTTGTGATCAAAGCATGGCTTTCGTGTAAAGCGTAGCTTTGTGGATGAGACCTCATCGAGCCTCACAAACCGGAAATGATCGAAACAGGAAAATGCGGCAAGGTTATGAGGGTCGCTTCCTTTAGGGTATGTCATTTCCTTCTGGAAAAAGGTGGTATCATGGTATGGAGCCCAGATGCTTTACCTGTGTGATGGCATCAATCTCATTTACTGTGTGATTGTTGCTTTGTGATCGAGGGCCCTCGGATAAAGGTCGCAAACGACCGGGGGTGGCATATTCGTGTAGTAGTTACCTAGTAAGAGGTAACCCGGCCTTGTGTTGGCAGAGAGCTAGTTAGTTCTCGGGACGTCCTTCCAGAGGCGTACCCATGTGGAAGTAGGAAGTTCCTTAGCCTGACCATTTGTTGGAAAATCCAAAGAAACAATACGAACCTTGTACGGATTTAATTGTATAACCTGCTATGGAATGTGGCGGTAACCTGCTATTGAACATAGTAGCTATAGTAGGCATACAATAATGGTTGTATGCTGGCTAAAATTAATATTATACTTTCGAAATGTTTTCCACACTAGGCACTGATGATAATATTAAAAAGATTTTGTGTATCAAGCATGTTTGACTATCATAAGAAGAAATCTCCTCCGATTCTGCGTTTGCATTGTGTGTGTGGCGGGAGGCCTTATGGTAGTTTCATTTTCCAAAAGCATTGCGAAATTCTTTTATCTTCTTTGTGAAAACAAATGTTTTTGTTTACTCATACCAGTCCCATGACTGACTCGGAGTTTATCGTTCCCCTCCTAAACTCTGGGTGCCCACAATTTTCCACACGGGCAGTCTATAGTTGGGGTTTTCAGATAGTCAGGTTTAGTAGATTATCGGGAGCTAGTTCAGTTTTTGGAGTTCACCGACTGCTCTTGCTTCTCTTAGTGCAACGTGATGGTGGTTCAAGCTTGATGTTGATGTTATTGATCTCATTCTCTTTGTCGGATCACTTGGAGTATCACTTCTGTTTTCCGCTGTAGCATCTTTATTTATCTCTGATATTCTTGTATCATATTATATCATTGTTGTATATCATTCTGGATATTGTATTCATTGGAGTTGTATATGATATTATCCATTTCTTTATTCCGCTGTATTGTTATACTTACTGTGTTATAAGCTCTGGTGAGCCAGATTCGGCGTTTGAATCTGCGGCATTTGAGTACACGTGAAGTACGGGTGCCGATTTTCGAAGGCCGAGTTCAGGATCATTACAAATTATAAGGACAGGCCGTTATAACTGTCCAGGCTGACCATATGATAGTGTACTCTGATGTTGTGTATAAATAATGATGATTTATTTTTGTAAAGATTTTGTGTGTGTTATACATTGCTCATCACGTTTTGTGAGATTCTATTCTGTCTTTTCTTTCTTTCACCCCAAATGACTTATCTTTCAGACGCTTAAATGATCGGCACATGAATATCGAGGATGTATTAAGTGTCGTCTTTAGGTGTAAGAAAGGCGGATCGTTACAACTATATTAATAATGCAAACAATAAAACCAAGATTAACTACACACAATGTAGTAATAATCATAAAATATCACATAATTCATCTTGATGTGATTTCATTTCACGTAAGAGCCATATATGATAATTTCAAAAATAATTAACACATATGAGCCATGGCAATTCAAATTAATTATTTACACTTATAATCTCCACTTACATATAAAAACACGTTTTATCTGTCCTTCCCCAAAATAGTAGTAATAACCCAAAACGATAATACTTAAATAATCATTTATTTCGAAAATATTACTTCAAATATCTCAAACAGTTGTTATTTAAACTAGCATCGGATAAAAGAGTTTTTTAAGATTTTCTTTTATAGTTCGAATAACATCTATTTTATATTACGCTATATTGATATAGCATTCAGTGTTCTTCAGACTAAATTTTAAAACTTGTGTCTTTCATTCAAAAGTGTGGCTGAAGTTTTTTATTTCTCCTATTCTTGTATATTATTATTTTACGTCAAACTAATAGTATATATACTCAAACCACTTTAATATTTTCCAAAACCAATTTATTGCTATTCATCTGAAAAATAACAATATTCTATTTTTAAACCTCAAAACTCATTTTTATTACTATTTGTCTCAAAATAGTAATAATTTAACCCAAAATACTTTTGAAGTCACACCTTCCTTATTATTATTTTTATTTTCAAAATATCTCATTTTTCTATTATTTAAATAGTAATAATAATACTAATATTTTTCCATAAACTACAAAAAATAATTATACAGTCTTTTCAAACCACGATATTATTTATAAAATTATGCCCTGTTTTACAAATAACAATAAACTTACCAAAATTCACTATAAAATAGATTTTCATTATTATTTATGAATTTCCCCTCATAAATAATAATCGTATTAAAAATTCACATAAATTGCCGTATAAATTGTGAAATCTCTATTTTCCACTGAATTTGCAAATAATCTTATTTTCCACTGAATTATTTGTTTTTCCCGAAATGACAAAATGTCGCCTTTTTTCTATTAATTGATCATTTCATTTTGAATCCAAAATTAATTACAATTAAACATACATCATCCAATAACACAATAATTAACAATAACGATCCAATCGAGGCACAACATATACAAAATATCGCAATAATCAAACGATCATCAGTAAAACATGACATATATCAAAAAATATTAATTTTTACGATGGATATCTATTTAATTTTAAAAAAAATTAATTGAAATTAATTTCTCATATAAACATACTTTTGTAAACAGCTCCAAAACTCAGCAAAGCTCATGCTAAATTGTTTCAAATTTCGTCACGAATCTAAAGGAATAAACCATACGTGTAACGACCCCAGAATTTAATTTAATTTAAATTGACAATTTATTTAATTTTTGAATTAAAATTGTGAAATTAATCGATTTATTGATTGCGAGTTTCCCCTATCTAAATAAATTTTGTATAAATCATTTGAAATTAAAATATTGTATACATGTGTATATGTGTGAATATATATGTATTTGAGCATATATGAGTAAATTTGAAATAATATATGTATATATTTGATTTAAATTTAAATCGGAAATAAATGGTTTAGAAATGAAATTATATAAGATATAGAAGTATGAAATAAATTATAACAAGGTAAATATAGAAATACAAGACAAGTATTAGAGTTGGAAATAATATTTAAGTTAGAAATGGAAATTGAAATATATATATATATATATATAACATAACTTATATAGTTTGTAAAATAGAAAGTAAACATATTTGATAAAATTCTAACAACATATTAACAATATAATTTCATTTATATTCCTAAGTAATAAGGCTAAAGCAAAGCAAAATAATATATATCACTTGTACAAATACTATCACCTCCTCACATCAGTTCGTTCAGTTCTAAGCTTGAAAAGAAAACATGTATATGAAATGTACTTGTAATTGTAACAAGAAAAGAAAATAATACTCAATATGTAAGCTTGTAAAAGAAGCCATATCACACTCTCTTCATTTTGGTACAGTCGAAGGAACAAAATAAATATATATTTTGTACAAAGCTAATAAATGCAGCACAAAGGCAAAGTGTCCTTCAGCCACCAAGAAGAAAATATCACTGCTAAAAAACTTGTACAAACTAATTAAAATATACATCACCCTGTACAAAAACAACTTACCCCGTAATTCATTCACTTTGCATATATCAATCTCCATCATTTTCATCCTCGTTCCATTCTAGCTGAGAAAACTGAAGTTAACATTATCTTTAAACTAAAACAAAATTTCAATTTAAACAATCATACAACTCAAACCAGAGAAGTGAATCAAAGAATCAAGAAAAGACTCCAGCTTGCAAATTTCAAAGCTGTTCAACATTATCAAGCTTTGTTTTTCTTCAAACAAATCACGGTGAGCAAACCTCTTAACCCTGATTTTTATCTGGATGTTTGGATTCGTATGAGAAGCTATGTTGTGAATATATTTGAATGTTGTGCCTGCGTGTATGTGTATATAAGTGTGTGATTGGGTTTATAACTAATGACAGGTATGAATATATCCTGTTCAAACTTACAGGCTGCAAATAAAAAAAAAGAGAAAAAAAAAACAATACTCCTCTCTCTGACCCATTATAGGCTTCAAGATTTAAACAAACTTTGTTCATACAATCAGAATCTAACTTTTAAAAATTGTTTTAAGTTAAATTTGAAGATAACTTTTACTGGAAGAAGAAATATGCAGTAAAACTCAAATTAATGTCAAAATTTAGGTATCATAAATTTTTGATTTACTTATATGGCATGATTTACTTTAGAAAATCATGATTTTTAAAAGAGAAACCACGATTTTTAAATTAGTAAATTATGAAAACTTGTTGGTTGAACTTAAATTGGGTTTTAACGAAATTATGATGCTCAGAGGGTTTTTAGATCTGGAGATTGAAGTTGAAGCTCGCTGGAAAATTGAGGACCATCAGAAAAATATTCGATAATTTTATAATGTGTTGTGGATGGCGAACGAGGTTGATTTTGGATTTAACCCTAGTTTTTAGTGAGGGGGGTGAAACTGGTCACCGTGATTTCGTCAAGACTTCGGATTACATCGGTCGTGGGGGAACGACTTGTGGGTGATCGAGGAAGCTTCAGCCGGAGTCGCAAAGCTTCTGGTGGCAGCATGTGGTGACGCGAGTTGTTTTGGGTTGGTCATGTTAGTGCCAGGAATGGTTGGTATGGTTCGATTTTGATTCTCTGACAATTTCGAAAATCTGAGTACAAGGGATTGTATGCGTGATCGCTGGTGACATGGGGGTGATCGGAATGATGGTCGGTGGCGCTTCGACCCAGTGTGCACGTGCACGCGTGGGATCGTGTATCTGGGAAAGGGCTTGTTGGAGAAGAAGATGGGAAGTTGAGGGTTCTCTCATGAAATTTCGCTGGGTTTACACGAGTACTGGGAAAATATATCAAAATAAAAATAATTTTTTTACAGTAAACAAGTTTATTTAAACAACTATGGTAACCAGCAATTGTATAAAAAGTAAATTAGTTAACAGATTTTTAAAATAAAGCGAGAACAAGTTTAAAGTATGATAAAAGAAATTAGATTTTAAGGTTATTTAAAACAAGATTTTCACGACAAACGGGTTATCTCAAATACAATTAACTTTAAAGATTTAAGTGAATTATATGATTATGTTGATTTGACAAGGCTTGAATAATGATTTCTTCCAGGTCATTAATAGGTTTGAATGGTAATTGTTTTTCTTTCAAAGATGGATTAACAAATGAAAAGCTTTTGAATGGAAGTTTTAAAGTAAATTTCTTAATGGAAGCAATTGATATAGAACTAATTGATAATTCAAGTTATTTAGTCAAGTGATTAGTGATTGATTAATTAAAAATAATTACTTAATGAAGTAATTAATTAAGGATTGATAATTGACATTCAAGATTGATTAAATCAAGGTGTTCAAAGATTAATTAATTAAGAATAAATAATTAAAGATAATTACTTAATCAAAAGTGATTGATTTAGGATTAAAGTTGATAAATCAAGTAACTAAGGTGAAATTACTTATTTCAATTAATAAAGGATAATTAAGTGATATTTAAAAGTTAATTAATTTTTTTGTTAATGGTTAATTAATAAATGATTAAAGAATAATTAATCAAAATGATTTGTAATTTATTGATGTTGATTAACCAGGATTAGTGACTAATCTGATTTAATTTAATCAGATAAATAAATTTACCTTACTTATGAATGTTTGGATTCTATTGATTTGATTGTTTGATATCCCTGATATATGATGCTTTGTGATACATCCTAATTTATGTTGTGATTTGTAATTTACTTATCTGTGATATATATCTGTGATCTGTGAATGAGTGATAGTGCTATAGTTTATATCGCTTATCAACTACATTTCGGTATTCTGATCTGTGATGATTGAATGATGTTGCACTATTATGTGAAACCCCTAGACTACACCATACACACACAAATATGAATTTCACGTGGAAATCGGTTAAGTCATAGATGATTTGAAGTTAATATTTTTTTGAAATTGAAATTTTAATTTCAATTGATTTTGAAAATGGATCTGGGTTAAATGTTAAAGCTTTTGAAAAGGTGTTTTCAAAGATAAAAGCTATTTTGAATAACTTGGTCAAATTTCCAATTTAAATAATTTAATTTGAATTTGAATTCAATATTTAGAATTGAATTCAATGATTGGAAATTTGATTAAAGATGATATAAATGTGTTTATATGAAGTTAAACCATTTTAAAAGTATAATTTTGAGAATTTGGATTTAACCCAAGAACCTTAACTCGTATAAATGAATCAGGTTTCCAAAAATGAAAACCGTTTGTTTTAAAAGAATAAAAGCTTTCAGATAAGGAATGAAATTCCAGTTAAATTAAAGGAATTTCAAGAATGAATTGAAAAAGGGTTTTCCAAGTTATGAATGAATTCTTTTTGAAAGCTATGAATTGAATCTGTTATTTTTAACAGATTCGAAATGATGTTTTGTTTAAACCATTTGAAATGGAATTGTTTTGAAAGCTATAAGTTAAATCTTTGTTTTAAAGATTTAACGAGTTAATCAAATTGAAATGGGAATTGATTTAGAAAATCTGTGAATGAATCTTTTGTTTAAAAGATTAAGGTGTGGAAATTGTTTAAACCATTGAAGGTTGTTAAAATAAATCTTTTTGTTTAAAAAGATTTGAAAATGGTAATTTGTTAAACCATTTGAAAAGAAAATTTGGGTTTAAGTTGTGACTTAATTGAATCCCAATATCCATATATTTTTAAATATTGCGCTCATTATTCGGTTTAGCCGGGAGAGGACCTTTGTGTCACATAACCCATTCCGAATAAGTGATTCGTCGTATATGGATACCATTTGAAGACCGGTGGTGAAGACCGGGTATTTGTGAAAATGATAGGATAACCTATCGATTGTCTCTGCACCGAGTAGCTACGGTATAGAGATTTCCTAAGTGATGGGAAGTCCGATCGGGATTGTGAATACCCGAATTGCAAGGGCTTCGTCGGAAGTGCCTTCGGTTCTGTTCGAACCCAGAACAGACTTGTATGGTTACATGTCTGACATTACATTTTGAGATATAAAGCTGATTTCTTTCAAATACATTTCTGTTGGTGGCGGAGAATTTATTCTCTTAGCTTAACACCCTTCTTTGAGACATACGAGCTCAGAGGTTATGTAGTTGAAATTTATCAGCGATATATTCCCAATTTGGTAATGTGGCATGCTGAGTGTTGCTGTATGATGATCGTTGTTTGATCATTTGTGATATGATCATTTGTTTGATTATTTATCTTTGTGATCATTACTTTGATCATCTGTTGACCCAAAGCATGGCTTTATGACAAAGCGTAGTTTTGTGGACGAGACCTCATCGAACCTCACAACCCGGAAATGGTTGAAACAGGAATGTTGCGGCAAGGTTATGAGGGTCGCGCCCTTTAGGGTATGTCATTTCCTTCTGGAAAGGGGTGGTATCATGGTATGGAGCCCAGATACTTACTCATGTGGACACACTTTATTTATTATGTGTGATGTTGGTTACCGAGCGCTCGGATAAAGGTCCCAAAGGACCGGGGGATGGCATATTCGTGAGTTACATGTTACAGTGGTAACCCGACCTTGTTGGCAGAGAGCAGTTTGTCTCTCGGAGCGTCCTGCCAGAGGCGTTTCTTCGTGGCAAAGGAAGTTCCTTAGCCTGACCATTTGTTGGAAATCCATTTCCCAATACGGAACTTGTACGGTATTAGTTGTAGAACCTGCCATCTACTTATGGTGGTGCCCCACTGTTTGGATGGTAGCTATAGTAGGCATAGTTCGAAATGTCTATGATGGCTAAGATTTATATTCTACTTTCGAAATGTTTTCTACACTATGCACTAATAATAATATCAAAAATGATTTGATTTTGCGTAGTAAGCATCTTTGACTATCATAAGGAGAAATCTTCTCCAATTCTGCGTTTGCATTGTGTGTGTGGCGGGAGGCCTTATGGTAGTTTCATTTTCTAAAAAACATTGCGAATTGACTTTAAATTCTTTTGTTGTTCATTTTTAAAGATAAACTGTTTTTGTTGCTCACACCAGTCCCATGACTGATCCGGAGTTTATTGTTCCTTTCCTAAACTCTGGGTGCTCATAATTTTCTACACGAGCAGTCTAGAGTTGGGGTTTTTAGATATTCAGGTTTAGTAGATTATCTGGAGCTAGTCAGTCCTTGGACGACTGATCTTGTTTTCCGCTAGCTATGGATTGGAGCATTCTATTGGAGATATTCTATCCACTGCTGATGTTATCGTTTTCTTTTCCGCTGCTATTTGTTGTATCATATCTCTGATGTATATTGATATTCATTTTATCATTCTGTTGTATCAGATATTGTATCAAAGATGTATATCAATGTATTATTCATTTCTTCCGCTGTGTTATTTACTTAATTGTGTTATAAGCTCCGGCGACTCGGATTTGAACGGTTGAATCTATGGCATTCGAGTACGATGTAAAGTATGGATGTCGATTTTCGAACGTGAAAAATCCATATCGTTACAATACGTGAATTGCAGTTCATATGCAAAAGATATGGAGATTAGAAATTATAGGGATAAATTGGTAATTTGATAATCAAATAAATTAAATTAAATAATATTATATCGTTTGCAACAGTACTTTGCAAATTACGATTGTTTTCAACTCCGAACTTTATCACTAATCGCTATCACATCTTTTTCCTACACTTAGATCTGGCCTACCACCATCTCCAAGCCCATGCCGACCAATCCCATAATGCAAGATACCCCCTTCTTCATGCGAACACCGACCACCACCGAGATTTCTTAGCCAAAATCTAGCGATTTTAACGTTGATCTCATCAATCCAACCATATGGATCGACTCCTCTCAATGTCCTGCATGATTGTACCCTCCGATCGCTCCATAATTATCCTTTCACCGTTAATCGAGAAAACTTAGAATGAACGACTAAGAATAGTTCACTAATTTTTCGACAACTCGAACACCATCTCCAAAAAAGAACACTTGATGGCTCTTCTACTTCTAGAGGGATTCAAATTCTTATATTATAAGTTAGGATCCAGGTACTATGAATTTTGACTGATTTTAGTTAATTATTTAATCTGCCATCAAATAAGATTAAGGGGATTTCAAGATTAGAGTTGAAAAATGAGGATGGAGGTTACGACTAGAGTTTCGTGGCTTCATTTAAATAGTCGTTAAGCCGGATTAAGTGAAATGTACACAGTTTGACTCGAAACAGTCATGTATATCGTTTATAGCTTGTAATACTCTCGTTTTCCAACCTGTAACTTCAAATTAAAAAAAATTACAGTCGAAATCAGTGAGCTCGTAAAAACTTACACGACAGTTGTAAATGCGATATCTAATTCACCCTTTAATCAAAAATCTTTTTTTTAATTAATTTAATATTTACATTGTCAAATTTGCAGGTCGTTGTAGATATGTTAGTGGACTATGTAACTATTTATGAAAATGTAGTTCATGTTTCAAAATATGGTGGTCCAAAGTTATGCAAAGAAGTTTTCATTTAAAACCAATGGATGATTTATAGTCAACAATTATGATACGGCAATCCAAAAAAATATGCTATCCCAAAAATGTGTAAACTTTTTATAAATATAGTTAGTTTTTCTTACTGTTTGTGCAATTGTGATGAGGGAAATTCAACCGACATTATGTTTTATAAAGCAGTTGCAAGATTAAGGATTATGTTTTCCAACCAATTTGGTATATAATATGAAAGTAAACAAGCACCATTGCTCCAATGGTTAAGCGATTCGACTTTAGTGCGAGAGGTCACAAGTTCGAAACTTGCATAGCGTGATTCGAACATATATTGACATGTGAGTTGTGATATGTTGTCCCAATGATATGCTGTATCTAAGTACCATTTCAAAAAAAAATGATAGCAGGAGAATGAAGATGTAGCAGGGTAATCTCCCATGCTGAAGATGACAATAGTGATCAGTCAATGAGTGGAAAAATTATAAACAATTGGCAGCCGAACCCAAAAAAGGAAAAATGAGATATGATGTCTAAGAATAAATCAAGGGGAAAAATTGGAAAATTAATTATTAGGTAAGTTGATAATTTTACACATAATTATGGCAAGTAAAATATGGATAAAATCATTAAGTATTTTATCAAGGGGTGTCAAGATAAAATCAAGTCATAGACAACGGTTGCTACTAATCAGCTTTTGTAAATCTTTGTGGTATTTCATAAACCGGGTAACGTAGTATATATTGTTTATTTGTAAACATGATCAACCATAATAATTTCAGACGCGTTTTCTTGTAATAACGGGAGAATGCAAGAGTTGGAGTAGAAATATATATATATATATATATATATATATACATATAGATTATTCTTGAAAAATCCAAGCTAACAGGTATAACTATTAACGAGAAATGCAACTCATTTTCCAAAATCATATGTCCTTCAAAATTATCAAGAGGTACAACTATTAACGAAAAGGCAACTCATTTTTAAAAATATACCACCCCCAAATCAAGTACATAAGTTTATGAAGGACATGCGAAAAAATTCACACCATGCAATTGCAACAAGGAAAAAGGTTTCTATAGACTTATTTTATAGTTTCTGCACACATATTACAGAGTGGCGATAATTATTATTATTTTGCTTTTTTTGTAAAATTATGGGGAGGAAACGATGGACCAACCTTACTATTATATTAGATTACATGATTAGAGTATCTTAAATGGTTTATTCTAATGTGTAGAAGATGTGAGAGCAATGAGTATGTTTTCGAACTAATTCAATGTATAAACCAAATGTTATTGGATAAATTTGTGGGGTTTGGTGCGCTACCCTAATACTATGCGGAATGAATCTTAATGCTATTGTAACACTAGAGGGAGGGGTGAACGGTGTTTTTGAATTCATTACAAAATTATATTGTGATTATCAAACATAGGAATACAGAATCAGATTCACATGAAGTAATATGGTAAATGTAGAAAGTAAAAGCAATAAAAGTAAAGAGAAGATACTAAGAATTTTATACTGGTTTAGATTCTCTATCCTAAATTCGGTCTTACGGCCCGTGTAGAATTTCCACTATAAAACACTTATAATTCCACGGGTGGCAAGTATACCTTTACAACTTGCTTTTGAATCAGATGGCAAACAACACATATCTTGACTTTCCACAGATGACAGAACACACTTAGACCTTGACTTTGAACCAAGTGACAATAATACCTATTCTAACTTTCCATAGATGGTAGGACACACCTATACAATCCTGACTTTCTACGGGTGATGGGATGCACCCTTGCAATAAATAGTAGAGTAATATCTATATAAAAAATTGAACTTTTCGACTACAATTTCAAGTAGCCTTCGATACAAGTTCCTATAGACCTTCGGTAGCAATATACTTTTGATTTCTTTGAGGAATAGGATAAGAATGGAGAGTAAATGATTAAATATTTGTATGTGATCTCTTTTACTTTTTGTAGATTGCAAACTCGTGAAGAAATAGAGAAAAAGATAGTAGATTCGCAAAGTATAAGTGTATGTAAATAAGTGGACATATTTGCAAACTGTGATAATGCAGGGATGAGAGAAATGAGAGGGAACTAATTGAAAAATTCACTGTCCAAAGCCTTTAAATAAGAGATGAAGAGAAGTGACTTTTCACAAAGAGGTGAAAGGAAGTGTCCATTATTTTAAAATGAGAAGTTGCAACTAACAGCTAGTTTGTCGATATACACTTTTGGATTTCCAACACATCCTACTGTAAAATGACAATCTTTTTATAGAATTTTTTTTATCTCTTTTAACTTGAAAACCATTATTGAATTTTACAAAAAGGTTATAGAGAATAAAATAAATAGTTTTAAGAGAAGACTGAAAGAATTGTTATAGGATCTTTGACAATTAAATCTAAGACTTTATATACTTTGAAAATAGATTGACTGTTGTTTTATTGTCTTCTATCCTCCATTTCTTGACTCTATTGTGTTCTCCTAGCATTGTCTTTGAATCTCCTTTGTTCCTTGTAAGATCCCAACTTTCTACGTTGTCGAAATAAATAAATTTGGATTAAAATAAAGTGTTCGAATTCAACTTTTGATAATATTTTATTTTGGAATGAAATAATACTGTTCTGATAAAGGATTCTATTTTAGTAAATTAAATTTATTAACAAATCCTTTTCGGATAATACATTGAATTGAATAAAATTATCCAGTTATCGAAATATATTTTATAGAGTGAAGTGTAGAATATATAGTCTATGATTTTTGTTTGACGGTAATAAACACACACACGTATGTATGTATGTATGTATGTATGTATGTATGTATGTATGTATGTATGTATATAATGTGTTTGTTAAAGTACTATATAGTTTGCAAGATCATAGAAAACAAACGAATAAATATTTTATTCCAATAAAATTTTAATAGTACAATATTGCAAATTACAAGAAGTGCTCCAACAACAATTTTATAGAATATTTTACACTCTCTCATATACAACACTCTTTCATATACAATATTTTTAGTGAATATTAGGCACACATCCCCAAAACAAAACTTAATTCAAAGCCGGTTCTTGTCAAAAAAAAACATACTCTCTACGTCCCTGTTTTTGTTTTACGCCCATTTTTTCCCTAAATTACCCCTGCGCTCCAAAGTCAAGTCGTGGTTCTTCTTCTTCTTCTTCAGTTTCTTCTGATCAAATTGAAAGCCGAGCTAAGTTTTCTTCAAACAAACGTTTAATTCTCGATTTCAATAAAAAAAACTGCAACTATTTGAAGACGAATCAATCTTGTTAACAAAAATATGAATTATTTTTTATTTTTTATGGATTGTTGGTGTTGTTTTGATATTCAAATTCATTAATTATAATGAGAAATGGTCGCAGTTTGATATTTGAAGTTATGTGCTTAAATACTGCAAATGTTACCTAGAATAACATTCATACAGTTCTTTCCTGCAAATATTTTTAATAGTTGCCGGAAAATCAGCACTTTTTAAGATTATTTGCAGACATTGGTGCAAATTTTCATAATGATTGCAAAATAGTTAGCAAATATTGAGAATATTTGCATATAAATATGCTTTTATTTAGGAATTTTACTCTGCAATTATTCACTTAAAATTTAGCATATATTCATAATATATACTTGCTGAAAAATCAGCAATTTTTACCTTAAAATCATTTGTATTAATCTTTGCATGCAATTATTCAAAATAATTGCAGAGATGTATGTAATTATTATGTATAATTCCATGTATGTCTGCAATTCTTCTGAATAATTTGCATGTATATCTTAAATATCTACAATTAATCTCAATAATTGCAGAAGTTGGTGCAAATATTGTGAATAACAATAGAAAATAACTGCTGAAAAATCTACAGTTTTTAAGAATATTTGCAGACATTGGTGCGAATTTTCAGAATAATTGCAGAAAAGTCGGCAAATATTGGAAATTTTTGCATATAAATATGCATCTCTGTAAGAATTTTTCTCTGCAATTGTTAATTTCAATATATTGCATTAGGAAGATGAATTTTATCTTCAAAGAATACATGCATAAAAACTGCATTTACTGAGAATACTTCCAAATATGTGCATTAGAAACTGCAATTAGTAAAATACATGCATAAAAATATGTAAATATTCCAATATTTGCAATATTTCTGCATGTATTATCAATATTTATAGAAAAATATGCAAATATTAAGAATACTTGCATAAAAAACTTCAAATAGTGTCAATTTTTGCATTAAAAATCTAATGCAAATATTATGAATATTTTTACCTTTTCTGCAAATATTATGAATAATTTTAGTTATGGCTGCAATTATTCTCAATAATTGCAGAAAAATCTGCAAAATTTGAGAATATTTGTTTATAATACTGCAAATATATTCAGTATTTTTGCAAAAAAATATATAATAATATATGTTGAAGCTACAAGTGTTTTTAGCAAGTATTCATTATTTTCACTTTCATATGCCATTTTGCGGATATAGCTGCAATTATTCTGAATAAATGCAGAAAAATCAGCTAATATTGTGAATTTTTGCTTACAATACTGCAAATATGTATAATTTTTGCAGTAAAACATGTAATAATATATGTTAGAGCTGTAAGAGTGTTTTATCAAGTAATCAAATTTTTTACTGCAAATTTTCTATGTATTTGTAACTAAAACTGCGAATATTAAGAATATTTGCAGAAAAAACTACAAATATTATTAATATTTGCATGTTTAACTGCAAATATTCTTAAATTGTTGTTGATATATTTTAATTTTTTAATTTTGTGAAGAATGAATTCTTTTTCATACAAATTATTGTTTTCTTTTGCTATTTCAATTTTAATGTTTGATTTTGATGTGCTAATTGATTATACTTTCCATTATTTGATTTTAGATTCTTCTCGATTAATTAAAATGGGTATTTGGTTTCGTTTTCCCTCTAAATCAATTTTCTAGTCACCTTAATTTCAGTTTATTCATTAGATTATGATTCGATTTTGTTTACTGATTTCATTTTCACAGGAACGATGAAGTGCAGAGAGAAATTACAACGGAAGGGTACTTTTGTCTTTTAGATGGTCCGATTTTAAAAACAGAGACCGTAAACTTATCTAAAAAATGGAGGGATGTTTTGCGTATTTGCAAACTATATGAGGGATGTATGCCAAACGCTCTCATATTTTTAATCACTCTTTTCTTCACTCGTTCAAATACAACTTTTATCTCTTCTTACTCCAGCCTTCGTCTACGTAGCGATTTGTTTTACCTAACAAATAACAATGCAATAAAAAGTAAAAAGGAACAAATCGAAACTGCAAAAATATATATTTATTTAAACTTGAAGTCAAGAACACCAAGGGGAGCCTCAAGCATACAAGAAAATATGCAAACTAGAAAAGGAATGCACCAGAATTGCCAGGCAAGGTCATATGCAACAGTGCACAAACAAGGTGCAACAAAATAACCAAACACACTCAGACAACATCACAGGGTGCATCAATGTAAACACACAACAACAAAGTGCACAAAAACTAGTTCAAGCGGAAGAAGTAAACCAGGCATAGTTCAAGTGTAAAGATTAAACCAGGCACATGCAAAAAAATTTTAACACATATGGTGAATACACAGGAATGAGTATGATGTCAAAAGCATGGTCGATTTACTTAAAGAAAAATAATCAAAAGTTCATAAAATAACCAAATGCTCAAAGGGAAGCACACATTCATCCACACTAACAAGCCCAGTATGAAGAAGCCAATACTCAACACAGTACGTGTACTCAAATAAGGCAAATAAATTCAATATCAGTTTCAAGTGCAAGTGCACAAGACACACAAAACACCACAAGCAGCTCGACATGGTACACCAGAAAGAGCAAGTTTATAGCAGACCATATTTGGAGTGCAGATGCCTAGGCATTGTTAAGCATATACACAAGTTCATATTTAAAGTGCAGAAGCAAGTGGAAGTGCACACATGCAAGCCCACAAGCAAAGAAAGCAACATAAGGTGCACATATGCACAACTAAGACAAGATAAAAAATCAGATTAAAGTGCAAGATAGTGCAAGTGCATAAGCAGAAACACACAGCTCTAAGTGCAAGTGCACTACAAAAAATCAGTTCAGGTCCACATGTACACAAGCCTTAAACACACACATATTAGAATTAGGAAAAAGAAAGCTAAGGTAGCAACACATGCAAGCTCAACAGAAAGAAGTGCACAACTCAACATAGCAACAAGGTTATGGACGCACACACATAAAAGAAATCAAGGTAAGGATGTACAAGCAATCTGGATAGGAGATAAGACACCAGTGCACATTTCAAAAATATGCAATAGTGCACATAAGGCCAGCAACACATATATTTATACATATATACATATATATATACACTTATATATATTTTGAATAGGGAAAATATCAAAAAAGAAAAATAACCCAAAGTCCGCAGTTGAAAAAGTCAAAATTATGAGGCCGTAGAACTCACAATAGATCAAGAAAAATCAAAGTGTCAGGTTGAGAGATCAAAAGATAGAAATAAAGCAAAACTGAGAGTTGAAACATTCAAACAATAAATCATGAAATATATGAAAATCTGAAGAGAGTTTTCTAAAAAAATCGCTATAAAAACAATATCATCATCGACAAAATTATCAAGTCATATAAACAAATTCGTACCAAATTTACAGCAACACAGGAACTTGACCAAGGAAGTAACTACAACCAGCAACCGCAAACTCATCGAAGAAATCAACCAATAGAGAGGCGAAGTGGCATGATTTTAAAATCAATTTCGAAGCCGGTGGCTTCTAGAAGTGGAAAACTCTAAAAGGAGATAACGAAGAATAAATGGGATCGACTTGTTAAATAAATTGGAAATTTTTTTGGGAATTTTTTTTATAGTTTAGGGTTTTTTATTTTATTTATTTTTTTATTTTGTATAAATTTAAAACACTGGTTTTTAACTTGGATTGAACTATGGTTTATAGTCTGAGAAATTCTCAACTCGAGGACAGAGTTAAGGCCGGATTTCTAGGCATAGGGTTAGAACAATCAGGTTATCGATA
This sequence comes from Allium fistulosum, assembly GCA_030737815.1. NCBI lineage: Eukaryota > Viridiplantae > Streptophyta > Magnoliopsida > Asparagales > Amaryllidaceae > Allium > Allium fistulosum. Next base: position 638,444,417 of record CM060903.1, on the reverse strand, counting down.
GTTGCAAGTTTACAAAGTATTTATAAGCAGTCAATTATTTAATCTTAGTAGAAATCTTGGCAGCAGCAGTAGGCAAGTTTTGCCGAACCTGCGAAAATTTGTGTGTTGCTTTTACTTTTACATTTACTTTATTTTTATCTATGCAATAATTTTTCTTGCCTTGTGAATTTGTAATAAACCCTATTCAACCCCTTCTAGGGTTAATTTGATCCTCCAAGTGGTATCAGGGCAAGTTGCTAGAAAACATCTGATAAAATGTATAACTCTAGTTGTAAAATTAGCGAGAGTCGGTCCATTATCAGTCCACTTATTTTTAACGGAATAGATTTTTTACATTGAAAATCAAAAATGGAACTTTTTTAAAATCTATTAATTTTAAATGTTGGGATATTACTGAATGTGTGTGTGATATGTAGATAAGAAAAATATTTTGATTTACGCTTATGCTATGAATATTCTTTACTCTCTAATTATGTAATGAACCGGATTTTCGACCCTAAAAAATTGACACTAATACGTCCACTGTATTACATGCCAAACATTCAAGTGCCGGAAATACCGATCTATTAAGGTGAAAGAAGAATGTAGAAGACAGAGAAAACTAAAACAACACAGAATCTCACAACGCAGTGAGTAATATATAATACAACCGTGATCTTTACAGAAAAGAAACATCTTTATTCATATATACAACATCAGAGTACATTAGACTTATCCTAAATTTTTGGACAGTAGAAACATGTCCTCACATTGACAAACATACAGACTCTATAATACAACAGAAGTAAAAATACATGAATACGTCTTGCCCGTCCAGCTCCACTCCAACTCAAAAGTATCTAGCCAAACCTGGGAAAAACATGCTCGGTCTGACCCGAGCATTACATGGAATAACGCCCGGGTCTGTCTGGTAAACCAGTGTGAGTAAAACTCGATAACAAGTAACAACCAAACCGATCTCTACATTTGAAAACTTTTCAAACAAAGGGTATCTCGTAAGACCACACCACACATAAAAACGAACGAGTTTTTACCTTACGATAATCAAAACATTTTATATCAAAATCCAGTGATATTATAATAGTATCTAGGTTTAAAGTAAATAGATAAAATAGTTGAAATGCTTGAATCTCACATTCCAACATACTAGGCTCTAAATTAAAAACATAAGGCACGTATTGCAGATTGGATTCCAACTAATGATCGGGCTACTGGGGTACCGCCCGCCACAGTACACCTCTAGAAAAATGTACCGAGGTCGTACCTAACGACCCCTACCAACACAAAACCGACCTACCCCTTGCTGGATAGTACCGAATATATCACCACCCCAATTGTTTGCAACCTTAATCAAGAGCTCCCACGTACACGAATTCATTTATGATTCTCTATATATATCTAGATGGGGATGATATACCTTAATGGGTGCGACCCATATAACCCTGATGCATATTTCTCTGTTTTAGTCGTTCTCGGTTGATGAGGCTTGAGGCTACTTTTTACCTTTCTGAATAGCAATCCATCTGGGATGCTAACACTGTCCTTCAGGCATCAATGCGATGCCAGCATTCATCCATACAAGTTCGTGCTGGGTCTAAACAAAACCGAAGGCACTAACTCTACTACATTCATTTTGGAATGACCCTTAGTATTAGTAGCAGTAGCCCTTGCACTTCAAAGAGTACCATCTTTCATCATCAAGGTGTCTTCCACTCGAACGTACATATTGGTTCGGAGTGGTTTTCGGATATATAAATCCGATCCCGGTCTCTCCGTACCAACAACCGATAATTTCCGATTGACTCATTCCCGGTACTTTTGGAAGCAAGTATTCGAGTCCTTGTCGAAAACTCAAATTTTACATTCATACTTCCTAAGTCAAATTAGGCCAAATTTGATAGTTGGTTATTTAACTATCAAATAACAACGACAAAATCTAGAGATTTAATTACCCAAAACAATCACTAAGCCTCAAAACCATTTTCGTTTATAAATCTACTTTCCCAACCATTTATTAACATTTATATACTTATCTCCTTTGCATAAGTATATTCACAAAACATTTATATGATTTCCCATTTCCAAATCTCTTAAACGTATTTAACTACAATATTTAAATTTGAGAAAAAGATAACTCTAACTATTCCTTCGGTGTTAAGTGTGGAACGGATGTTCCATACCATCATTTTTTAAAAGGTTAACCTCGAGAAACCCAAACCTCGAATTCCTGTTGTAATTATCTTCAATAAATCCTTTTATAAATTTCGGTTACCCATGAAATCTTTTTTTCTTTAACCCAAACCCATTTACAAAACATTTATCAACCTCCATACCCATTTATGAGACTCTTTATAAATATTCAAACCTGGTTATATAAACTTCTTTATAAACTTTCAAACCTTGTATAAAACTTCCCTTTATAGACATCCAAACCCATTTATAAAATCTTTTTATAAACATTCATAACTAATTCTAAAACTCCTTTTATGAATACTCCAAAATTATTCATAAACTTCTTTATATAATATTCAAAACAATTGTCAAATTACTTTTCCAAATATCTTGTTCAAAATAGAATAACCCTGAAGACCATTTTAAAAGAAAATGAAATATTAACTTTCCAAAACCAAACAAAGGCTTAATGACTACAATGGATCATTAATGTTGGGTTTACTTATCCAAGTTATATCCTAGGTATTGCCTAACATCAAATATGTAAGGGATTCACACATATCATACAATTAATCATAGGTAGATGTCCAAGTTACAAATATAGATACATCCATTATCGGTGAAAAATGTACATATGAAGTATATTCTATATGCATAAATTATCATGACCCGCTTATTGAAATTAACTTCCTTGTGTTTATCACGTTAACGATATTCAACATTTGTGCTAAACACAAGTCAACTTACTTCCCATAAAACGTGTCAACTTTAATTCATTTGGCTACTTAATGGTCCAGACGAGAGATCCTTTGATTTGAAATCAATTAACCTAAAAATGAAACTTGATTTAAAACATAACCGATTAAGTTTAAAAATAGCTTTGAAAAGATTAAAGTATATTCAATTAGCTTAAACCCTAATTATATCTTGATTAAACCAACATTAATTCATAATTAACTTTAATTAACTTAATGAACTTGGTTAAGTCCTAATTAACTTCCTAATGTATCTTAGTAAAGGCCTAAACACTTCATTATTAGTTAAACTCTAATCGATTAAAAATTAATTAAATAATCAGGTAATTAAATAATCAGTTAATTAAATAATCAGTTAATTAAATAATAATTAATCAACTAATTAACTTAATTAAATAAAAATTAACCATTTAATTACTTCTTAACTTCAAAAATCACTAATTAAAAACTTTATTAATCACTAATTAATCATTAACCTTCCTTAAGTGTTACTTAAACCTTAATCACTTACTTAATTACTAATTAAGTACTAATTACTTTTAATTAATTTATTAAATAAATTATTAATTATCTAAACTTAACTCTTGTTATGATACTAACCAAGTTCAGAAAATATTTGCAAAACTTTCCAAAAGAAACATTTTAAAACAAAAATTGATAATTTTGTCGAACTGCGTCCATAGCGATTATCGCTACGAGCGCATTTCGTTTAAACTTACTTTAAGCGAAATACTATGCTTATTCCTTGCTATTACAAGTTTGGAAACCTAATTTTGAAATTTTTTGAAAATTAAAAACAAAGATAAAAACTTTGAAACCATTTCCAAAATTTAAAACTAGAAAACTTAGTTTGATTCCAAATCGGATCTCACGTCCGTCGCAACATACAAAGGTGTAAACTTTGTAATTCTTACACAACTTACAACTAGTTTTGATCACACCCATACCATCAACATACCATATACCGACATCACATTCTTACAAACAAACATACCATTTTAAACATCCAAACACAATATTTAACATCCAAATTATGCTAACCACAAGTCGCAAACGTATATCATTATAATAACATGATATTTTAACAACATGAATTATGGATTGCCACAACATATAATATATGCAAATAAAGTTAGTTCTTTCAAAAATTGAGACAGTTTTACTCACCGAAAATCTTTGAAACTTGAAAAGCCTTAGATGCACAAAAATCATCTCAAAAATATGCCATCTTCCACATGATATTTGGACATATTACTCTCGAATTTTGAAAAAGTTATTAAAAGAAAAGTTTTATAAAATTCTTTTCTCTACAAATTAAGATAAAGGAATCGTTCAAATCAGATTCCGTTTGAGGTAGATATGGTCAAAAGAAGAAGAGCTATTTTCGGACCTGAATTTCTGAGTTTAAAAATACACTATAAAGGAATGAGATTTTGACATACCTACGCTTGAAATTAGAAAAAAGTGTTAAAAGAGAAAATGTAACTACTGAAATTTTATACGATTTGAGAAAAAATAAAATCTTGATTTGGTGTAAAATAGAGGAAGTCGTGGCCGAATAAAGGGGAGGAAAAATGGAGAAGGAAGAGTTTTAAAACAAGTTCGCATCTTTAAAACAATTTAAATCTTTTAATTTTAGAAAAACTTAAAACTAACATAAGAAGCCATGAAATTATGAAGAAAGATTTAGGAAAATGGAAATGGAGAAGTAAATGAAAATATGGTGAAGGGGATGTGTATTTATAGACAAAAGAAAGTATGAGAATTACTAAACTATCCTTTGAATTAATTAACATAACATGTCATGATTTTGTGAGGTCGCATCACCACCTACTCCCCCTCTCTAGTCAAGCATACCATTCTCCCCTTGTTCCATCCCTTAGGCTATGATTGCATGCTTAATGATGATGATGATGTTAAAGAAATGACAAGAGATAAGGTGTATTATATATATATATAAATAAAGTGCATGTATATATATATATATATATATATGTTATCATTTAAACCATGACTTGTCACATCACTATCTAAACATATTTAACATAAGATAATCTATAATTAACTGTATTATTATATTGTTAATTATATCTTATTTATGTGTACATACGGTGCACAAAGGAGAACAAAGTTCCCGATAACTTTCAGGTGTCGAAAAGTCAAAATTCCGGGAAATGTTCTTCGGTCACATTTTCTATTTTTCTACGAGCTATCTATTTTGGTAAAAAAAATTAAAAACTATTTTACCATCATTATTAAATAATTAAAATAGGTTTATTTGTAAATAAAAACCCATTTATTTAATATTTAAACCTAACTTGAATTTTCAAAGAAATATATAAAACCGATGATATCAACCGTCGATGTCATAAATACATTTTATTTCAAAAAATAAAATAAATTATTTTATTTCATAATCTTGTTTGAATACATATATTAGTGTATGTTTCTAGATCCATGCATGATCCTTATTGTTTAAAAGCAGTTTATTGATAAAACGATTTTTGGCCGTTTCATAGATATTTTACCTAGGACGATATTTACAAATTATCAATATTTTACCTCGGTAATTTGTCCGCAAATATTTTTCCCAAAAAAAATAACTATTATTATTTACCACTTAAAACGTGATTATTTCTTACTTTTAAACCCATATCTAAATAGTTTAAAATTAAATATAATTTATCCAAGTGATAAATTTGCGGGTCGTTACATTCTTCCCCCCGGCCCTTAAAAGAATTTCGTCCCCCAAATTATACCATAACCATATTCTTAGAAATACTTAAAACTATTCATCAATCTGTATGATGTACATAGATCATTCCGTTGTAGAAATCTGGTTCGATCACTCACTTGAACACATAACTTTCCTTCCGAACTAGTATCGCTCACTCGACTTCCTAGTGTGGACTTTGATCAGGCTTCTTAATTAGAAACCTCTATTCTCCTTGCATAGCCATAAACTATGATAGACAATCTTTGGTTCAACATAAGAACCTTCATCAACGCTCGCCGTAAAAAATCGGGCAAAAAATCCCTATTCGAAATGGTGTGAAACACCTGGAGTCATGTACTCGAATCTTGGATCGAGAACTATGTGAAAAGGAGAAATGATCTATGTGCAACCTACATACTAATCCCATTGGTTCCTACTTCCCAAGATCATAATTATCCTTTTTAAATAATCACCATTTTACTTGAGAACATTACTTAAGTTTATTAACATTCTATAACTCAAATTCATTTTAGTATGATACTCTTCTATATCCAAAAGAGTATATACAATTTCAAATCTTAAATTGGTTTTACTTAACCTATGTTGTTCAACAAATTTAAAACTTTATTTATTAACCCGCTCTTAATCAAGACATCCTTTTATTTTGAAAACTCTATTATTTTAAGGGATTCGAGAACACAATTCCTGGGTTTTATTTCAAAAACCTTTTGAAATGATACTTTATATTTAACCCTTTTGAAAACATAATATATAGCCCGAGTAACTCTAAAATGATATCAAGGAACTGGGCGCTACCAAATAGTATTATATCCCTTTTACTAAGTAAGGAAATACTCAAGAGAAGTTTTTACCATCCGAACACATCTCTTACCCATTTTTAGTCATTTCCAAGACACTCGAACTAGTTAATCATAAAAATATTTCTTTCTTCACAAATTCCCTTTTGAAACAATACTATTTATAGATAAAAAGTTCTTTAATAAAATCATCCACTAGCTTTGGATTCATTCGGATTCGAACTCGTTTCGGTTGTACAATGAAAAAGAGGATAATTTACGAAGTGCACTATCATATATGCCTAAGCAAACATTCGATTGTCACTTAGAAGATTATTCCGATTATCACAAAACAGATCGAAACTCCTTCCCGAACTGTCCAAAGAAAACTTTACTTTCAAATCCATTTTAAAATATTTATATCTTAAAATCTCTTTAAGTACAATTACTATAACTTTTCCTAAATCGTTTAAATCTTTATCGAAGTCACCAGGATTTAATATTCTCACAATCATTTTCGTTTTTATAAGGTCATCTAAAGATTTTCTTTTAACTAAACACATTCTATTCTAAATCCAGTTTTAACCCTACATCTCATCGATAACTATATAGACTTTTGAAAATCATTCCTTTATATATAAAATATATCCTAGGTAAAATTATTTCATTTACCAATTTTAAAACAATATTATGTCAATTGGACTTGTTTAAGTGTTTAGGAAACCCCTATCGATAACGTTTGCCAAATGCATCGACCAGAATTCTTAAGCCACTCAACAGATCAAACAACACAATATAAAACATTTTTATTCACTAACAAATACGCACTCATATTAATAATGCACCCAGGCTCATTTTAGGGTCTCACTTACCCAATTCAAATGAGTTTACCCTACCAGGACCAAGGTTCTCGCTTAACCATCGGCTCTGATACCAAATGTAACGAACTGGATTTTCGACCCCCAAAAATCGACACTAATACGTCCACTGTATTACATGCCAAACATTCAAGTGCCGGAAATACCGATCTGTTAGGGTGAAAGAAGAAGGTAGAAGATAGAGAAAACTAAAACAACACAGAATCTCACAACTCTGCGAATAATATATAATACAACCATGATCTTTACAGAAAGGAAACATCTTTATTCATATATACAACATCAAAGTAAATTAGACTTATCCTAAATTTTTGGACAGTTATAGAAACCTGTCCTCACATTGATAAACATACAGACTCTATGATACAGTGGAAGTAAAAATACATGAATACGTCTTTCCCATCCAGCTCCTCTCCAACTCCAAAGTATCTAGCTAAACCTGGGAAAAACATGCTCGGTCTGACCCGAGCATTACATGGAATAACACCCGGGTCTGTCTGGTAACCAACGTGAGTAAAACTCGGTAACAAGTAATAACCAAACTGATTTCTACATTTGAAAACTTTTCAAACAAAGGGTATCTCGTAAGACCATGCCGCACATAAAAACAGATGGGTTTTTACCTTACGATAACCTAAACATTTTATATCAAAATTCAATGATATTATCATAGTGACTAGGTTTAAAGTAAATAGATAAAATAGCTGAAATGCTTGCATCTCACATTCCAACATACTAGGCTCTACAATCAAAAACGTAAGGCACATATTGGAGATTGGATTCCAACTAATGACTGGGCTATTGGGGTACCGCCCACCATAGTACACCTCAAGAAAAATATACCAAGGTCGTACCTAACGATCCCTGCCAACACAGAACCGGCCTACACCTTGTTGGATAGTACCAAATATATCACTACCCCGATTGCTTTGCAACCTTTAACCGAGAGCTCCCACATACACGAATTCATTTATGACCGTGTGTATATACCTAAAAGGGGATGGTAAAGCCCTAATGGGTGCGACCCACATAGCCCCTGTGACGCCCCACCTCTATGCTCACAATAACAAAGATTATTGTAAGGAATAACGTCTGTTATTGCGAAGAATAAAGCTTGTTAGAAGCGACCATCCGTAAGTTATGCCTTAGATGAGTATTGATTACATCGATAGGAGTTGTATAAATTACTCCCCAAGATATAAATTCAATCCAAATCTAAAACAAAACCACGGTGGCTTATGAAAAATTCAGAACAACTCATAATAACAACAACATAGATAAGTATAATCACATCAGAACAGAAATATCGGATATAGCGGAAGACAAGTCTGGATACATGCTACAACACTCGATGGTTCACATGAACCAAATGTACATATACATAGTCATCAACATACATGAGACAAGAGTCAATAAACCAAAAGTACTCCTCGAAGTCTAGACAAAAGATGATGTGAAATCCCAAAAGCTGAAGCTGCAACTGAATCAGAGATAGCGATTATCCTAAAATAACTCGGTCTGACCCGAGTATTATTTAAAAGAAAATAATAAATGGATCAGTCTAATTTAAACTCAGGAATAAGTGTGTGATAAACAATACTTAAGCAAATAATTATAGTCTCGAATGAGACTATTCAACATAAATAATCAGCATAGTTTAAATGAAGAAATCTTAATTTAAACTCCATCAAAATCAACTTTTAAATTCATAGTTGAATTCAAAGCAGAAATTCACAAAATCTAGAAATCAAAATAAGATAACTAGAAAATCAGCATAAAAGTAGATCGATCCCAGCAGATGGCGAGTCTAAGCTACGCCGCACGTGCATCTCAAATGGCCGAAGCCTACCAAGTACTATAATTTTTGGCGCCCATCAGATGACCCGAAGGTCCAGCAGAGTGACCCGAAGGTCTAGTACTGGTAATTGACCCGAAGGTCCAGCAGAGTGGCTCGAAATCCCAACAAAATCATCAAAATCCTCAAACAGCAAATCCCCAGCAATTATTTCAATTAACGAGTCCGGAATTAACCGAATTAGTAAAAGTGTGGTTCCATACTCCTCACTTTTGCTAAATCGTTTAAATCTCTTCATCGTTTCCTTGAAAGTGCAAAATTGTGTATTTTAAATGAATAAAATTTACGTTCTCAAACGGACAAGTCAGAATTAAGCGAATCAGTAAAAGTAAGGGTTCATAGTCCTCAATTTTACCGAAGCGTTTAAATCGCTTCCTCATTCTTTTGAAAGCGCAAACTGTAAAATTTTTGGAAACAATTTTATTTTAAAACGATTTTTTTTTAAAACACGTGATTAAACAGCAAAATCTGTAGCAATTTCGATAAGGAAATTGCGCTTCATAAAACACCGTAAAACGGATACCAAAATCAGCTTTGCGGGATAACCGCTTAAAAATTTACTTTAAAATTGACGGTTACTGAAGTCAAAACAACAGTAATTTTTATTCGTCCAAAATGTCATCAAAACAACACGCTTCAAAAATATAATACCGGTGTAAAAATTCGTTATAAAAATAACGGCAACAAAATTCGTTTTAAAACGTAACACCGGTTCAACGTAAGTTAAATAGTGGACTGCACCACTATATTTTCAACAATTTATTGCACTGTCACAACAAACTTTAAAACATTTTTGCTCAAATGAATTAGGCGAACATTTACAATAACCTGGACATAGTCTAAGCACCATACTAATTCATAAAACTGAAGTTCACCCAAAATACTAACATGCGTGACCAAACTATAGTATGCGTGACCATATTTTTAGAACAGGCAATGCAATATGTTCTGGCATTTATGTATCACCCTTGTGCTAAAATAACGTCTACGTATAAAACTACAATCTAGCTATGCTTGGCATGCATGAAACAAAAGTATAGCCGCGTGAATCAATTAAAATGGTAATAAAGTAACAAGTCCTCATCATTTTATTTCATGCATCCCAAAAATGGCCTGATTGTGATACACGCACGCAATCAAATGTTAAAAATATAACCAGGCCTTATATACTTACACATAAAAGAAATAATGTCTGATGCCTGGCAAAGTTAATATGTGTGTAGAAATTTCCAATCATAAAGTAACCTGACAATGCATGAAAACTCGCCTGACATGATTTTCGCATACGCTATTGGCATGAAATATTGATAATGCACGCACACTACACTACTACAGGTACGCAAAATATGAAATATATCTTGGGCACACACGCAAGAAAATCCCAGGCGTGCACGCATAAGGTGAAGACATAAAAAAAAAAGAAATTGTCAGCTAATTGCATGCACGGAACCAGTGTGTAGCCGCATGAAATCAAATAAAGGTCAGGCAACATAGTTTGCAAGCTAAAATAAGGAGTGAATAAATTAGCATTTGTGAGTTTAGCACTCACAATAATTTGCTTCCAAACCAACTAGCAAGAAGGAATCCAAAGAAAGCAAGGTCTTTGAGCGGCCATTTATTAAGTTTTCAAAGCTACAATTTGAAAAGTGAAAACGAAATGAAGACTACTGGAATATTTTTTAACAACAGAAATGATGAAGGAAATTGTAAGAAAATGAACCAAATTGAAAGATGTGTGCTGGTCATATTTGTGGTACAATAGCATTTAAGGCAACGTGCCTAAGCAAAAGAAGGTACACACTGCATTAATTGATGATAGCAAATGTTCAAATATTTTCTTTATAGATAGAGTGATACCCAGGCAAAAGTGATGATTAAAATAAATAATGCAAAGTGTTCACATTTTTGTTTCATACAGGACCCATGCATACTCGTGAATGCAAAGCATAATAACACAACTTTGATTTTTACTCTTTTAGTTTAAATTTGCCCATTTCTATAACACGTGAAAAGCTAAAATGAGAATACAACTTTACTAAGTTATATCTCCTACTGACTTTATAACAGATTTTTGCATCATCGTTTTTTTTTTCGAATTTAAATTTTTAAAGTTTCTATTTAAAATATTTATTACGACGGTAATTCAAAAATCACGATTGTTACAGACTCCCCCCTTATAAAAATTGCGCCTCCACAATTTTCATACTAGAAGCAGTTAATAACATAAATAATCCATCACAACAAAGATTTATAAAGAATAATGGATAAGAATGCTTACCCCCACCCGAAGAGGAGAGAAAACCTGGATAAGAACGCTCGATGAATTCTCTGGTTTCCCAAGTACAATCTTTGGGGTTAGCGGACCATTGAATTTTCACAAGCGGGACTTCTTTATTCCGAAGGCATTTAACCTCCGAAGCTAGCACACGAATAGGATTTTGCACAATAGACAAGTCGGGTGAGATCTCAAGATCTTGCAACACACGAGAATCAATAATAGAATCCGAATCTCAAAGACATCGACGAAGCTGGGATACATGAAATACGTCATGAATTCCTGAAAACTGGATAGGTAGCGATACACCATAAGCAACTGTGCCAATGCGTTCTGTAATAGGAAACGGTCCAATGTATCGAGGAGCCAATTTCCCTGGGCTACAAAAACGCACCACACCCTTCATCGGAGAAACACGAATGAATACGAGATCGCCAACAGAAAATTCCAAAGGCTTCCTATGATGATCGACATAAGATTTCTGCCTATTCTGAGCCTCTTTCATTCTCTGTTTTATAATATCAATCTTCTCAGAAGATTCACGAATATAATCGGGACCGGGAACTAACTTTTCCCCCAATTCCAACCAACAAGATGGTGATCGACACGGTCTTCCGTAAAGGGCTTCGAAAGGAGCCATACCGATACTGGATTGAAAACTGCTGTTATAAGAAAATTCAACAAGAGATAAGTGGTCTTCCCAACTACCACCAAAATCAAGAATACAAGCTTGAAGGAAATCTTCCAAAACATATTCACCCTTTCAGTCTGACCATCAGACTGTGGATGATAAGCTGTACAGAGATTGAGCTTAGTGCCCAAAGCTTTCTGAAGACTCTGCCAGAAACCACTAGTAAAAAGCGGATCTCTGTCACTAACAATGGAACCAGGAACACCATGAAGTCGAACGACTTCTTTAATAAACAGCTTAGCCAATAAAGGAGCAGTCCGATTGGACTTGATAGGAATAAAATGGGCTGATTTAGTCAACCTGTCAACAATCACCCAAATACTAGTATGGCCCGACCTCGAACGAGGTAGACCATCAATGAAGTCCATGGAAATTTAATCCCATTTCCATAATGGAATCTCAAGAGGCTGCAAAAGACCACTGGGATGCTGGTGTTCTGCTTTAACAAGTTGACAAGTCATGCAACGACTTACATAACTTGCAACATCATGCTTCATACCTTCCCAAAAGTATAAGCGTTTCATCTTAGCATACATCTTACTACTACCTGGATGAATAGTATACTTAAAACGATGACAGTTCTCAAGAATGTCATTTCTAAGATTAGAAACATTAGGCATGATCAACCTTCCCTTCTTCCGAATACAACCATGAATATCAATATCAAAATCCTTTAGATCATCACTACGGGATTCTGATTTACAACTCTGAATAAGATAAGCAATATGTGGATCTTGTTTCTGGGCATCGGCAACACGATCCAACAAACTAGGACGAGCTTCCATGCTAAATAAAAGCACGGGAGAGTCAGAAACTGAAGGACGGTCTCTAATATCACAAAGAGATAAAGCTTCCAATATATTCCACTCTGCTAGCATCATGGAAACAACAACTTGCTGCTTGCGACTAAGCGCATCAGCAACTCGATTACCCTTACCAGGGGTATACTGAATATCGAAATCATATGAAGCAAGAAATTCGAGCCAACATTGTTGCCTCATATTAAGTTCTTTCTGAGTGAATAGATACTTCAGAGATTTATGATCAGTGAAGAGAATAAAATGCTCGCCCAATAAATAATGTCGCCAAATCTTTAGAGCAAAGACTATAGCGGCTAACTCCAAATCATGGGTAGCATAACGAATCTCGTTAGGCTTTAGTTGTCTAGAAGCATAGGCAACTACTCTATCCTTTTGCATGAGAACAGCACCGAGTCCATAACCACTGGCATCGGTATAAACAACAAGATCATGATTCCCTTCGGGAACCACTAAGATAGGAGCATGAGTAAGGAGATCTTTTAACATCAAGAAAGAATTCTCACACCTATCAGACCAAATAAAAGGAACAGCTTTCCTCGTGAGAGTGGTAAGCGGTAAAGCAATATGAGAAAAGTCCTTAATGAATCAGCGATAATAACCTGCCAATCCAAGAAAACTACGGATCTCAGTAACGGTCTCGGGCCTCTTCCAATTCTGAATTGATTCGATCTTGGAAGGATCGACAGAAATACCATCGGAAGAAACAATATGACCGAGAAACTTCACCTTATTCTCCCAGAAGTGACACTTGGAGAATTTGGCATAAAGCTGATGCTGACGAAGAGTGCCCAAAACAATCTCCAAATGCTGAATATGATCGGCTTCATATTTGGAATAAATAAGAATATCGTCAATGAAAACCAAGATGAGCTTATCGAGATATCCGCAGAATATCCAATTCATAAGATCTACAAAATATGCTGGAGCGTTCGTCAGACCGAACGGCATAACAAGCCATTCGTAAGAACCATAACGAGTGCGGAATGCGGTAAGAGGAATGCTATCTTCCGCAACTCGTAACTGATGGCCGACAATAAGTTCTTTCAAAATTGACTATTCGTTCCTCTCTTAGAAATGTTGCAGCTTCCGGTTAATAGAAACTTAGGAGATTGACTCGGAAACAGATTTCGTTGAGAGCTCTTCAACTGACCTATTTTTGAATTTGAACTCGGATTAATTGGATCTTAAATGTTCAATGTCCCTTGAACAAATAAAAGAGTTATGTTATTCAATATCTTTCCTTAATTTAAAAATCTGATTCCCATATTGTTTTGTTGTTTTGTTTCAGCAATGCAAATAAAGACTAGTCGAATTACACTCATGGATTTACCTTAATTGAAAAAGAAAATATTTTTTCAAGAAGAAATTGAGTTCTGCTTCTTTCTTGCTCTTAGAAAAAATTCATGGTATAATTCATAAATTTATAATAGGGTCGATGGATGATAAGAGAGGTTGTTTATAAATATGGAATTGGAAAAGAAACTTTCAACCATTATAATAAATAAGAATGTGCTAAACTATTTGCAGGGGTAGAAACCGCAGCAGTTAAGAAATTACAACCTTCCAAATAGGAACTATGCTACTGCTGAAGCATGGAAGAATTGAAATCTTAGATCAAATAAGTTTTCTCTTCTTTAAGTTTTCCCAATTCCCAATTAAAGTAACTTACTTCAATATGACTATTAAAATAGTAGTCTCTTAATGATATACCCAAAAATATGATATACCCAAAAATTGTTTTGAATTTAGAATTCAATGAAATATCTTTATTTCTACCCGTACACTCAATCGCATTTGTGAAAAACTAAATGAAAACAGTTTTATTTTTATAGAAAAATCAGAAAAAAAAACCTAGGACGTATCACTCAAATTATTGGCCCCTTTTGCTAATTCGAATTGAAGGGTGATATCAAATCGTTCTATTTTCGGCGCTAAAGTTTCAATTAATTCCTGCTAATATCCCCGCCAGGAAATTAAGAACATAAATCCAGTAGCCCAAACAAGATGTCCAAATAAAAACATCCATGCCCATACCGATAAACTATTCATATCAAAAGGGACGAATGGAAGTTTAACTCCTAAGGAAGCACTTTATGAAGCTTCTCGTCATTTTGGGAATTCCAACAATTTGTTTAATCAATACAAATTGTGACCCGGATCTTGCTCATCAATATCGATATCATCGATAAGATACTCTTTAGGCTTGTCATCCAGGAACTTGTTCGAAAATACCGTCACATTCTGTTTTACGATATTTGATAATCACCGTCAATACCTCGGCGTAGATCCGAGGTAATACTCAATGGTAGAGTACTCGGCTTTTAAGTGCGATTATGGTTTTTTACACATTTGAATGAAGTAACGAATTTGTCCAGAAGATGCTACATAGTTGGTTCTCATCCTTCAGAGACTACGAAGAATTCTCGACGCGAAAACACAGAGACAAAGGGCTGATCTTTGAATAGGAAAAAGAATGGATCTGCAGGGTCCCAAATGAATTGGCTTATTCGAAAAAAGCCTTGTTCTTTGGACGGCACGAGCTGACGACAGCCATGCACCACCTGTGTCCGCGTTCCCGAAGGCACCCCTCTCTTTCAAGATGATTCGCGGCATGTCAAGCCCTGGTAAGGGTCTTCGCTTTGCATCGAATTAAACCACACCCGTCTAGATAATATTTTCCGGTAGCAAGATCGAGTTGGGAGAAAATCTAAGCGCCACTTAACTGATCGAACATGTCATCGATCCTAGGTAATGGATACCTATTTTTGATAGTAAGCTCGTTAAGCTTGCGATAATCAATGCAAAGTCTAAGAGTACCATCTGGCTTCTTAACGACGACAACGGCGGCACCCCAAGGAGATGAGCTAGAACGAATAAAATGCTTGGCTTCCAACTCAGATAACTGTTGCTTGAGTTCTTTATTTTCCTTAGCGGACATCCTCGTGGGAGGACGACTGATAGGATGAGCACCAGAGATAAGATCAATACGGAACAAAATTGCCCTCTTCGGTAGCAAACTCGAAATAGGCTCGAAGATATCAGAAAAATCACAAACAACTGGAATATTAGCTATGACATCCTCCGATTCAAAGGAAGAAATGAGAGCATTCGAAGTATGATCCATGCTCTGAAATACAATAGATAACTGCTCGATAACATCGGGATGTTTGAGATACAAAGTTCTTTCGGGACATAGGATTTGAACTTCATAACGAACGAGCCAATCCATACCCAAAATCATATCAAAACCAAGATGATCCATAACATGCAGATTCGCATGAAAGGAAAAACCACAAAGAATAATCTTAACATCAACACACAACAAACCAAGAGTAGCAGATCCACCAATATGATTCACAATCCTCAAAGGGTCACAAAGACTAATAACATCCAAAGGAATAACATCAACAAGCTCCTTCGACACGAATGAATGTGATGCACCCGTATCGAAAAGAACTCTAATAGAAAAGCCATGAAATAAAATAAAACCTTCCAAAACAGAAGGAGGAATACCTTTGGGCTGAGAAGAATCACCAGAAGCTTTAGCAACATTAAGCTTCCCAGATTTAAGACCCTTAGAAGCAGTTGGACAATCAGAAATCCAATGACCCTCTTTCTTGCAATAACGGCAAATGCGAGGCTTAGGTTATTACGAAGAAGATGATCCAGAGAACCACAATTATAGCACGCCCTCTGATTAGAAGGTGTACTACTAGGCTGAGAATTGGAGGTAGCTTGCTTCTTCTTCTTGTTGGAAGAATTAGGCTTATGAAATGGAAACCTCTTCTTGTTGGAGTTCTTAGAAACCTCAACCTCATCACAACTATCACGTTCCTTTTCGGCAGCTTCAAGGAAAAGGGCTGAATCAACAAGTTCCTCAAAAGAGAGCTTAAGCGGAAGCAAAAGGACTTTCTTCAAATACTTCTTCAAACCATCAACAAAACGAAGATTCTTCTTACGCGGAGTGTTAATGAACTCAACTCCGTATTTGGATAAGGCCTCAAAAGATGCAACATAATCAGAAACAGAGGACTTTCCTTGTTTTAACACAAGGAAACTACGAGCAAGATTAGCCTTTTCTGATTCAGGAACGAACTTAAGTTCGAAACGTTCCTTGAACTGAATCCATGAGAGAGAGGACTCATCAAATTCCGCAATAAAAATCTCATACCAGTCAAGCGCATGCTCTTGCAACATGCTAGATGCCATGAGAACGCGATGATGATCAGAAAGATCCATCCGAGAAAATATGCGCTCACAAGTGCGCAACCAAGTCTGAACCTCCATTACACTTTCCGATCCCTTGAAAGGCTGACCTCCAAGGTGGGAATAGTCACTACACATGCGGGCGAAGGCAGACTTTTGAGTAGGAGTTGCGGGAGTAGCAACAGAAGGCTGAGCACTCCTAAATAGCTCCATAAACTGATCAGCTGACATATATACTCCGTCCGGATGAGAACCACTAGACGGACCTGCAGTAGAACGCTTCCATCTACCTCTTCCAGCCATAGGCTGAGAGACAAGAGAAGGAAAGGATTATTTAACCGGCACACAATTGATAAGAAATATAACAGATGGAATACTACGGGAATATGAGATTTATTCCTAGACATATTCCAACATGTTAAAGTGGAAAGACTAGATTAGAAAGGCACGAATAAAACCATCGAATAGTTGTAACGCATGTTCCATTCTGCTTCTGTTCCGTGTTTATTATAATTTGTTCTGAATCTCAGCTCTGATACCAACTGTGACGCCCCACCTCTATGCTCACAATAACAAAGGTTATTGTAAGGAATAACGTCTGCTATTGCGAAGAATAAGGCTTGTTAGAAGCGACCATCCATAAGTTATGCCTTAGAAGAGTATTGATTACATCGATAGGAGTTGTATAAATTACTCCCCAAGATATAAATTCAATCCAAATCTAAAACAAAACCACGGTGGCTTATGAAAAATTCAGAACTCATAATAACAACAACATAGATAAGTATAATCACATCAGAACAGATATATCGGATATAGCGGAAGACAAGTCTGGATACATGCTACAACACTCGATGGTTCACATGAACCGAATGTACATATACATAGTCATCAACATACATGAGACAAGAGTCAATAAACCAAAAGTACTCCTCGAAGTCTAGACAAAAGATGATGTGAAATCCCAAAAGCTGAAGCTGCAACTGAATCAGAGATAGCGATTATCCTGAAATAACTCGGTCTGACCCGAGTATTATTTAAAAGAAAATAATAAACGGATCAGTCTAATTTAAACTCAGGAATAAGTGTGTGATAAACAATACTTAAGCAAATAATTATAGTCTCGAATGAGACTATTCAACATAAATAATCAGCATAGTTTAAATGAAGAAATCTCAATTTAAACTCCATCAAAATCAACTTTTAAATTCATAGTTGAATTCAAAGCAGAAATTCACAAAATCTAGAAATCAAAATAAGATAACTAGAAAATCAGCATAAAAGTGGATCGATCCCCGATGGCGAGTCTAAGCTACGCCGCACGTGCATCTCAAATGGCCAAAGCCTACCAAGTACTATAATTTTTGGCGCCCATCAGATGACCCGAAGGTCCAGCAGAGTGACCCGAAGGTCTAGTACTGGTAATTGACCCGAAGGTCCATCGGATGACCCGAAGGTCCATCGGATGACCCGAAGGTCCAGCAGAGTGGCTCGAAATCCCAACAAAATCATCAAAATCCTCAAACAGCAAATCCCCAGCAATTATTTCAATTAACGAGTCCGGAATTAACCGAATTAGTAAAAGTGTGGTTCCATACTCCTCACTTTTGCTAAATCGTTTAAATCTCTTCATCGTTTCCTTGAAAGTGCAAAATTGTGTATTTTAAATGAATAAAATTTACGTTCTCAAACGGACAAGTCAGAATTAAGCGAATCAGTAAAAGTAAGGGTTCATAGTCCTCAATTTTGCCGAAGCGTTTAAATCGCTTCCTCATTCTTTTGAAAGCGCAAACTGTAAAATTTTTGGAAACAATTTTATTTTAAAACGATTTTTTTTTAAAACACGTGATTAAACAGCAAAATCTGTAGCAATTTCGATAAGGAAATTGCGCTTCATAAAACACCGTAAAACGGATACCAAAATCAGCTTTGCGGGATAACCGCTTAAAAATTTACTTTAAAATTGACGGTTACTGAAGTCAAAACAACAGTAATTTTTATTCGTCCAAAATGTCATCAAAACAACACGCTTCAAAAATATAATACCGGTGTAAAAATTCGTTATAAAAATAACGGCAACAAAATTCGTTTTAAAACGTAACACCGGTTCAACGTAAATTAAATAGTGGACTGCACCACTATATTTTCAACAATTTATTGCACTGTCACAACAAACTTTAAAACATTTTTGCTCAAATGAATTAGGCGAACATTTACAATAACCTGGACATAGTCTAAGCACCATACTAATTCATAAAACTGAAGTTCACCCAAAATACTAACATGCGTGACCAAACTATAGTATGCGTGACCATATTTTTAGAACAGGCAATGCAATATGTTCTGGCATTTATGTATCACCCTTGTGCTAAAATAACGTCTACGTATAAAACTACAATCTAGCTATGCTTGGCATGCATGAAACAAAAGTATAGCCGCGTGAATCAATTAAAATGGTAATAAAGTAACAAGTCCTCATCATTTTATTTCATGCATCCCAAAAATGGCCTGATTGTGATACACGCACGCAATCAAATGTTAAAAATATAACCAGGCCTTATATACTTACACATAAAAGAAATAATGTCTGATGCCTGGCAAAGTTAATATGTGTGTAGAAATTTCCAATCATAAAGTAACCTGACAATGCATGAAAACTCGCCTGACATGATTTTCGCATACGCTATTGGCATGAAATATTGATAATGCACGCACACTACACTACTACAGGTACGCAAAATATGAAATATATCTTGGGCACACACGCAAGAAAATCCCAGGCGTGCACGCATAAGGTGAAGACATAAAAAAAAAAGAAATTGTCAGCTAATTGCATGCACGGAACCAGTGTGTAGCCGCATGAAATCAAATAAAGGTCAGGCAACATAGTTTGCAAGCTAAAATAAGGAGTGAATAAATTAGCATTTGTGAGTTTAGCACTCACAATAATTTGCTTCCAAACCAACTAGCAAGAAGGAATCCAAAGAAAGCAAGGTCTTTGAGCGGCCATTTATTAAGTTTTCAAAGCTACAATTTGAAAAGTGAAAACGAAATGAAGACTACTGGAATAATTTTAAACAACAGAAATGATGAAGGCAACTGGAAGAAAATGAACCAAATTGAAAGACGTGTGCTGGTCATATTTGTGGTACAATAGCATTTAAGGCAACGTGCCTAAGAAAAAGAAGGTACACACTTCATTAATTGATGATAGCAAATGTTCAAATATTTGCTTTATAGATAGAGTGATACCTAGGAAAAAGTGATATTAAAATAAATAATGCAAAGTGTTCACATTTTTGTTTCATACAGGACCCATACCTACTCGTGAATGCAAAGCATAATAACACAACTTTGATTTTTACTCATTTAGTTTAAATTTGCCCATTTCTATAACACATGAAAATCTAAAATGAGAATACAACTTTACTAAGTTATATCTCCTACTGACTTTACAGCAGATTTTTGCATCATCATTTTTTTTCGAATTTAAATTTTTAAAGTTTCTATTTAAAACATTTATTACGACGGTAATTCAAAAATCACGATTGTTACAGCCCTACTACATATCCCCTGTTTTAGTCATTCCCGGTTGATGAGGCTTGAGGCTACGTTTTACCTTTCAGAATAGCAATCCATCTTGGAATGCTAACACCGCCCTCCATGCGTCAATGCAATGTTAGCATTCATCCATACAAGTTGTTCCGGGTCTAAACGAAACCGAAGGCACTAACTCTACATCCATTTTGGAATCACCCTCAAATTAGTAACAGTAGCCCTTGCACTTCAAATAGCACCGTCTTCAATCATCATCAAGATGTCTTCCACTCGAACATACATGTTGGTTCGGAGTGATTTTCGGATATATAAATCTGATCCCGGTCTCTCCGTACCAACAACCAATAATTTCCGATTGACTCATTCCCGGTTATTTCGAAAGTAAGTATTTGAGTCCTTATCGAAAACTCGAATTTTACATTCATACTTCCTAAGTCAAATTAGGCCAAATTTGATAGTCTGTTATTTTACTATGAAATAGCAACAAAAAAATCTAGAGATTTAATTACCCAGAGCAATCACTAAGCCTCAAAACCATTCTCACTTATAAATCTCCTTTCCAAAAACATTTCAATATTTAAACGGATATATTCTCAAAAACATTTCAATATTTGAAAAACATTTCCATATACTCATTTTAATAATAAGTGAATTCACAATTTATTTTATTTTCAAACCATAAAAACTCCATTTTATAATATCACTTTCCAAAACATTCATTTTAAGGATTTTTCACTTTAAAAACGTGAATATATTTCCTTTTATAAAAATCCATATTTAGCTTATCAAATAAAATTGATTTCACATTTATAAAAGAATGTTTATAATTCACATTTTTAATTTATAAAAACTTCCATTTATAAAATTCCTTTATTAACTAATTCCCGTTTATCTCATTTATATGCCAAAATCCCATTATAAGTTTATTAACTTATAAATCTCTTATTAAAAATCCATTCTTTTTATAACTTCATCAATTCATAAATCTTATTTACTTATAAGATTCATTTATAACTTCATTTTAACACTTACAAAACTCGTTTATGATTCCATTAATTTTATTTATAAAATATCAATTTTATAAATCTTATATATAAACCATTTATAATAAGTTCAAAATTCTCATTTTAACTTATTTTACAAAATAGTAGCTTCATATTTCGAAAATCATATTTAAGTATATTTCATAAAATCATAACTTTTATAACATAAAAATTATAGCTTTTATTTATTTAAAATAAATCCATTTCTTTAATCATTCGAAAACTAATAAAACATATATATTTTCAAAATCACTATGAAATCCTTTTTAATTTGAAATCATCATTTTAATATTTTAAAATTCCAAAATTTGGCCCAATGCTGCAAAAGTACCGAATAAGGGATTCACATCAATAATAGCAAACATGACATCCATCACATCAAAGATCACATAATACAATATATATATATATAACAATATGTGTAAATAAACATCAACCATAGTGAGGAATCCTATTGGATCCCTCCAACCTGTCACCTGCAACAAATATACGTATGAGAAAATATGTATAATGTCCGCTTCGAGGCAGACGGGCGTACAAAAGGTTATCCGCTCATACACGGGAACATATAGGGTCTTATATACTCCAATCGGCAGGAATATATCCAACTACTATAATATAGTACAACATCCAAACAATCATCAAATAGCATAAAATAAATTTATTCCCACTTATATAAAAATATAAGCGGGTAAGAGAGAGTGATTTTTACTCACTTTGGTTGCAGTCGTCGTTGCAGCGTTTTCTTTCGATTAAAAATGAACAGGCGTTCAAATTTAACCAAAATTTTCACTAGCTCAAATAAATCACAATCCAGCTCCATCACGTAGTATTCGCGAATACGAACCCACCGCCACTTGTTTCGCGCGAAACTGACCTCATATGAATAAGTTATGGATAAGATTACACAATTTAAAATATAATTAACCAACATCATTAACTAAATTGATTATCATTCATTACTTAATCACCTTCCTCATCGCGTTCGTTTCTCGTAGGAAACATACGCGCGCACGAACCCATATATGCACGCGTTCAAATTCACGCCGCTCCTCCTACGTTCATCGATAAGTCGATCATGCACTGCCACGCGAAGAGCCAAGCCCCACTCCTCCGTCGCCGTATGTGCGGTCCTCCCTAGCTTCCCCATTTCTTAGAAAAGTGCGCACAAATACCTCGAGAACGTGGCCAATTTTTTCCTTCATCATCGTGCGTTCCAGATCATAGCCTTTGATCTTGAAGATCTTGACGAGTTTGACATTTTTCGTCTAGAAAGTTTTTGTTAATTCTCGATGGATTGAGAGGAAACTAGAGAAGAAGCATGCGCGATTCTGGCCTTTCAATTGCTGGGTGGCGGCTATGACCTAGGGGATTAGGGTTTGGGCAAATGAGGATAGTTTATGGTTCTTTTATAGCCATTTACAAAACACTATTCACCCAAAATATTTTCGAACTCCAGACGAAGTGTGCCGCCTGGCATTCATAATGTTTTACCTCTATTCCGAACACAATGGAATATATATCGGAAGTCAATTCCATCGTATTTGGAAGATATGTTTTCGAATCTAATTATTTTAATTAAATTTACTCAAATAAATTTCTATGCGTTTCAGCTTCGCACGACCAAACCGTAAGTCCGATCGACATGAAATTTGAAATTCTATAATAACTCACTATTATGGATGCAACGAAACTGGTTTCGTCGAAACCCGAGACAGTGTTAAAAATGACTATTTTTACACGTTAATTAAAATTAGAAATATTCTGTTTCTATTTATTCACTTTTAAATCAAAACTAAAAGTTTACTAACTCCATTCTAATTCAAATAGTATTTAAATAGCTTTAGAAATCATTTTTCACTTATATTAAATTCAACATTCAATTATTTCCACAATTTCAAATATTAAATTAAACAATTTAATTATCAAACCTGTCATTATTTGAAATATCCATTATTCAACTTATTAAATTTAACCTGTGAATATTTAAAATCAATTAAATATTCCAATTTCGAATGACTGAAATTCTAGGTCGTTACATTCTCTCCTACTTAAAAGAATTTCGTCCTCGAAATTACCAAGTAAGAAAAATACCCAAAATCCCATTAGCTTTTCAAAATCAACTAGCTAAAATAAATTATCAAATTCGTTTAAGTCGTTTAACTTTCTAAGATAAATCGATTAGTTATAACTTTATAAAAACATTTATAAGTTTCAATTCATTTAGTTATTAACTAATATTAATTCAAAATCAACTAAGGTAATTCCCAATTATAACTTAAAAATCCAATTTCAAGTTATCAATATTTTCCAAACTTTTCAAAAAAATATCTAACACTTTAAATTTTGAAAAATTTCGCCAGCGTCTACTTTGCGTGGTTCGATCCGAAAAAATCATAATATATATAATATCACAAATATACATCTCATCTTAGTGATGAGGCATCCCGTAGGAAAAAAAAAGTGTAAAAGTACGATATGTAATCCAAGATTTATACCTTATATATTATTTAGCGAGCATATATGGTAATATAGCGTGAAAGCGAGCTCCAAATGAGAAGCAACGCCGTCCGCACCTACTAAACACTCAACAAACAATAAGTGCATGTATATATGGAAAGCAATATCAATATACAACATATACAACACATACTATACAACAATTGCATGCAAAGGAAACACATGCAAACAAAGAAACCATCAATAACTAACATCCATCCAATATAACCAAATCAATATACATTCATTTCTCATTAATATTCATTGAATTGGTTTTCTATTTATTCACATTCGATTCATTAACATTGGGTTTTACTAACATCCATTTATTCATATTCAATTAGTTTACATTCACCAATTTACATTCAAGTTAGCTCACTTCCATATTAAATCAAATTCAATTCTATTTAGATTCACTTTACTTCTAATTCGAATTCAATTATTTAGCTTTCAATTTCATTAATATTTAATGAATTTCTATTCAATCAACTAACATTCAACAAACTTATTCATTTGTTTACCATTTATTTTTCATCCAACTAATTCATTCAAGTTAAATAACATTCATTTTATTACATTCATTAACTACCACTTACTAATATTCACGTAAATTCAATTCATGTTTAGCAACATCTCATTCCATATTCAATTAATTTATATTCAATTCATTCATTTATTCAATCACTGATTTATTTTACCACTAAGATTGCATTTAATAACTTAATTCCATACTCATTTCAACACTTAAATTTATGAATTCACTTAACTAATTCATTTGATGTCAAATTCAACTTCAGTTAACATTACTTAAGTTAAATTCATATACAAACATTGTTTTATTTAACCTAACTTCCATTTTAATTTATAACTCAAACTCCAATTAACTTTACTTAATATCATATTCAAAAAATAGAAATTTGCTTTAGTTACTATCTCCCAAATTATAAGTTATAAACTTATTTACTTAAGTTAACATCCTTTCCTACATTCATCTTATTTAACTTAAGTTTCAACTTATAATTCCAATTCAGAATCCATTTCTTAACATTTCATAATTAACAAATCTAAATTTTTTGTTTCCAACTTATTATTACAAAATTCATAAGTTATACACTCATTCACTTCAACTTAGGTTTATATTCACTTTTATTTGATTCATCAATACACTTAATTCAAATCATTAACTCCAGTTTATTTAACTTTACCGAAGTTAAATTCTAATTTTATATTCCAATTCTAAAATTTTCTAATTACAAATTCAAAAACTCTTGTTTTTAACTTGTTATTACTAAATGTATAAGTTATACGACTTAGTTATTTAAACTTTCAAATTCATATTATATAATCACTTACCACTTAAGTTTAATTTTCATTTCAATAACTTATCTAATCCAGTTCAAATCCAATTCACTCTATTTAACTTTCCTTTAGTTATATTTCAAATCATATATTTTATTATGCTAACTCAAATTTATTTAACTTTACAAAAGTTAAATTTCTTATTTCATATTATAAGTCCAAACTCATTTCACTTATATTTATCAATTTCAATTTTGGATTTTAAATTCAAATTTGTCTATCACAATAAAACTTAAATTTTCAATTTACTAATGGTAGCAAATCCATTACCCAGAAACTCGAAAATGATACTGATGATGCTGCAGTCATCACCCTTGTTATTTTCCAGTAACGGTAGAGAATTCAGTGCTTTATATTCTTTTAAAATCCCTTTTTATATTTATAAATCACATTTATAAATTTATACTTATATAATTTCACTTATTCTCTTTACTTATATAAGATTCGTTCCAAATTTATTTATCTTATTTAGATTTATATTAATACAACATCTTCAAACTTTGAAAAACAACTGTCAAAAATCAATGGAATTCAAATTCTCAAATTATTAATTTAAATCCATTTTTTATTTATAACTCATATTTATAAATATACTTATGTAGTTTCATTTCTTATATATAAGATTATTTCATAATTGTAAATCATTTTAACTATAATTACATACTTTATAATTCATTTGCTTATATAATTTATTCTTTTACAATTATTATTTTTATTTAGATTATTCAAACAGCTTTTATTAACTTATATATATATATATATTTAAATTTTCAAACAACCAAACAATCAATTTATATACACTACAATAATTTTTGAAAAATAGTTCCTTTATATATAAAATATAATCGAGGTAAAATTATTTCATTTACCCAATTTAAAAACAATACTATGTCGATATGCCTTGTTCAAGTGTTTAGAAACCCCTATCGATAACGTGGCATCCCACATACCACCAGAATTCATAAGCCACTCAATAGATACATCAACACAATATAAAACATTTTTATATCACTAACAAATACGCACTCATATAGACAAGCACCATTGTCCCATTGGTTAAGTGATTCGACTTTGGTGCGAGAGTTCACAAGTTCGAAACTTACATAGCATGATTCGAACATTTATTGACATGTGATATGTTGTCCCGGTGATATGTTATATCTAAGTACCATTTCAAAATAAAATACGCACTCATATATATAATACACTCAAACTCAATCTAGTGTGCTACTGACCCTATATATATTGGGTACACATCAAAGCCTAGGAATATACTAAACCTAAGCTCTGATACCAAATGTGACGACCTGCAAATCCATACCATTTGAATCGACAATAAACCACACATGTTCGACCCAAAAAGCACAGAATGATGGAAAGTCATGAGAAAGAAGAGAGAGTGTGAGAAGAAAGAAGAAGAGAGAAACAGAACAATAACAATACAGAATCTCACATCGCAGCGGAAAAACATATAATATCATATCAATGATCTTTACAAAACATAAACTGTAATATCATATACATACATCCATCAGAGTTCAATAATCAATCACTAATCATCAGCCTGGACAGTTATAATAACATGTCCTTACAATTGCTGATAATTTAAATAATAAAGCAGTGGAAAAATATACATATACGTGTATACAACATAAAGGTCTCTAGCTCGCCTACTGAAGCTCCTAAAGCACCAAATCCGAACTTGTAAATATACTCGGTCTGACCCAAGCATTGAAAGGGAAGAACGCCCTGATCAGTCTGGTAAACCAGCTTGAGAAAATCACATCTCAATTGAATTTATTTTAAAGTTATAAAGACGTTCTTTTATCAAAACAAAGGTATCTCATAAGACACGCCCACACATAAACACGGACGGGTTTTTACCTTACGATAACCAAAACATTTCATATTAAATCCCATTATATTATTAGTAGTGTCTATTATACAAATAATAAGAATCATAGCCGAAATTGTTACATTGATTAAATTCCAGCATATAGCCCAAAGTGGGTAATACAAAAAAATGGCAGGCACGTAGCGGAGTTTGGATTTCCATACAAATGACCAGGTGAAGGGACTACCTTTCGGTAGTACATCTCTCGAGGAATGTATCGAGGATCCATCACAATGATCCTCTACCAACACAAGACCGACTTACCTCTATAACTAAATAGTACCGAATATGTCATCCCCCGGTCGTTACTGACCTTTATCCGAGTGCCCTCATAGCATACATCCACAATAATTTACATCCCGAACGTCATAGTGGGAAGAAATATATCTAGAAGTGGATGATCATATCCTGATGGGAACGACGCACTTAGCCATGTTGCATCTAACCATGTTTTGGTCATTTCCGGTTGATGAGGCTTGAGGTAACGATTACCTTTACACATATCACATATCACATCATCTTTGAATGACACATTGCTATTTTCGTTGACTACTAATTGCCTTCTACAAAATTACAACCCTTGAGCTCGTACGTCTCAAGGAGGGTGTTAAGCTAAGAGATGTTGTCTTCTCTGCTACCACAAATGTATGTTTGTAAAAACCAATGTACATAATCTTAGAAAATGCACTGTGAGACATCCATCCATACAAGTTGTTCAGGAACAGGACAAACCGAAGGTACTTTCCTACCACATCCTGTCGGGAAATCCCTAGGATTAGTAGCAAATAGTCCTTACATTGGATATTTCATAACGAAGAGACTACTGCTACTATATGTATAGTGGGATTTTAACCCAAAATGATCAACAAGTAGTCCTTCACTATGAAAATCCTATATCTCAATATCATCAATAAACCTGCACAATCGTCGCAAATAAGTTGGTCCAAAGTGGTTTTCAGATAAATCCGTTCCCGGTCTCTTTGCACAAACAACAATAAATAGGCCAATATTTATTTGATAGTCGGTTATTTAACTATCAAAGCAAACAACAAATATTTAGCACCATAAACAATCGCTAAGCCCTTTTAATTAATATTTTATTAATTAAATCACTTTCTAAATATTCACTTCAAATTATCTTTAAACATATATATTCTCAAAAACATTTCAATATTTGAAAAAGATTTCCGTATATTATTTTAATAATAAGTGAATTCAATTATTTTATTTTCAAACCATATAAACTCCTTGTATAATATCACTTTCCAAAACATTCATTTTAAGGATTTTTCACTTTAAAAACGTGAATATATATCCTTTTATAAAAATCCATATTTAGTTTATCAAATTAAATTGATTTCACATTTATAAAACAATGTTTATAATTCACATTTCTATTTTATAAAAACTTCCCTTTATAAAATTCCTTTATTAACCAATTTCCCGTTTATCTCATTTATATGCCAAAATCCAATTATAGTTTATTTACTTATAAATCTATTATTAATAAATTCATTCTTTTTATAACTTCATCAATTCATAAATCATATTTACTTATAAGATTCATATATAACTTCATTTTAACACTTACAAAACTCGATTATAATTCCATTACTTTTATTTATAAAATATCAATTTTATAAATCTTATATAAAAAACCATTTATAATAAGTTCAAAATTCTCAATTTAACTTATTTTACAAAATAGTTAACTTCATATTTTGAAAATCATATTTAAGTATATTTCACAAAACCATAATTTTTATAACATAAAAATTATAACTTTTGTTTATTTAAAATAAATCCATTTCTTTAATCATTCGAAAATTAATAAAACATTTTTCAAAATCACTTTGAAATCTTTTTTAATTTGAAATCATCATTTTAATATTTTAAAATTCCAAATGCAAAAGTACTGAATAAGGGGATTCACATCAATAATAGCAAACATGGCATCCATCACATCAAAGATCACATAATATAACATATATAACAATATGTGTAAATAAACATCAACCATAGTGAGGAATCCTATTGGATCCCTCCAACCTGTCACCTGCAACAAATATACATATGAGAAAATATGTACAATGTCCGCTTCGAGGCAGACGGGCGTACAAAGGGCCATCCGCTCATACACGGGAACATATAGGGTCTCATCTACTCCAATCGGCAGGAATATATCCAACTACTATAATATAGTATAACATCCAAACAATCATCAAACAACATAAAATAAATTTATTCCCACTAATATAAAAATATAAGCGGGTAAGAGAGAGTGATTTTTACTCACTTTGGTTGCAATCGTCGTTGCAGCGTTTTCTTTCGATTAAAAATAAACAGGCGTTCGAATTTAACCAAAATTTTCACTAGCTCAAATAAATCCCAATCCAGCTCCATCGCGTAGTATTCGTGAACACGAACCCAACACCACTTGTTTCGTGCGAAACCGACCTCGTATGAATAAGTTATGGATATTATAAGATTATCCAATTTAAAATATAATTAACCAACATCATTAACTAAATTAATTATCATTAATTACTTAATCACCTTCCTCATCACGTTCGTTCCTCCCAGGCAACATACGCGCACACGAACCTATATACGCACGCATTCAAACTCATGTCGCTCCTCCTACGTCCATCGACAAGTCGATCAGGCACCGCCACGCGAAGCGCCAAGCTCAACTCCTCCACCGCCGTACGTGCGGTCCTCCCTAGCTTCCCCATTTCTTCGGAAAGCGCGCACGAATACCTCGAGAATGCGTCCAATTTCCTCCTCCATCGTTGCGCCATTCCTGATCATAGCCGTTAATCTTGAAGATCTCGACGAGCTCGATATTTTTCATTTAGGAAGTTTTTGTTAACTCTCGGTGGATTGAGAGGAAATTGGAGAAGAAGCACGCGCGATTCTGGCCGTTCAACCGCTGGGTGGCGGCTATGACCTAGGGGATTAGGGTTTGGGAAAATCAGGATAGTTTAGGGTCCTTTTATAGCCATTTACAAAACACTATTCACCCAAAATATTTCTAAACTCCAAACGAAGCATGCGGCCTGGCGTTCATAATATTTTATTCCTATTCCAAACACAATGGAATATATATCAGGAGCCAATTCCATCGTATTTGGAAGATAGGTTTTCGAATCGAATTATTTTAATTAAATTTAGTCAAATAAATTTCTAGGCGTTTCAGATTCGCACGACCAAACCGTAAGTCCGATCGACACGAAATTTGAAATCCTATAATAGCTCACTATTACGGATCCAATGAAACTGGTTTGTCGAAATCCGAGACAGTGTCAAAAATGACTATTTTTACACGTTCATTAAAATTAGAAATTTCTAGTTTCTGTTTATTCACTTTTAAATCAAAATTAAAGGTTTGCTAACTCCATTCTAATTCAAATAGAATTTAAATAGCTTTAGATATCATTTTTCACTTATATTAAATTCAACATTCAACTATTTCCACAATTTCAAATATTAAATTAAACAATTTAATTATCAAATCAATCATTAGATTTGAAATTTCCGTTATTCAACTAATAGAATTAACTTGTGAATATTTCAAATAAATTATATATTCCAATTTCGAATGACTGAAATTCTGGGTCGTTACATCTTTGAAACCTGAAATGCCTTAGATGCACAAAAATCATCCCAAAAATATGTCATCTTCCATGTGATTTTTGGACATATTACTCTCGGATTTGGAAAAGTGATCAAAAGAAAAGTTTTAGAAAATTCTTTTCTCTACAAATTAAAAAAAGAATCTATCAAATCAGATTCCGTTTGAGGTAGATATGGTAAAAAGAAGGAGAGCTATTTTCGGACCTGAATTTCTGAGTTTAAAAGTACATCGTAAAGAAATGAGATTTTGACATACCTAAGCTTGAAATTAGAAAATGTGTTAAAAAAAAGAAAGTTGTTGCTACTGAAATTTTATACAATTTGAAAAAATTAAAATCTTTATTTGGTGTAAAATAGAGGAAGTTTTGGCCGAATAAAGTGGAGGAAAAATATAGAAGAAAGAGTTTTAAAACAAGCTCGCATCTTTAAAACAATTTAAATCTTTTGATTTAAAAAAAACTTAAAACTAATATAAGAAGCCATGAAATTATGAAAAAGGCTTTAGGGAAATGTAAATGGAGACATAAATGAAAATATGGTGAAGGGGATGTGTATTTATAGACAAAAGAAAGTAAGGAAATTACTAAAATATCCTTTGAATTAATTAACATATCATGTCATGATTTTGTAAGGTCACATCACCACCTACTCCCGCTCTATAGTCAGGTCCATTATTCCTCCTCTCATTTCATCCCTTAATCTATGATTGTATGCTTAATAATGATGATTATGTTAAAGAAATGACGAGAGATAAGGTGTGTGTGTGTGTATAAAGTGCATGTACATACATATATATGTTATAATTTATACCATTACTTGTCACATCACTATCTAAACATATTTAACATAAGATAATCTATAATTAAGTGTATTATTATATTGTTAATTATCTCTTATTTATGTGTACATATGCTGCTCAAAGGCAAACAACGTTCCCAACAAATTTCCAGTGTCGAAAAGTCGAAATTCCGGAAAACGTTCTTCGGTCGCATTTTCTATTTTTCTACGAACTATCTATTTTGGTAAACAAATTTTAAAAAATATTTTAGCATCATTATTAAATAATTAAAAAAGGTTTATTTGTAAATAAAAACCCATTTATTTAATATTTAAACTAAACTTGAATTTCCGAAAAAATATATGAAACCGATGATATCAACCATTGATGTCATAAATACATTTTAGTTTCAAAAAATAAAATAAATTATTTTATTCATAATCTTGTTTGGATACATATATTAGTGTAGGTATACAGAGCCGTGCATGATCCTTATTGTTTAAAAGCCGTTTTAATGGTAAAACGATTTTCGGTTGTTTTAGCGATATTTTACGTAGGATGATATTTACAAATTATCAATATTTTACCTAGGTAATTTGTCCACAAATATTTTTCCCAAACAAAATAACTACTATTATTTTCCACTTAAAACACAATTATTTCTTACTTTTAAACCCATATCTAAATATTTTAAAAATAAATATAATTTATCCAAGTGATAAATTTGCGGGTCGTTACAAATTAATAGAGCTGAATTTGATCGTATGTCTTATGATTTAACTGCATAGGAAATCCGGAACACTCTCGATGCAATGTATGGTGGAAAAGTCAACAATAGCGAAAAACACCCCAAAACTGACTCAATAGAAGAATTTTGCTTGACGGGATTCACAAAAGACAATTTGGATTATGATAGTGAAGACACAACAGATGGTCAAACAAGCGATTTTTCATTTAAAGATTTAGTTCTCTTATGTCTTAAATTGAACAAAGTTGTTGATGATCTTGAAATGAAAATAACAAGTTGAAAAGTGAAAAATCTAAACTGCATCAGAAAAATAATGAATTGGAAAATGAGCTTGAAAATATTAAGAAAATTAGTAAATTTGATTGCAAAAAATGTTTGAACTATGAAAAAGAATCTGCTTGCTTCTATGAAAATTTTGAAAGGCTTGAAAAGGAAATTTTGGTTTTTAAGGAAAAAGAAAGTGAGTTGATTTACAAAAGTAAAGCTATACAAAAAGGGTTTGAATTTTTTAGGACGTTTGAAATTCCCAAATGTGCAAAATGTGAAATTTTTGAAAAGAAAATTTTGTTAAAACTGAGATGATTCTAGATGGGATTGAAAATGAAATTGAAAAGATTAAAAAGGTCAGAAATCTAGAACGATGTAAATGTGCAAATTTTGAAAGAGAATTACGCAACGTCAAAGAAAATTTCAAAACCCTTGAAAAAGAAAACGTGATTTTGAAAAATAGCAACACTGAAATTATTTGAATAAACCACAAATTTGAAAAAGATATAGAAAAATTCAAGGATTTTGAAAAACTTTAATCTGAAAAAGGTAATTTTTTTGAAATTGAGATGCTTGAAATTAAGACTAAAATAAAAGAACTTGAAAATGAAAATATGGTCTTAAAAATAAATGATTTTGAAAAGGTTGAAAATGTTATTAGTCGTTGTTCAATGCTAATAAACAAAAACAAAGTTTTAAAATCCAAAGCCAATGATCTTGAGTTGACTCTTCGAAAAATTTCCATTAGATAAAATAGTTTAATATGTTATTAGGAAATCAACTCTTACAAACAACAAAAAGGGACTTGAATTTGAAATAGTGTTAATATATAAACAAACGACTAGTAACACCACAAGGGAGAATTGTGTTTCCTAAATGGTTGAATTATGGTAATATTGGACATAGTTATAACAATTGTCGAAGTAGGAACATAAATAAACGAGTTAAACAAGTTTGAGTTCCCAATGGTACAATTATTAAACTAACGCTTTGCTATATAAAAAAGAGTACCAATGATTACAAACATAAATGAATGTGGTTTTACATTCTTTGCTAGGCCACTCGGTTCTTCTAATGTTTAGATACAAAAAAGAACTAAGGGATAACTACAATAGCGGCAAACTTCAAATTGTTCTATATATGTTTGATGAGCAATAATTTCAATGTTCCTTAGCCTAGAAAAATGAAGTGGAGATCTACATATTTTGGATAAAAATGGTGAACAAAAATACGATTCCAAAGATAACTGAAGGTATGATCTCTAACCCTACTTTTCAATTTTATCTTTATTCCGAGATCTGATTTTTTTGACACTACTATGGTAAAACTTGACATATCTTGAGCTTTGAAACTCTTATCTACAAAATTCAAGATCTTAAATAAACAGAAAATTCTATACACTTTATATTTTGTGTTTTCCCAGAATTTGAACTTAAACCAATGGAAAGCTGCAAACCAACCAGTATATTGTTTCAAAACATCCTAACACAGCTATAGTATTTTGACTATAATTTCTACTTTGGTATTCCGGTTTATAAAATTATAGATGTTTCGAAAACCTTATACAAAATTCTACGGTTTTCATTTTTTGTGTTTTCGACGATTCATTTTAGAAATCCTTGAAAAGTTGTTAAATCGATGCTATGGTTGATTATCATTTCATAATTGTTTTAACATGACTGTAGCAAATCAATCATAACTTGAACATTGTTACTTCAAATTTTGAAATTCCTAAAGTTTTGAAAACTAACCGATAACATTACAACATTAATGCTTTGAGTTTTTGCTGATTCATTTTATAAAATCTAGAAAAACAGTAATCATGTCAGCATATTACTTGAAAGTTATTTCTAATTTATGAAAACAAGTTGTAGTATTTCAGACATAGCTAATAATCGATTTATCATTTTGTCTTGAAACCAATTTTGTTGAGTAGAAATATCGAATGTATGAATCTTCCGAGTTTAGTACTAAATCAAATTTTGGACTTAAAGTTTTCAAATAGTGGTTTCAAATGGTTTGAATTTTCAAAACAACAATGTTTGATAGTCTATGTTCGATGATTACTTTTCTACATTTGTTGCCTTTATTGATGAATAACAAATAATTGGTTGGAGAGTTTTTAGTTATGTGTGCCTTTGTTCAATGTAAAGAGCTTTACCATTGTTTGACGTAGATGACTTTACTAAACCAATTCTCGCACTAAACATATAGATGTAAGACATCACTTTATTTGACATTATATTTGCTTTGAATTTATTTCAACTAATTTTCAACTAGCAGACATTTCCACAAAACCTCTTCCAAAAAATAGATTTTCGTGACAGCAATTGGATTTGGGAATTTTTGAAATAACTTAGATTTTTTAAATCTCTTTTTCCATTTCATTTTTTGATTTTTGATTTTCTAGTTAGGAATTTACTCTAGATGGTGCTTGACTACTTGAACTTTTTAAATTCTATCAAAAATTATTAATAGTGATTGAGGAAGTGATAGGTAATGATTAAATTATACTTCATATCTAGAGTAAGGATATGTTAAAATTTCTTAAAATTGAACAATTTTTATAGTAATTTTAATTTGTACATATTTCATAGTCATTTGTATTCCTATCATCCTTCTGTAATCCATACACCAAAATTTAATATGGTGCAAAAGTTAGTATTTTGAAAAATAAGTAATTTTTTTAACTTGATTTAAATAATTTAATATTTCCCAAATTATTTACTCCCATTTAAAAGTCTTCACGGTTATGCATGGATAAATAACTTTTAATCTCTAGATATGTACTTCTATTCTCATTTAAAAGTTTTCATAATTATGCTTGGATGGAACACTTAAATAAGAGAGGGATAAATATTTAAGTAACTTCTAACCTCATTTAATAGTCTTAACGGTTATGCATGGTTAGAAAATTCATGACATTCTTTCTTTAAGTAACTACTAACTTCATTTAAAAGTCCTAATGGTTATGTATGGTTAAAAAGTGCTTAACATTCCTTGCTATCTCTTTTTGAAATTTAATTTTTAAGAATTTTCCTTTATCAAAAAATACCATACTGCTCTCACTGTATAAAATTCTCCTCAAACCATAGTCGAATCATCACTCTAAAATGTGATATGTGTCTAATTAATAAAATATTATGATTTGTGTTTAATTGATTGAAATTCTTCATACTCTTACCTCTTTAAGATTTATAGTATCAATCAAAATCTATCACTATGTTGGTTATTATTTTAATTTTAGATAATAACAAAAGGGGGAGAGAGGTTATGACTTTGGTGGTTGAGTATAAACCTTGATGAAATTCAATTTTCTTTTATTTCTCTTTTGGTTTCAAAATAATTATTTTTTAAGTTCTTTTTCTCTTTGGAATTTAGACATCTTTTACTTTCAATGCATGCATCTGTCTAGGGGAGTATTGGTATAAGGGGAGCATCTAAATAGAGGAAGCTTATGATCACAGCATAACAAACACATTTCGAAGCGTACACTAACAAAATCTTAATATATGTTTGTTATCATCAAAAAGGAGGGATCATAGAATATAGCAGCCTATGATTTCTATTTGATGATAATAAACATATATATTTTTTAAATGTGTTTGTTAAAGTACTATTAATTTGCAAGGTCACCGAAAGAAATAAACGAATAAATATTTTACTCCAATAAAATTTTAATAGTACAATATTGCAAAATACAGTAAGTCCTCCCATAACATTTTTATACAATATTTTATAATCTCTCATATACAACACTCTTCCATATACAATATTTTTAATCACTCTTTTCTTCACCCATTCGAATACAACTTTTATATGTCCTTGCTCCAGTCTTCGTCCAGACAGAGATTTGCTTTACTTAACAAATAACAATGTTGTAAAAAGCAAAATGAAACAAACTAAAACTGCAAAAATTTAATATATTTAAATTCAAAGTCCAGCACACCAAGGACAGCTTCAAGCACATGAAGAAATATGCAAAATAGAAAAGGAATGCACTAGAATAACTAGGCAAGATCAAATGCAACTGTGCAACAAAATAACCAAACACACTCGGACAATGCCAAAGGGTGCATCAATGCAAACACACAACAACAAAGTGCGCAAAAACTAGTTCAAGTGGAAGAAGTAAACCAAGCACGGTTCAAGTGCAATGAGTAAACCAGGAATATGCAAAAAGAATTCAATAATATGGTGAATAAACAGGAATGAGTACGGTGTCAAAAGCATGGCCGATTTACTGGATGAAAAATA
Source organism: Allium fistulosum (assembly GCA_030737815.1). Lineage (NCBI taxonomy): Eukaryota > Viridiplantae > Streptophyta > Magnoliopsida > Asparagales > Amaryllidaceae > Allium > Allium fistulosum. The sequence goes on along the minus strand of CM060903.1, from coordinate 638,407,212 downwards.
ATCAAAAGTTTACAAAATAACCAAGTGTTCATAGGGAGGCATGCAGCCACCCACACTAACAAGGATAGTATCACATAAGGTAAGGTCAGTATGCATAAGCCAATACTCAACACGGTACATGTACTCAAATAAGGAAAATAAATTCAAGATCAGGTTCAACTGCAAGTACATAAGACAAAAAATCCACACAAGCAGCTCAACATAATACACAAGAAAACGCAAGCCCATAGAAGATCCAGATTTGTAGTGCAAATGCCCATGCATGCTTAAGCAAATACACAAGTTCAGGTTTAAAGTGTAGGGGCAAGTTCAAGTGCACACACGCATGCCCACAAGCAGAGAAAGCAACACACGGTGCACATATGCACAACTAAGGCAAGAAAACAAAATCAGATTTAAAGCGCAAGATAGAATTGCAAGTGCACAAGCAGAAACATAGAGCTCTAAGTGCAAGTGCACTGCAACAAATCAATTCAAGTCCACATGTACACAAGCCTCAAACACACACATATCGGAACTAGGCAAAGGAAAGCTAAGGCAACAACATATACAAGCTCAACCAAAGAAGTGGACAACTTAGGATGACAACAAGGTCAAGCACGCACACACATAAAAGAAATCAAGGTAGGGATGTACAAGCAATCGGGATAAGAGATAAGACACCGGTGCACATTTTCAAAAATACATAGTAATGCACACAAGGCCAGCAACACATATATTTATACATATATACATATGTTTATATATAACACTTATATGTATGTGCGTAGGGAAAATCTAAAAAAAAAATCAAAAGTTTGTAGTTAAATAAGTCGACGATACCGGGCCGAAGAGCTCACAAAAGATCAATCTTACATAAAGTAGGCAGGTTTTGCCGAAGCTGGATAAATCTGTTTGTTGCTTTTACTTTTCGTTTACTTTATTTTTATCTGTGGTGTGATTTTAATTATTCTATGAATTTACAGTAAACCCTATTCACCCCTCCCTCCAGGGTTAATTCAATCTTACATAAAGTATAAATCAATTCAATTAAATTGAAGTTTATTAACAAACAAATTAAAAGAATCATTTAGAAGAAAGAATGAATGAAAATAAATAAAAATGGGAAAATCCAAATCACTCCTACTTAACAAATAAAAGCCCAAAATACTAAGACCTAACCTATTTAAGCACCATGCTATTTTTTACTCATAAAACGATAACATGTTAATTCATTTTTTCCTAACCCGGACCCTTATTTCACTCCTACACTAAATTCCCCAATTCCAAATTCGACAAAAATAAAGAAAATGAAAGAAAACTCGTGCCAATCACATTGATGATGGTGAAGAAGAGCAAACGTGGATGCGTTCAAAGCCTAGCATCGGCAACTAAGTGGAGAAGGTCGACGCGAACATAGGGGAGGTGGCGCATGTGACGCCCCACCTCTATACTCAAACTAGCCAAGGACACTACGGGGTAATGCCATCGACTAGCACGAAGAATAAGGCTGTTGAGGAGAGACCATCTGTGTAGTTGCTTTGTGCGAGTACCGATATGTTAGATAATATGACTTGCATTTCATTTCAAGAGGAAATCCGACATATCAAATACAAACTCAAAACTACTACACAGTGGCTATGTGGGCTTCGGAAACAAATAAAGAAATAAGCATAACACAAATCAGTCACAGATATTCATATCACAAAGGCGGAAACAGATATGAATATATCACATAGAAGTGTACATCAAAATAGTGGTCATACAAGATCCACTATATCACAAAAGAATAGGTACAAGTGCTAGACAAAAGAATATGTATACATCAAGGAGTCTTTATCTCGACTGTAATAATAACAAAAACTACTAAGCTAAAGTAGTTAGCCAAAAGTCAGGTGACGGACCCTGATAAGAAGTCAAGCAGAAGCACCTGAAATACCTCGGTCTAACCCGAGTATTATTTAAGAAGAAAATAATAAACGGATCAGTCTAGCTATAAATATCATATAAAATGAGATAGGATAAGAGATATCACAAAAACGTATGATAACAATAATGCCATACTGTGACAAGTATACATCAGATAACAACAAAAATCATTCAATATCTCAAATATTCTCAAACACCAAAAAGAATGTCATATTCTTTAAATTATTCACCAAAACACAAATATTGATAGAGCTTATCAATGCATATCGTCAAAATTGGTGAAACACAAATTCTAGAAATCAACAACCAAAAATCCAGAAATCACAAAGGGGGAGGCCTATCACAAACGGGAGCATGAAAACTCACCAACACGTGTGTCACAAAAGGAACGCTATTCCATGGTCGCTAACCATCAATTTTGAGTCGAAGCTCCACAAACGGCCCAAAGACCATGGGTCGCTACCCCTCCAAATTGAACTGAAGTTCCACAAACGGGGTTTTTAGTCCCCTACACAAATAAAGAGACATCGCACATAGCTAGTCTAAATCACCAAATGATCATCAATGATCGATAAGTATAAATTACACTAAGCTAGTAAATAGATGAGTTTAGCTTCATGTCCCATAACCACTGACAAACCACAAAAATGATTGTAGAAACAATCAATCACCAAAAATTCACATACGAGAATGTGAATTAAATCCATAAAAATCGATATCAAATCCATCAAATGAATATTCCCAAAAATCCAAAGAAAGAAGTCATCAAAGTCGATACTAAGTGATAAAAACTAACAAGATCAAAGAAAATCGATTAAAATTGGAAGTTCACTCAAAAAATAGGCAAATAGGCAAAACTGAACAATTCCAAACGTCTGGTTTAGAATCCAGACGTCTGGATTTGTTTTCTGGAAATTTTCAAAAACCCTCCCAGACGTCTGAAATTTCAAGGCAGACGTTTGAGACCCAATCCAGACGTCTGAACCTATATTTCAGACGTTTGGAATTAGTCTTTGCCATTTTTATTTTTTTTCTGCCATGAAATTTTTTTTCCAGGTCTATAACCAGACGTCTGGACTTGATATCCAGATGTCTGGTCGCCTGGCCTGGGCAACAGTTTGCCTAGGCCAAGATGGCCAAAACATTTCAGTAGCGATCGGACGAGCAACGACAATTAGGGATTTATGCCAAGCGACAACCCAGCCTTATAGGCTCTTCGGTACACCCCAAATATCATGTCCAAACATCCATAATAGGATTTTCATAAAAATTGGACTTCACAAGCTAAAAATTGGAAAATTCACCAAATCAATTCAAATCAAAAGCCAATGAACATGCACAAATGTTAGGAATTCATACCTAACAACAATGAAAGTTATAGACGTAGATGTGAGTTCAAAAACTCACCTTTAAAACTCAAAGACACGAATGAGAAGCTTTAAAACAAAGCAAGACCAATTCCTCTTCAATACACCTCTAGAATCTTCAATCTATTATCAAAGGTGAAGTTTTTCCTAAGTTAGGTTATAGGAATTTCTGTAAATTGAAGAGAGATAGAGACGGAGAAGATGAAGAGGATGCTTACCTAAGCTTCTCCTTGATTTTGGACTTGAATTTGAATTTCCTAAACAAACTAGGGTTTAGGAATTTCTATTTCCCATTCTTTCCCCCATTTTACTTTAGCTTGAGTGTTAGGAAATTGAATGAGTGAATGGATGAAGAGTAGATGAGTTAGGGTATTATGTTGGGTTAGTGGGATGAAACCCAAACCCAAAGCCCAAAATAGAAAATATCAAAATTCTACTCAACTCCAAACATATCGATGTTTATACTTAAAAAAGTTGTAAACGCCATTTTAGACTCAATGGAAGTGGTCTCGAGTCCCAATTCGACTGTTTACAAAAAGTAACATTTCAGACTTTAATCCGATTAACGATGCTATATTTAAATAAAACATTTAAATATACAATCGTAAAATATGCGGGTTGTTACAGACTCCCCTCCTTAAAAAAATTACGTCCTCGCAATACTTAAGAAGAAAATAAAAAGTAACAACCATACTAAGGCATAACAACACAAAAGAAGAAATTTTGAAATGAGAAGTTCACTTTTAAAGAGCACGAGAGAGTAAGTCCGGATGTGTTCACTCGATGAATTCTCTGGATTCCCAAGTGCAATCCTTAGGATTTGAGGACCATTGAACTTTCACAAGCGAAACATCTTTATTTCGAAGGCGTTTAACCTTCGTAGCAATAATACGAATAGGATGTTGCTCATAAGTCAAATTTGGTGAAACTTCAATTTCTTTAATTACATCGGGCTCAAGAATAGAATCAGAATCCCTAAAGCATTTCCGTAGTTGAGAGACATGGAATATGTCATGAATAGCAGAAAATTGAGCCGGTAACAAAAGGTGATAAGCCACGGAACCAATACGTTTGGTGATGGGAAATGGACCAATATATCGAGGTGCTAATTTTCCCGATTGACTGAAACGCACAACACCCTTCATAGGTGAAACACGAATGAACACCAAATCTCCCACAGAAAATTCTAATTTCCTTCTTCGGATATCGGCATAGGATTTTTGTCTACTTTGAGCTTCTTTCATCCTATGATGAATAAGGTCAATCTTTTCTGTGGCATCACGAATAAAATCTGGACCTAAAACTAGCTTCTCACCGGCTTCAAGCCAACACGAAGGAGATCGGCATGGCCTTCCGTATAGTGCCTCGAAAGAAGCCATACCAATACTAGATTGGAAGCTGTTATTGTAAGAAAACTCAACAAGGGAAATGTGATCTTCCCAACTTCCACCAAAATCAAGAACACATGCACGAAGAAGATCTTCAAGAGTTTGATTCACACGCTCGGTTTGTCCATCGGACTGAGGATGATATGCGGTGCTAAAATTAAGCTTTGTTCCCAAAGCTTTTTGAAGACCCTTCCAAAATCCACTAGTAAACAATGGATCACGATCGCTAACAATAGAAGTAGGAACTCCATGCAATTTAACAATTTCTTTGACATAGAGTTTAGCCAAAAGAGGTATGGTCCGATTGGACCGAACGGGAAGAAAATGGGCGGATTTTGTAAGTCTATCTACTATCACCCATAGGCTATCATGACCCGAACGAGAACTGGGAAGACCGTCAATAAAGTCCATGGATACTTGATCCCACTTCCAAACGGGAATGTCCAAAGGTTGCAATAACCTACCGGGCCTTTGATGCTCGGCCTTTACGAGTTGGCAAGTCATGCAACGCTTAATAAAGTTAGCAATATCAGATTTCATTCCATCCCAATAATAAAGTCGCTTCATATCCGCGTACATTTTACTACTACCGGGATGAATGGTAAATTTAGAACGATGAGAATCTTCTAAAATATCTTTTCGAAGATCACTAATATTTGGCACGATAAGTCTTCCAAATTTTCAAATACCGCCACGAGCATTAATATCATAGTCTCTCAAACCTTCAATATCAATTTTATCCCTACAACTTTGGTTAAGAAGAATCAATTCGGGATCATGCTTTTGAGCTTCAAGAATGCGGTCCAAAAGAGAAGGATAAGCCTCAAGGCTACATAAAACAAGAGATGAACATGAATTGGATTCATGATCTCGAATCTCACAAGTGGATAAAGTCTTGAGATCATTCCATTCGGATATCATTGTAGAAACAACTGCTTGTTGCTTACGACTAAGGGCATCAGCAACACGATTTCCCTTTCCGGGAGTATAAAGAATATCAAGATCATAAGATGCAAGGAATTCGAGCCAACGTTGTTGACGCAAATTAAGTTCCTTTTGAGAAAATAAATACTTCAAAGATTTATGATCGGTGTAGAGAACAAATTTCTCTCCCAGAAGATAATGACGCCAAATTCTAAGGGCGAAAACAATAGCTGCGAGCTCTAAATCATGAGTGGCATATCTAGTCTCGGCAGGCTTTAATTGCCTAGAAGCATAAGCGATAACAGGTTCCCTTTACATGAGAACGGCTCCCAAACAAACACGACTAGCATCGGTATAAACAATAAAGTCTTGGTTCCCTTCGGGAATCACAAGAATAGGAGCATCGGAAAGGAGTTCATTTAATTTTTGAAAAGCAGTTTCACATTTGTCTGACCAAATGTATTTAACTCCCTTCTTTGTCAAACTATTGGGAGGCACGGAAATTTTAGAAAAGTCTTTTATGAAACGACGGTAATAGCCGGCCAATCCAAGAAAACTACGGATTTCCGTCACACTCTCCGGTCTCTTCCAATTTTGAATCGCTTCAATCTTTGAAGGATCCATGGAAATTCCAGATTCAGAAATAATATGTCCCAAAAATTTCACACGAGATTGCCAAAAGTGGCACTTAGAAAATTTTGCTTTCAATTGGTTGCTCCTAAGAGTTTCCAACACAATCCGAAGATGTTTTTCATGCTCTTCCTCGGTTTTAGAATAAACAAGAATTTCATCGATAAAGATGAGAACAAATCGATCGAGGAAGTCTTTGAAAACTCGATTCAAAAGTCAACGAAATAAGCTGGAGCATTTGTCAAACCAAATGGCATAACAAGCCATTCATAAGATCCATAACGAGTACGGAACGATGTCAAAGGAATGCTATCCTCTGCAATACGAAGCTGATGAAAACCGGTTGCTAAGTCTAACTGTGAAAAGACTCTAGCACCGCTAAGTTGATCGAATAGATCATCAATCCGAGGTAAGGTATATTTATTCTTGATGGTGAGATCATTAAGCTTGCGGTAGTCAACGCAAAGTCTAAGTGTACCATCGAATTTCTTCACAAAAATAGCTGAAGCTCCCCAAGGAGAGGAACTAGAACGAATAAACTCTTTTCCTTCCAATTTGGATAATTGTTTACGTATCTCCTCATTTTCTTTATTGGACATACGATAAGGAGGACGAGTAATAGGTAGAGCTCTAGGGATTAAATTAATTCTGAACTCAATTGCTCGCTTAGGTGGTAATCCTAAAATAGGCTCAAATACGTCGGGAAATTCACGAACAATGTGAATGAGGGAAATGACATCTTCCTCATCATCATTATCGTCATCATGAGGATTTAGAGAATACAAGGATGCTCCCGAATTGGAATCTGAATCTTTAAGAACAAGAGAAATCTGCTTAACAGATTGAGGATGCCGAAGATATATAGTCCGCTCAGGATATAGGATATGGGCTTCATATCAGTTAAGCCAATCCATCCCCAAAATCATTCTGAAACCTAGGTAACGCATAACATGCAAATCGGCTCAGAAGACATAATCACATAAAATAATTTCGACATCTTTACACAGTAAACGGAGTGTTGCGGATCCACCAACCGGATTCGCAATTCTCAATGAAGTCATCAAGCCAATAACATTCAAAGACAAAGCATCGACAAGTTCTTTTGATATAAAAGAGTGAGATGCACCCGTATCAAAAAGAACTCGAATAGGGAGATCACGAAATATATTAATGCCATCAAGGATAGAACGAGAAATACCTTGACCAAGAGAAGTGTTACTAGGGGCTTGCACAACATTTAGCTTCCCTTCCTTCTTGCTTTGAAGTTTGGGACATGAAGATATAGTATGACCCGAACTTTTGCAATAGTGGCAAGTAAGGGGCTTCGGACACTTGTTTGCATAATGGTCCTTAGAACCACAATTGTAACATTCTCCACAACTAAAGGTAGGAGTCTTTGCTACCGAAGTTGCTTGCTTCCCCTTCTTGTTGGGATTAGGCTTGAACTTAAAAGGCCTCTTCTTTTTTATGTTTTGTTTGACTTCAACATCACTTTCTTTATAGGCCTCTTCGAGTCGAAGAGCGATATCAACAAGCTGATCGAAAGAAACTTCTAGTTTCAGAAGTAATGGCTTTTTGAGGTTCTTATTCAACCAATAGACAAACCTCTGATTTTTCTTCATTGGGGTATTAATATATTCGACCCCATATTTAGAGAGAGATTCAAAAGATGCGACATAGTCTATCATAGAAGATTCACCTTGAACAAGGTCGATAAAGCATCAAGCTAAAGATACTTTTTCAGCTTCCGGCACAAACTTTAATTCGAACCTTTCCCGGAATTGCTCCCAAGTAAGATCCGCTTCAATAATTTCCGAGACCAGAAGCTCATACCAATCTAATGCTCTCTCCTGGAGCATGCTAGAAGCCACTTGGACTCGATGTAGATCAATAAGATTCATGCGGGAAAAGATGCGATCGCATGTTCTAAGCCAAGCTTGGACTTCTATAACACTTTCGGAACCCTTGAAAGGCCTTCCACCCAAGTTGGTGTAATCACTGCACAAGCGTGCAAACCCAGATTTAGGATGAGTAGGCTCTGGAATGGGTCCGACGGTTTGAGCATTCTTCACAAGATCTAAGAGATGCTGGGCAGACATAAATACTCCATCCTGAGGAGTAGCACTGGATTGGCCGGCGCTGGGTCGGCCTGGTCTAATCATTTCTCTTCTTTAAGAAAGAAGAGGAAAAAGGTTATTCACAGAATGAATATCAAACAAACTTGATTGATAAAACAAGGCATCATAAAAAGAAATAGGATAGAACGGTACGAAGACTCAAATTAAATTCTATGGCACGATTCCTAAGAAAGACTTAGGACAATGATCCTTGCAAGATTATTCTACTTTGTTCTGAAGTTTGGTTCTGATACCAAGCTGTGACGCCCCACCTCTATACTCACACTAGCCAAGGACATTACGGGGTAACGTCGTCGACTAGCACGAAGAATAAGGCTGTTGAGGAGTGACCATCTGTGTAGTTTCTTTGTGCGAGCACCGATATGTCCGATAATATGACTTGCATTTCATTTCAAGAGGAAATCCGACATATCAAATACAAACTCAAAGCTACTACACAGTGGCTATGTGGGCTTCAGAAACAAATATAGAAATAAGCATAACACAAATCAGTCACAGATATTCATATCACAAAGGCGGAAACAGATATGAATATATCACATAGAAGTGTACATCAAAATAGTGGTCATACAAGATCCACTATATCACAAAAGAATAGGTACAAGTGCTAGACAAAAGAATATGTATACATCAAGGAGTCTCTATCTCGACTGTATAATAACAAAAACTACTAAGCTAAAGTAGTTAGCCAAAAGTCAGGTGACAGACCCTGATAAGAAGTCAAGCAGAAGCACCTGAAATACCTCGGTCTGACCCGAGTATTATTTAAGAAGAAAATAATAAACGGATCAGTCTAGCTATAAATATCATATAAAATGAGATAGGATAAGCGATATCATAAAAACGTATGATAACAATAATGCCATATTGTGACAAGTATACATCAGATAACAACAAAAATCATACAATATCTCAAATATTCTCAAACACCAAAAAGAATGTCATATTCTTTAAATTATTCACCAAAACACAAATATTGATAGAGCTTATCAATGCATATCGTCAAAATTGGTGAAACACAAATTCTAGAAATCAACAACCAAAAATCCAGAAATCACAGAGGGGGAGGCCTATCACAAACGGGAGCATGAAAACTCACCAACACGTGTGTCACAAATGGAACGCTATTCCATGGTCGCTAACCATCAATATTGAGCCGAAGCTCCATAAACGGCCCGAAGACCATGGGTCGCTACCCCTCCAAATTGAACCGAAGTTCCACAAACGGGGTTTTTAGTCCCCCACACAAACAAAGAGACATCGCACATCGCTAGTCTAAATCACAAAATGATCATCAATGATCGATAAGTGTAAATTACACTAAGCTAGTAAATAGATGAGTTTAGCTTCATGTCCCATAACCACTGGCTTAACTTAAATATTTACGAACAGATTATAGATTTCCACTCGAAAATTATCATAAGAGTTCAATCGAACAAGTCCAAGAATTAACCGATGAAGTAAACGCAAGCGTTTCATACCACTCGTTTTGCTAAACCGTTTAATTAGATTTCTCATACGAATGAGGTAAAGGTTTTATATTCTAATATATTTGGAAAACGGTTTTAAAAACGAGCTTTGTATTTAAAAGTACTGTTAAAATCGTTCTTGTGAAAGAGTTTGAGTATTTACTACTAGTATAGAAACCTTTGTATTTTAAAGTGACAAATCACAAAAATGATTGAAGAAACAATCAATCACCAAAAATTCACATACGAGAATGTGAATTAAATCCATAAAAATCGATATCAAATCCATCAAATGGATATTCCCAAAAATCCAAAGAAAGAAGTCATCAAAGTCAATACTAAGTGATAACAACTAACCGGATCAACAAAAATCGATTAAAATTGGAAGTTCACTCAAAAAATAGGCAAATAGGAAAAACTGAACAGTTCCAGACGTCTGGTTTAGAATTCAGACGTCTAGATTTGTTTTTTGGAAATTTTCAGAAAACCTCCCAAACGTTTGAAATTTCAAGGCAGACGTCTGAGACCCAATCCAGACGTTTGAACCTATATTTCAGACGTCTGGAATTAGTCTCTGCCATTTTTTTTCTACCGTGTATATTTTTTTTCCAGGTCTATAACCAGACGTCTGGACTTGATATCCAGACGTCTGGTCACCTGGCCTGGGCAACAGTTTTCCTAGGCCAAGATGGCCAAAACGTTTCGGTAGTGATCGGACGAGCAACGACGACTAGTGATTTATGCCAAGCGACAACCCAGCCTTATAGGCTCTTCGATACACCCCAAATATCATGTCCAAACATCCATAGTAGGATTTTCATAAAAATTGGACTTCACAAGCCAAAAATTGGAAAATTCACCAAATCCATTCAAATCAAAAGCCAATGAACATGCACAAATGTTAGGAATTCATACCTAACAACAATGAAAGTTATAGACGTAGATGTGAGTTCAAAAACTCACCTTTAAAACTCAAAGACACGAATGAGAAGCTTTAAAACAAAGCAAGACCAATTCCTCTTCAATACACCTCTAGAATCTTCAATCTATTATCAAAGGTGAAGTTTTTCCTAAGTTAGGTTATAGGAATTTCTGTAAATTGAAGAGAGATAGAGATGGAGAAGATGAAGAGGATGCTTACCTAAGCTTCTCCTTGATTTTGGACTTGAATTTGAATTTCCTAAACAAACTAGGGTTTAGGAATTTCCATTTCCCATTCTTTCCCCCATTTTACTTTAGCTTGAGTGTTAGGAAATAGAATAAGTGAATGGATGAAGAGTAGAGGAGTTAGGGTATTATGTTGGGTTAGTGGGCTGAAACCCAAACCCAAAGCCCAAAATAGAAAATATCAAAATTCTACTCAACTCCAAACATATCGATGTTTATACTTAAAAAAGTTGTAAACGCCATTTTGGACTCAATGGAAGTGGTCTCGAGTCCCAATTCGACTGTTTACAAAAGGTAACATTTTGGACTTTAATCCGATTAACGATGCTATATTTAAATAAAACATTTAAATATACAATCGTAAAATATGCGGGTTGTTACAGCGCGTGCGTGCGATTTTGGGATATGCTTGGTCAAATTGGATATTAGAGATAATAATGGCATCGACTAGTGGCAGCGATTATGGTGAAGGAAGGATGAAGCAATGGTGAGGAAGGGACTGATATGGTTGAGCTTATTTGGTCTTGCACGCATCATTGGGTAAGTATTTCTTGACTCAGATTTGTGTTTTAGAATGCATGCCTTTGCTTCTTTGTGTGGAGAATTATTGGTTAATAATGATTGAATTGGTCGAAAATAGTAGCATTCCATTTTATTAATCTTGTTGTGATGAAATTGAATTAATTTTGATTAGTTGGTCAGCAATGAATGCACTAGTGTTAGATATCATGTGATCTTGTTCTATGACTTGAATTTGGGTTGGAAATTAATCAAAAATGGGAATTTTTGTAAATTAATACTTTGAAAAATAATAAAATTTGAATGTTATTAATTTTGTTGAATGGAAAACATTAAATTTATTATATATTTTGTTAAGTATAATTTGGAAGTGATAAATATGTTATACTTTTTTTGAGAGTGACGGGTGTGTAGCGTGGAACTACACAGCCGGTTAAATAGTTATATTATATAGTACTAAAGAGGTCGATCGACATGCCCGATCGATGGCCAAAAAATAGAAGTGAAGCCACAAACTGTACTGAAAATACAAGAGTATCATTAACTATTACATGTTAACTGTAGTACGAGATAACTCCCTGAAGGTCAAGACTATCTTTCCGGAGATGCGGTGGTGCTTCCCTGGGATTCTACTGGTTGGACGCTGCACTGTGGGAGGCTCAGGCGGAAGCGTGCGGAGTGGCTTTGACCTGTTATGGAGGAGAAAATATGAGTGATACTTCTACAAGTTCCTTCGAAATGTCGTGTTGGTTTTCCAAATACAATGGCATTCCTTTCTTTCCAGATGTACCAGCTAAAGGTTGATATGAAGGCGTCCATCAGCAGATTCTGCTGATTGAGCTGCCAATATTCGAAGTGAGAGGTCACACTAGGAATATACCCTAGGAGATAGGCACTAGTTGCCGCCCATATTGAATATGAGAAATCGCATTCAAAGAAGAGGTGAGTTACTGATTCGTTCTGGGTTGAGCAAAGGACGCAGCGTGGGTCAATAGGGATGTTGAGTCTGATGAGTCTGTCTTTGGTATTGATTCGGCCTGAAATTAAGCACCATTGGAAGAAGGCTATACGGGGTGGGAGTTTGCAAAGCCAAACCCTGGGGTAGGAGAAAAGGCGACCGGGGTGGGTTAGATAATGATAACAGGAGGCGACTGAGAATCCTTTGGAAGGTGCAAGGGCCCAGAGAAAAAGGTCTTAACTGTTGGAAGGGCGGATCGACTGGAGGATATTTGTGGCAGAGAGAAGTTCAGGAATTAGGTCTGCTTCGAAGATGGAGGGAGGGCAAAGGTGGTCAGGACCTAGGGTGAGATAGTCTTCAACCGTTGCATTGGGGAGGGTGGTGTGTGAAAAGAGGTTGGGTAGAGTTTTAGCGAGGGGTAGTTGTTCAAACCATGTATCTAACCAGAACAGGCATCTGTTGCCGCTTTCTATTTTCACCTGGAACAGTGCTTTGACTCTGGGTAAGGTATGAAGGACCCCCGACCAGAAAGGGGATGGGTGGGACCGGATGGTAAGGTGGAGTGCCAAGTGAGGGTTTGATTGGTAATGATAACCTAGGATCCACGATTTCCAGATAAAATTTCCGGGAGTAAGTAGTCTCCAGAGCCATTTGGACAGCAGCGCCTGATTGAAGGAGCGAAGGTCTGTAATCCCCAACCCACCATGGTTGCGGTGCAAACACACCGTCTTCCAGTTCACCAGACATTTTATTTTGCCTCCATTCCAAAGGAATGTACGTCTGATTGAGTCGATTTTCTTGATAACCCAGGATGGAAGCTTGAGGATGGACATCCAGTATGCGGGGATAGTTGATAGGACCGATTTGACTAGGACGAGACGACCTGCAGAGGATAACGAGTGTGCCTTCCAGGTTGCGAGTCTGGATTCAATTCTGGAAATTAGAGGAAGCCAGTCTGCGCGGTGGAGGTTGGAAGGACGGATAGGGATGCCTAGATAGGAAATGGGAAACGAGGCTAAGTTGCAGTTGAGTAGGGATGAGATTGTAGGGCCGAGGTTTGCGGAGTTGCCTAGCATGATGACGGAGCTTTTGTTAAAATTTATGGAGAGGCCAGAGATTGTTTCGAAAACATATAGTGCTACCTTGAGGCAATGGATGTGTTTGATGTCAGTAGAGGCGAATAGGATCGTGTCATCTGCAAATTGAAGGTTAGACACAGCTAAATCGGAGTTTTGGAGCTGGATACCTTTAAAAAGATTGTTGGTCGATGCAAGCTTGATCATTTGGTTGAGCACATCCGCTACCAGGACAAAGATTAGAGGAGAGAGCGGGTCTCCTTGCCTCAGACCCCTAGCTGATTTAATGTGACCACCAGTAGAGCCATTGATTGAGATGGATGAGGTACTTGTGTTGAGTATCGCTTCGATCCACCCACACCATTTTGTCGGGAAACCCCTGTGCTTCATAAGGTCCAAGATGAAGTCCCAATGTACCGTGTCGAAAGCTTTGGAGAAATCTAGTTTTAAAAGGGTTCCAGGGGTTGAAGTTCTATGACAGTAGGAGACGACTTCTTGGGTGGCGGCGACGCAGTCTAAAATGTTTCTGCCTTGTATGAAGGCCGATTGTTCCGCTCCAACCATGGGGTCGATGGCAGCTTGGAGTCTGTTGGCAAGGACCTTCGTGATTATTTTGAATGTGGTGTTAAGGAGACTGATTGGTCTGAAAGCGGATAGGGTGTTGGCGCCAGGGGATTTGGGGAGAAGGATGGCGTTGGCATAATTGAGGCGGGCAATTGAATAGGGGTTGGCTTGGAATTCTTCGCACATGTCAAGTATGTCGGTTTTGATGGTTTCCCAATATCGTTTAAAGAAAAATGGGCCGAAGCCATCCGGGCCCGGGGCCTTGTCATCTGGCAAGTTTTTGAGTGCGGCCCAAACTTCCTCTTCGGTAAAGGGGTGGTCAACAGGGATTGGGGGACAGGATGGGTATAGGAGGTTCCAATCTATGGGGGGTATTGCCTACGAAGCTAGGCCTAGGATACTACGGTAGTATTCGGTGAAGAGGCGGAGGTGATCCGACGTTTCGGTGAAGCTGGAGTTGTTGTGCACTAGTTCCGAGATGTAAAGAGATCTACGTCTGCCATTGGCCATACGATGGAAGTAGGAGGTGTTCCTATCTCCCTCCTCCAACCATTTGGCTTTGGATCTTTGCTTCCATCCAATTTCCTCTTGTTTGATTAGTCTATCAAGCTTGGTTTCTAAAGTCTTCAGTTGAGAGTGTTCGGTTGGGGTGAGGGGTCGAGATTCTTCGAGAATGTTGAGATCTAGGATGGCATCTTGGGTGGAGGAAATGCGCGAGCGTAGGGAGCCCCAAATATTTTTGGCCCAAGGTTTGATGATCTTTCTGAGTGAGCGGAGTTTGGAGACTACTCTAGCGGTTGCGGAATTGGACGGCACAGGTTGGGACCAAGAAAACTGGACGAAATTGTCGAAGGAGGGTTCCATGGTCCATAGTCGTTCGAAGCGGAAGGGGCGATTTGGGTTTGGGGATGAGCCCGAGTCAAGGATTAGTGGACAGTGATCGGAAATGGTCGAGGCTAGACCGGATACGTTAGAAAGAGGGTGCAAATCATCCCAATTGATATTGAAAAGGAATCTGTCAAGCTTAGCTAAGGACGGGTCCGATCTACGGTTTGACCAGGTATAAAGTCTATTGGTGATTGGTGGGTCGATTAGGGAACCGGAGTTGATGAAGGAGTTGAATGAATCTGAGTCTTGGGAGGCGTTTCCGGAGTTTCTTTCGAGGGTGTTTCTGGTAGTATTGAAGTCTCCCCCTAGTAACCAGGGGCCATTGAGATGTGTGGCGAAGGTGAGGCAGTTGTTCCAGAGGGTATTTCTATCGGTGGGGTTTTGTGGGCCGTATATGTTGGAAAAGAAGTAGATGGTGTTGGTTTGGATGTGGCGAAGTGAAACATGAAGGGCAGAAGGCTGAAGGATGGTTTGACAGTGAGACCAAATGGATTCATTCCAGAGGGTGATTAAACCACCACTGGAACCATTGGCATTCAAGTGGGCCCACCCAGAAAGATGGGCCCCACCTAGCTGTCTAATTAGGGTAGGAGAGGGGTCCACAAGTTTAGTTTCTTGGATGAGGAGAATGTCGCTTTTGTGTGGGGACAGTGTGAGATTTAGGGCGATTCTTTTATTGGGGTCCCCTAGGCCCCTGACATTCCAGGTGATAATCTTCATTGGGATGAGGATGAACGCTCCAGTTCTAGTGATTGCATGGCAGCGAGATGTTCCTCTCGCAGTTTCACCCCCATGCAACGTGCAATTTTTTTATTTAAAATTTTATTTGCAGAGGAAAAAACTACGCGTTTGAAAAAACTACCAGGGTGAGATGCAGCTTTGTGTAATCTGGCGCTTCTTCTGACAGCTGTGGGGGTGATCTTTGGAGATTCTTGTCTGGTCCGAGGTGGGGTGAGTGCGACTGCTCTATCGTCTGGGGGAGCGTTGTTCTCGGATTGGTTTCCCAGGTTGTGGGAGTTGACTGGAGACGGGGGGATGAGTGCAAGTTGATTACAGGGGTTGGGAGCAGGAGGGTGGCTGTGGACTGCACTGTCTTCCATGGGAGATGGTGTAAAGTTCTCGGTTTGGTTTCTTGGATTGTGAAAATAGAATGGAGGCGGGTGCGAAGATGAGGGGATGAGTGCAAGTTGGTTACTAGGGTTGGGATCTGGGGGAAGACTGTGTATGGGGAGTTGGAAGGGCCAAGGGTTGGACAGGTCCAGGTCTGCGTAAGGGTTCCAATTAGGTTCTACAGCCGGCCAGCTGTCCCAGCCTAGAGGGCCCAAAATAAATATGTTATACTTGATTATTGTTATTATTATTATTTTAGAATAAAAGAAAACTTATTTAATTGCCTTTGGGAATATTTACAATAGTGCATAAGTTGAGTAATTTGAAAAGAGAAGATTTGCTATTTCGTTATATAAGAATTTTTTTATAGAGCTATTATTTAATGTAAATATTTGGAAGATTGCAAATATAAGATAACTTCTATTTAATAAATTAATTTTTCAATAGTAGAAGAGGGTATGAAAGATAAATAAGTGTCTTAAAAGTATTGGTTTTGGAATTTAAATATCATAGCTTTAAGAAATATTTAGAATGAAACTTCTTTTAAAAAAATGAGATCGTTTAAATTTGATTGCATGAAAGAGATATTAGATAGTAAAGCCCGTAATTATAAATTTGCAGAAGAGACTATCTTGTAAAATTAATTGTTTTGGAAATTGAATGGCATTAAGGAAATAAAAGTCTTATTGTGAGACAATTATTTTCTCGAGTTACATGTTTATTAGAAAATGTTTTATATTTGTAAGAAAAAACCATTTAACCTAAACAAAAAATTCAACTGAATAATCATCCCACATTGAAATTTATGAGCTATACTTAATGGATTGAAGGTTGGTATGATTATATACACACACATATGCAACATTGAATAAAGTTAAGAGTTGGATTGCATGTTGTGTTGAATGGTTGTTAATTTATTGAATCGAATGCATGTTCTTTTGAATGATGAAATTTGTTTGTGTCATGAATGAATGAATTTATTTGAAAGTTTATTCAATCGACCTTTAAAATTTGGTTCGATGCATTGCTGCGATAAAAATAACATATATTTCTGGAAGTATACAATCTTATACACAATGTTATAACGATTAATTTCTTAATATTCTTTGTATTTCATGTTCATTTAAAGATAAAATGTTAAGAAACCCCTGAGTGACATCGGATTAAATGACGGGTAGGTTGGTTACCATCGTAAGTATGAACATGTATAATGAATAAATAGAAGTTGGACCAACTATGGGGTAAAGCCCCGAGTCATGACAATTTAGCCCCATCACAGGTCCAATGATCTACACGGGTACAATAAGTGAGGATAGGCAAATATGATGTGATTGATGGATTGTGAGGAATGCCTGTGAGGACCAAAGAGGTAAATAGTGTAGCCAATGGATCACGTAGAGGCACCCATAATTTCTAAGTCAAGAGGGATGTCGCACTCTGGCAGAATCATTTGGTGTCGACTCGGCTTCTCATAGAGAAAAAATGTGTAGGTTGCAAGTTATTTATATATAGATACTTATCGATCAAACTTAAAACGATGTGTGATTAACAATAAATGTGGCAGTAAATAATTGTGATTAGGAGTGAATCACAATTAAGTAGATTTGTGATTGCAAGTCACATTATTATAGACATAATAGGGGGTCATGACATTGTGTGCTTGAGATATAGGATGGGTAGTTATCGAGTGTGCGATATTTATCCGTATTTGTTTTCATATGTTAGTATCGTGTTATTGCATTGCATATTGATACACTCGCAGCTAGTTCTATCCTGCCCCAAGGTGCCTCGGGTCAGATTGAGTGTTTTTGAAAGGATGTGTAGTTGTCATTGTATATTTCTCTTAGGACTCGAGTTGGTGATGAAGCAGAAGACGATATTGATAGTGCGTCTAGTTATATGGATATATGGTGATATCATGTATTTCGCGTGATGTGGTTATATGGATGATGTTGTATATCATTATGGAAAGACACAATTTATATTATTTTGTATTATATATATTATCATATTATTCGTTTCGTTGTGTTCTGAGTTTTGTATTCTTTATTTATATTGTATATATTATTACGTTCTGGAAGAACCCACGTATTTATAGCTTTGTGCCGATATCAAATACGGGTATTTGGTGTTTTTTATGAGGTAAGAATACGTATCGGTGTTAGCTCAAGGGAATATTCACGTGAGCTTGCCCCTAACATGCCTTATTCTCTATATTACCAGACAATATTACTAAGTAATATTCTTTGGTAGTATGGATATAAAAGTGGGATGTTACAGTTAGTATTAGAGCATGTTCAAAACAATATAAAATATATGTAGAACATGAGTCATGACCTCAGATGTGACTTTGAGCTTTGTTCCCCTTAGGTTTGTGGTAGTTACCCTATATTAAAGAGATTGTAAGAGTATACGATGGTTACTGGGGTAATCATCTGGGGACATATCTGTTATTTTCACATAATATATAATCCTTATCCCTACCTCTTATATGTGTTTGTCCCCATATGGAATGGAAGTTGACCAGTAGTTTCGGCATTGGTGATGTTAAATAAACTTCTATGTGGCTAACATGAGAATGAAGTAGTTCGGTTAGGGAAGTTGTATCAGACCCTAAGTCGAATATCGCATTTTTAATACTTTATAACCTTAAGTTGTAATGAAGTGAGTTTGAATAGAAAGATCTAGTAGTGATCAGAGTGTGAAGTGGAAGCTAGAAGGTAGCTTTCCATTGAAGGCGATTGTCTGATTATCTAATTGAAATTTATTCTGTTGTTATAATGTTTGTTTTCATTTGGGTTTATCTAGAATGTAGGATTTGAGTAGGAGTTATATAATTGACTGCATTTTCAACCCTCGAATGTCGACACTAATATATCCACGGTATTCACCTAAGTGTCGGAAAGCCAGAACGTTAAGGTAAAGAAAAAGAAGAAAAGAAAAATAATAAGAAAGAGGAGAACAAAAACATCAGAAACTCACATGCAGAATGATAACATATAATTTTGGCGGAGTCTCCTTTGTACGGAGGAGCTTTTGCAATTTGACAAAAGATATATATATATATACATCGACCCACACGGTCGGAAAAGCAGAAAAACAGTTCATATTTCCTATTTTTATTGCGTAGGCGTACCTTTTTAGCATTTTTAAGCAAAGCAGTTATTTATTAGCTTATTAATGCAACCAAATCCAGCCCCGGTACCTGTACTTACTCAATTTAAACGTGTAAGTGACATATATAGGAAATTATTAACATTCCACTTATTTTCAATAGCAAACGCATAGTTTTTCATAAGCAAAACATTCAAAACAAATTCCATTAGCAATTTATAAAGTTTCAATACAAATTTTTAATTGCTTACAACTACAACACATCATTTCCATTCAATTTCAATGGGTCACAACACACTTTCTTATATTCTATTCATTTTTAAACAAAATGAACCCATATTTATTTCAATTGATGCTAAAATCAATTTATTAAACTTCTATTGATTCATAAAATTTTATTCACTTCCGTTTATGTCGAATGACCAATTTCTTTACGCAATTCAACAATATTTATGTAAATAAACAATTTCTTAAGCTTAGAATCATTTTAAATTGATTTCAATACAATTTATATTAAATTCCATTCCATTTCTAGTCTTATTCACCAACCATACATTTGCATTTCATTCCATATTCGCCTTCATTTTATTTCACAAAATTCAAATTGGTTATCAATATTTCAGTTTCAATTCCAGTTTTATTCTTTTGTTCACTCCCAAAAATTTATTTTCAATTCACTATTTTGGTTTATAACCACTTATATTAAACTGGATTTCCCATTCTATATGAATTCAATTTACCTTTCGTCTATAAATATTAGATTCAATTCATTTCAAACTTTACCCATTTGGTCATTCATCAATTAGTTTCACTTACTAATTTACTTTAATACTTCACTTAGTTTATCACAACTCAAGTCCAATTCCAATTCAATTCAATTCTATTTACTTACAATTTCGAAATGAATTTCAACATTCAATTCACTTTCATTTACTTGCAATTGCAAATTTATTTATTTATTCACAATTTTATTTTCATAATTCAAACTCAATTCAAATTCATTTGTTACTACCCCAAATTTATTTTTAACATAATAAAATTTCTTTAAGTAATCATTTCACTTAGCCTCCTTAGACCTTTTCCAAATTCACTTTATTTAATTAATTCACTTATACTTACTTTAATTTAACTCCATCCTTTAAGTTAAATTTATTCTATCAAAATTCAAATCGTATAAGTTATCAACTCATTTATTATTCCCATAATTTTTTTAAATAGGATTCCAGAGTCTTTTCAACCTTTCAAAACCATTTTTGAAACCAATTCAAATTATCTTTTGAATTTCCGAAACCAAACCTAAATTTTCCCAAACAACTTCC
Organism: Allium fistulosum; assembly: GCA_030737815.1. Lineage (NCBI taxonomy): Eukaryota > Viridiplantae > Streptophyta > Magnoliopsida > Asparagales > Amaryllidaceae > Allium > Allium fistulosum. The sequence continues at coordinate 638,386,673 of CM060903.1, read as the reverse complement.
ATTTAAAACAATTTGGTAGCAATTCCTCTCTTGGAAACCCGAAAATGAACACCGATGATGTCGCGATCATCATCAGAATTATTTTCCAGCGATCGAAAAGAGTTTAGAGCTTTTATCCCTCCAAAAACATTTTTCCAAAATCTTTGAAAATCATTTTTAAACCAAAAAGAATTTAAACTTTCCAAATCTCCAAAATTTTCAAATTCTTTTCAAAACATTTCTCTGGAATTCCATTTGTATATGGATTTTTATTTCTTAACCCTTCGTTTAACATTTTAATTTCTTATTCAATAATGATAATAGTTTAATATTTACCATTCCCTTAACAACCAAACAACCATATACTATAATAATTTATGGAAATCATTTCCTTTTATCTACGAAAATAGTTTTGGGTAAAATTATTTCATTTACCCGACTTTAAAACAATATCATGTCGAATTGTTCTGTACGAGTGTTTAGAGATCCCTATCGATAGAGTTGTACAGACTATACCGACTAGAATCCATATACCACTCAACAAACCAATCATCACAATTTAAAACAATTTTATATTCACTAACAAAACGCGCTCATATCTATTATTACACTCAAACTCATTCTAGAGTACTACTGACTCTATCTCTAATGAGTAATTCCCAACAGAGCCAAGGTTATCGCTTAACCAAATGCTCTGATACCACATGTAACGATCACGATCTTTCGACGCTCGAAAGTCGACATTAATACATCCACTGTATCAAATGTCGCGCAATCAAATGCTGGAAAACCGAACCATTAGGGTTAAAAAGAAGAGGTAGAAGAAGACAGAAGAAAAGAAAGAACAGAAAAACAGAAACAGAAACAATATCAGAATCTCACATTCGCAGCGGAACAATATATAATATATAATCACTAGTCTTTTAAACAAAGAACTATATCGGTTTATACAATACAACAATGAGAGTCAATATACAACTCAATACAACAATGGACAGTTATATAAACTTGTCCTCATATAGAATACACAGCGGAATAAATAAATATGTATGAGTGTACTTCTCGCCATCCAGCTTGCCTCCAAATCTCCAAAGCAACTTCTGAATTCCAGAATGACCTGATAACCTGACTCTAGGCTGCCCGTGTGGAAAATTATGGGCACCTAGAGTTTAGAAAGGGAACAATAAACTCTAGGTCAGTCATGGTGACTTGTGTGAGATCGTAAAACAGTTATTCTTTAAAACAACCAACAAAAGAATTTTAAACATTGAAATCCGCAATGCTTTTGGAAAATGAAACTACCATAAGACCTCCCACCACACACACAATGCAATCGCAGACTTGGAGGAGATTTCTTCTTATGATAGTCAAATATGCTTACTACGCAAAAGAAATTCTTTTGATATTATTATTAGTGCATAGTGTACAAAATCATTTCAAAAATATAATATTAATCTTAGCCAGCATAGGTACCATTATATTATGCCTGCTATAGCTGCCGCCTGAGGAGACAGGTTATACAAATTGCAATCGTAAAGGTCTCGTATTGTTTCTTTGGATTTTCCAACAAATGGTCAGGCTAAGGAACTTCCTACTGCCACATGGGAACGCCTCTGGAGGGACGCCCCGAGAACCACCTGGCTCTCTGCCAACACAAGGTCGGTTACCCCCTTCCTGGGTAGTAAACCTGAGATATGCCACCCCCGGTCCTTTGGGACCTTTATCCGAGGCGCCTCGATCACAAAGCAACAATCACACAGAGTAAATGAGATTGGAGCAACCACACAGGTAAATATCTGGGCTCCATACCATGATACCACCTTTTTCCAGAAGGAATGGTCATACCCTAGGGGAGCTACCCTTGAAACCTTGCCGTATCTTTCCTGTTTCGACCATTTCCGGTCTGTGAGGCTCGATGAGGACTCGTCCACAAAGCTACGCTTTACATGAAAGCCATGCTTTGATCACAAATGATCAACGAATGATCATCAACACACAGCAACACTTAGCATGCCACACTACCAAATTGGGAGTATATCACTGATAACCTTCAACTACATAACCTCTGAGCTCATACGTCTCAGAGAAGGGTGTTAAGCTAAGAGAATAAATCTCCGCCACCAAACAGAAATGTATTTGAAAGAAATCAGCTTTATATCTCAAAGTGTAGTGTCAGACATACAACTATACAAGTCTATTCTAGGTTCGAACAGAACCGAAGGCACTTCCAAAGAAGCCCTTGCAATCCGGGTATTCACAATCCCGATCGGACTTCCCATCACAAAAAGGGTGATATAAATCCCTATACCGGAGCAACTCGGTGCAGAGACATTCAAATGGTTGTCCTTTCATTTTTGAAAATACCCGGTCTTCACACCGGTCTTTAAATGGTATCCATTCACGTCGTATCACTATTCGGAATGGGTTATATGACACAAAGTCCTCTCCCGGCTAAACCGAATAATGAGCGCTTATTTTAAAAATAAGTGTTGCATTAAAATTTCAAGCAAATCACAACAAATACCCATTTAAAGGTCAATATTGATAGTTGGTTATTAACTATCAATCGATATTCACAACATCAACCAATTTAAATAATTTCCCCAAATTATTAAATTTCAAATATCTTCGTAAGATATATATATTTTCCACACTTCATCACTTTGATAACAAATTCAAATCATTTTTTTCACTCTTGGAATAAAAATTCCAGATATTATTTATTTCCCTTTTTCTTTATAAATTCCATTGTGAATTTAAATTTCCAATTATTCACTTATACACGATTTTCAAATCGTTTTCTCAAATATTCATTTTCAACTCCAAATCAACTTTAAAATTGATTTCCAAATTTATTTCAAACATTAAATCAATTACAAATCGATTCCCAAGTTCATTTCAAATAACAAAGCATTTATAAATTGATTTTCAAGTTTATTTCGGCACAAAATAAATTTTCATTCAAACACCAAATCAATTATCTTATTAATTTCCCAAAGATTTATTTTCCAATACCAAATCAATTATCAATTGGATTTCAAACAAATTTGTCACTTTTTAAATAAATCCCTTTATTCTTTCCAAATTATTTAAAATTCCTTTTTCAATAAATTCTTCAACTTTTAAACAATATTATTCAAAACTCATTTATTAATATCTTTTCCCATATTCTGGAAATAATCAATAAGATTTCAAAAATCGATTTTTTTTGTACTTTAATTCCTTCTTTTAAATTCACCTAATTCTTTCAAAAGGAATTTTCTCAAAATTTCCAACTTTAAATTCAAAAATCCAATTTTATTTATTTTTGGTATCCAGCGATACCAAAAATACATTCGGCTAAATTATAGCCTTCAACAAATTCAATCATAGATATAATCATACACAGATTATAAATAAATAATCACACAGCATATGAAATAAATTCATACAACATATGAAACAAATTCATATAATTTGAGGAATCCAGTTGGATCCCTCCAACCTGTTTCCCTGCATCCACAGATGTTAGCACAATACCAATTCCACTTCGAGGTGGAATATCGCGGTATATGGGATTTATAAAATATCTGTAACGATCCCGAAATTTAATTTAATTTAAATTAATAATTTATTGAATTTTTGAATTAAATTGAGTAATTAAATAAATTTTTGAATAAAAACTTGTAAAATCAATTGATTAAGTGATGCGAGTTTCCCCGAACCTAATTGAAAATATATAAAGTCGTATGGATTTGAAAATATGTATATATTGGATTTGGATTTAAATTTTAATAAATGGTTTTAATAATAATTGATAATAATAAATATTTCAATTGATGGTTAATGATAATTTGAATTATAAATTATAAAGTAAATAAAAATTTGACGAATTTCAAATAACATATAAACTATAAAATATAAAGTGAACACATAGATAAAAGAAGAATAGGTAAAACAAAATAATTGAACAAGTCAAAGTAAAAATATGTTATTACAAACAAATAGACTAAGTATTGCAAAGGAATGAAATAAGTAAATATTTTTTTTAAAGTGAAAGTAATACATTAAAAATAAACTATAACAACATAATAATATTATGTAGAATATAAAGTAAATATCCTTAGGCTTGCAAAATGATGAAACCAAACAACATAATAAAATGGAACTTCATTTCTATTCAAAGGAAACAAGACAACAAGTATAAGTTGTAAACAAAATAAAGTATGCAAACCATCTCATATTCTATCAGCCGAAGTCAATATGTATGGCTAAAGCAAAGCAAAAATATCTTCAGGTATGGCATAAGTGTAGAATGTACTCATGCATTTAATGCAAGCATATCAGCCATACCCTTAGTACAACAAAGGATATCACCTTGTACACATCCCCTGTATATCAGCCTTCCCCTCTCCTTTGGTTCGAGTATCAAAACTAAGAAATCTGAAGTATATGATATCTAAAACCTCAGCACAACTTCAACTTAAAAAAAACAACAAAAAAAAAATCAAGATCAATACAAACCTGAAAAGAAATTCTGGATCAAAGATCAAAGCACAGATCAAAACAAATATGCAAAATCTGAAGCATCTCAAATTCAAGTCAGTTTCGAATTCCAGAGTTTCAAATTCAATCTTCCAGGCCTTCTTGTCTCTGTTCTTCCTTTTTTCAAAAACAACGGTGAGCAAACTCCTAACTCAAAGATTTAATCTATTTATCTATTGATGCTGTGAGCAAACCACTTAGACCTGTTATATATTTTGATGTTTGGATTGGTTATATGCTGGATGATTGAGCACATATGTTTGCATGTGTTTATATATGCATAGAATTTCTGTGCATTGTCTTAATACTGGCACTCAAGCCTCTGTTCATACTTACAGGGATTAAAAAGTAGTTCGAAATTCAAAATCTCAATTTTTATCCACTTATAGATTTGATGCCTAACAATTTGTGCTTGAATTTGTAAGATTAAGATTATAAAAAAATAGATGAACACAGATAAAATCACAATCTTGTCAAAAACTTAAGTGGTTTAATTTCTTGATTCAATTATATAATATGTTTTGTTCTCGAAAGCAATGATTTTTAAAAGAAAAATCATGATTTTTAAGATTAGGAATCACGAGCAATTGCGAAATGAAAGAAATCGATATTTTCGTCAATTTCTGGCTATCACGGCGATGTTGAACTTTGGGGCTGTTGTCAGAAATGATGGGGAGGAAGGTGATCAATGGAAAAATAGCGAATGAATTTTTAGAGCATTGTGGTATTGCAACGAGGCCGATCTAGGGTTAAAAATTGGTTTGGGTCGACGTCGAAAACATGTATTGCCGTGTCATCGTCCAAGCGATTCAGGCCATCACACCTGTGGGAAAAGGTGGAGGTGAGCGAGGCGAAGGTTGGGGCGGAGTTGTGAGATCTCCGGTGATCTAGGTTGTCATCGGTGAAGGATTTTCTGGCATTGGGTTTGTTCCAGGTTCGACTGTGGACCTCGTTTTCGATCTCGAGTTTGGGATGAGAAATCTGGGTTGTCAGGGTGTACGACGAGGCCATCGTCGACTAGTCGACGCTGATGGTGATGATCGGAAGTCGTTGGAGCTTATGTGCATATGCACACGTATCAGCGTGTATCAGAGTGATTTCGTTCTTTGGGGAAGAAGAGTTGGGCTCGGGAATTTCTCGAATTTTATCGCGTTCGACTCGAAGCAGCTGGGAAGTGGTGAAACCCGAAGTCGAACTCGGGTAGTCTTTGGTTTGACTCGGAGGAGATACGGGGTAGCTCGAGTATAATTTGAGTTACAGGTTTAAATAGAACTCAGTTCTGTTTTCTTCTAAAATTTAAACTGAAGTTCAAATTTAAAGTCAGGTTTAAACTAAATTTTAAATTTTAAAGTTTAAGTATGAATTTAGGCTTAGGTCAAATCTTAGTTTGGAAAATAAAAGATTTAAGTTTAAATTGTCTAATAACTAAAAATGGTTAAGTAATTTGAAAGTATATTTTAAACAATTTAGATTTAAAATGGAATTTGAAATCATGAAGGAATAAATTGTTTAAATTTATAAATTAATGATTTATTTTATTATAACTAGAGAAATGTTATTAGTTAATTAAAGATAAATGTTAGATTTTGATTTAACTAAAAGTTTTTCTAATTTGATTTCAAGGTTAGTAAGTGAGATTTTTTTTAATGGTAGATAAGAAGAAAATTAAGATAAATGACTTGTTATTTTATTAATTAATTGATTAGATAATTAAAGATAAATAAATTTATAATTAGTGATTTATTAATTAAGTAATTAATTTGAGAAGAATTTATCTATTAAAGGTTAATTATTATAAATGATTAAAGGTTGATTTCTCAAGTAATTACACAAAAATAAATTAAAGGATAGTTAATTAAATGGTAATTAATTAAGGATAATTTATAAAATTAAAGGTTAATCAATTTATGAAGCTGATTAAGGAATAATTAATCTGATTTAAATTTATCAGATAATTAATTTGATCCTACTTATGAATGTTTGGATTTTATATTAAATGTTAAATTGTTTGACATCCCTGATATATGATGCTTTGTGATACACCCTGATTTATGTTGTGATACACCCTGATTTATGTTGTGATCTGTAGTTTACTTACCTGTGATATATATATGTGATCTGTGAATGAACGATAAGCGTTATAGTTTATATCGCTTATCAACTATATCCTGTATTTTGTTATGTGATGATTGATGTTGCACTATTGTGTGTGAAACCCCTGGACCACACCTTTACACACACAAATATGGATTTCACATGGATATCGGTTAAGTCACAGATAATTTAAATTTAATGTTTTGAAATTGAAATTTTAATTTCAATTGATTTTGAAATTAGAAATTCGGGTTTAAAGTAAAAAGCTTTTGAAATGGAATTTCAAAGATAAAAGTTATTTTAAATAACTTAACCGAGTTTTGAAAATTTAAATAGTTAGATTTAAATTTGGATTCAAGTTTGAAATTAAGCTATGATTTGGAAACTAGGGAGTAAAGATGATATAAATGTGTTTATATGAATTTAAACCATTTTAAAAGTATAAGTTGGGAATTTGGATTTAACCCAAGAACCTTAACTCGTATAAATGAATCAGATTTCCAGAATGAAAACTGTTTGTTTTCAAAGAATAAAAGCTTTTAGATAAGAAATGAAATTCCAATTTAGGTAAAGGAATTTCAAGATTTAATTGAAAAATGGTTTTCCAAGTTATAAATGAATTCTTTTCGAAAGCTATGAATTAAATCTGTTTATTTTTAACAGATTTAAAATGATGTTTTGTTAAACCATTCGAAATGAAATTGTTTTGAAAGCTATTTGTTAAATCTTTGATTTAAAGATTCAACGAATTAATTAAATTGAAATGGAAATCGATTTGGAAAATCTGTGAATGAATCTTTGTGAAATTAAGTGAACTTTGTGAATTAAATCTTTTTGTTTAAAAAAGATTAAAATGGAAATTTGTTTAACCGTTTGAAAGAGAAAGTTTGGGTTTAAATTGTGACTTAATTGAAATCCCATTATCCATTTGTTTTTGAATATTGCGCTCACTATTCGGGTTAGCCGGGAAAAGACATTTGTGTCATATAACCCATTCCGAATAGTGATACGTCGTATATGGATAGCATTTGAAGATCGGTGTTGAAGACCGGATATTTTCGAAAATGAAAGGACAACCTGTCGAATGTCTCTGCACTGGGTAGCTCCCGGTATAGAGATTTATATCACTCTTTTTGTGATGAGAAGTCCGGACGTGATTTGAAAATTATCCGGATTTGCAAGGGCTTCGTGAGAAGTGCCTTCGGTTCTGTTCGAACCCGGAACAGACTTGTATGGATACATGTCTGACATTACACTTTGAGATATAAAGCCGATTTCTTTCAAATACATTTCTATTTGGTGGCGGAGAATTTATTCTCTTAGCTTAACACCCTTCTCTGAGACATACGAGCTCAGAGGTTATGTAGTTGAAATTTATCAGCGATATATCCAAATTTGGTAATGTGGCATGCTGAGTGTTGCTGTATGATGATCGGTGTTTGATCATTTGTGATATGATCATTTATTTGATCTTATATCTTTGTGATCATAGGTTGATCATTTGTTTGACCCGAAGCATGGCTTTGTAGAAAGCGTAGCTTTGTGGACGAGACTTCGTCGGACCTCACACCCCGGAAATGGTCAAAACAGGAAAGATGCGGCAAGGTTCTAGGGAGTAGCGCCCCTTAGTGCATGTCATTCCTTCTGGATAGAGGTGGTATCATGGTATGGAGCCCAGATACTTAACCTATGTGGTTGCTGCATTATTATTATGTGGTTTGTTGCGAATCGAGGATCCTCGGGAAGATCGGTTACGATCGGGGGATGGCATACGCGTGTCAGTAGTTACCTATTTTTGCAGAGGTAACCCGGCCTTGTGTTGGCAGAGATCTAACCGTAATGTTAGGTTATTTCTCGGGTCGTCTATTCCAGGGACGTACCCATCGTGGATAGGAAGTTCCTTAGCCTGACCATTTGTTGGAAATCCATCTTCCAATACGAACTTTGTACGGTATTAGTTGTAGAACCTGCCATTTACGTACGGTGGTCACCACTGTTTAGATGGTAGCTATAGTAGGCATACGATACTGGTCGTATGTTGGCTAAGATTAATATTATACTTTCGAAATGTTTTCTACACTATGCACTAATAATAATATCAAATGATTTGATTTGCGTAGTAAGCATCTTTGACTATCATAAGAAGAAATCTCCTCCAATTCTGCGTTTGCATTGTGTGTGTGGTGGGAGGTCTTATGGTAGTTTCATTTTCCAAAAGCATTGCGGATTTCAATGTTTAAAATCCTTTGTTGTTGTTTAAAGATAAACTGTTTTTGTTGCTCACACCAGTCCCATGACTGATCTGGAGTTTATTGTTCCCTTCCTAAACTCTGGGTGCCCACTATTTTCCACACGGGCAGTCTAGAGTTGGGTTTCTCAGATATTCAGGTTTAGTAGATTATCTGGAGCTAGTTCATTCATCGGAGTTGCTTATCTTGGAGTTGTGGATTCATTCTTGTCTGAAGATCATTTTGGAGTTATCACTTCTATTGATATTGTTCCGCTGCTGTTGTTATCTTTTCTTTTCCGCTGCTATTTCTTGTATCATATCTCTGATGTATATTGATATTCATTGTATCACTCTGTTGTATCAGATATTGTATATCAATGTATTATTCTTTTCTTCCGCTGTGTTATTTACTTAATTGTGTTATAGCTCCGGCGAATCGGATTTGAACGGTCGAATCTGCGACATTCTAGTACAATGTGAAGTACGGATGTTGATTTTCGAACGCGAAAATCCGGATCGTTACAATATCATCCACTATTATGCGGCGCATAGGGTCTCATCCACTATATAATGTGGGAAAATCAATCACCAATATATATATATATATATATATATTCCAATATATATATATTGCTATATACTACAATCATATATACTATCACAATCAAACAATCAATCAATAACTGCAATTCAAATTTTTATTTGAGTGAGAAGATCTCACCTTTAATTTTGTTTGGCAATCCAATTCCATCTCGACCATTATCTCCCAATTTTTACCTTGAGCAGAAATTAGATAATTTTATTAATACTCGAATAACCGGACCATTTATCTTATTTTATAAATAATGATTTATTTTAACTGCTTCCCCTTTTTCAAACCTTCCGTAAAACTAGTTAGATGAGTTAATAAAACAAATTAATCATCCAAAATACATTGTTATAAAATAAGCTAGTAAATTTTAAAAATGTGTGTATATATATCTTAGTTTATTCCCAAAATAATCTACATCGGCTTTAAAATCTAATTTTACACAAACTTTAAATTCTCATATAAATTTTCTTTCTTTTTCCCAAAATCATATATATATATATTATTACTGTACACTATTTATTTTATTTTTCATTGTATATACTTTCCTAACTATATACACATATGTATATAATATATTTATATTTATACTTCCTTTTGTAAATAAACAAAACATGATTTTTTTTCTTTACTGTAATTATTATTTTCCTGAAACAGCATATACCAGAAAACTATATAAATCCAACTTATATAAATTTAAATCTAAATCAGAGGGTTAAGATATTATATTTTCTTAATCTATTCAATTATAAATATAGAATTAAAAATAAAAAGAAAATACCCTACTGCCCAAATTAATTATTGGCTGCTTAAATATATTTAAATCGAAATATATATATACGTGTAAAAAAAACTACAGCTAAACCCTACTGTAAATTTTATTTATTTTCTACATGAATCATTCATTAATTTAAATAAAAAAAATACCTCCACTTACTCGAATCGAAACCACGACTTCGCCCAGCATCACGAGAGAAACCCTACTGTCAAAATCACACGGCTTCCTCTCTATCCATCGCGAATGAATGCGGCCACCTGCGAGGCAAACCCTGAAGCCTCGATCCCTACCCTACGCGATCGCTTCCGATTGAAACGCGGCGACAAGACCCAAGGAAACCCCTTTGCTTGAAGATTCAAGCTTGCCTTAACATCGGTTCGAAAGGCAAAAGAAGGGTTTCGATAACACTCGGCTTCAACATTCGAACGAATCTGATATGCTCGCTCGCCCCAAAAGATGATTGAATCGCGACCATGGATCTAATCGGCGCGCGATTTATTTTGATTTGATTTTTATGATCGATCCACTATCGATTTGAACTGCAAGGAGAAAAGAGGGCTTGCGATCCAAATAAAGTCAATATTTTTTCAATTAGTTCGGCCATTTATTTTTCTTCGATTTAGAACTGAGGAACCAAGAAAACGGGTTGCGTGATTTAAAGAAAAAGAAGGGGAGACAAGAGAAGACGTTAGCCTGCTCGAGTTAACAGGCTACAGTGTTTGAATTGAAAGGAAAAAGTTGATGTGAGATAATTTCAACTGCAGTTGACTAGTATAAATATATTCAATTTAAATTCAAATTCAAACCGTTCGATAAATGCAACCTACAATTTCGAATTCCTATCGAGGCATACCGCTAGGCGTTTATAAAGTTATACTCCTATTTCGAATGCAATGGAAAAGGTTTCGAGTCCTAATTCGATCGTATGGGGAAGATAGCTTTTTGGACCAGTTATTAAATTAAATTCTCGATTTAATTTCAGTGCGTTTGCTTATCGTACGGCCAAACGATCACTCCAAACATTACGAAAATTGAAATTCGATAATAATACAATATTACGGATCCAATGAAATGGGTTTCATCAAATTCCGAGACTGTGCCTCGGAAGGCTATTTTTAAATTTAATTTAAACGATATAATTTCAAAACTGAACAAAACAGTTTCAAATTCAATTCTGAAAGTCCCATCACCTTCATTATCATAAATATGAATTTTCTAAGCCATCAAATCATTTTTAACAGGCTTAAAATTGAAGTTTCAAATTTTTACCCAATTGCAATAAATTAAATTCAATAATTAAATTACCAAATTCATTCTGATATTTGAATTTCAAATTAAACTGACTTCCAGATATTTAAAATCAATTAAATATCCTGATTTCAAATGTTAAAAATTCAGGGTCGTTACATATATCATAAAGTAATGAAATAGAAATAAATACTATGGTAGGTAAAACATCCAGCTCCTCTCCAAGAGCTCAATGAACATCAACGGAAACCTACCTTTCTCGGACTGCTTGAAAGAGCATCGATGGAAATAAGGGAAAAATAAAACCACGGGTCAGATATAAGTCTGGTGTGAGAAACTCAAGAAATATTTGTACAACATATAACAGCACTTTTTGAGACCATTTGAATCACGATAATGGTTTTCCCATCAAAAGAGCCAAACCATCTAATAAGTACATATTGCGATATAATAGATAATGTCTTTGCTGAAGAAAATAAATAAAAAATTAGCTGTGTCGCTTGCATCTCTTAACATAACAATATTGGAAGTACAATCGAAACCGCTAAGGTACGTATGCATACTGATTTTCCATTGAGATCTCTTCGGATCAAGCCAGATCCGAACTCATGTACAAGGATCAAAAACAACCTTTCGAGCGTCGTATATCTGTAGATAAAATATACCATATGGTAAACACAACTGACTCACGCCCTAACACATGAACCAAGTATTATCAACTCCCATCAGCTAACATATCAAAAGCATCTCTAAATTCGGAACTGATGTACCCTCTATGGGTTATCTAAACCCTGGATTGTGCAGCCTACTCTGTCTTTAGTCATATACCGATAGCAAAGTCATGTTCAGCATCACAACACACGAGCCACAACTGGAACAGATCTCGAATCTCCATATAGATTCCAACATCTCGAACAAATCAAGAACCTCTATATAAATTCAAGCATCTCAAATAGATCTTGAACCTCCATATTGATAGAACACATATCTTAGTCTTGAAGTGGTTTTCGATAAGTAAAGCGCTTACTGATCCTAGTCTCTTCAAGACTAAATTGACGAATTTTCGGTTAACTTTGGTTCTTTCAGAAATATACAGACAACAATAAGAGTGGAGACCATCTCCTATCCGGACGGATTTCCTTATCACCCGTCCTAGAAGAGCAAGACGAGTTTATACGTAGGTTATATCATAACCAAGTGAATAACCATACCGTATAATTCCCGAATTTCTTCCGGATACTTCTGAGTTAATTTGGTCATATTCAACAATAATGAAATGATCGCATATGGGAACCAAGTCTCGTATACTTATCACGTTTTCGATCTTTTCAATTTCTACTATCCCTCGGTCAAGAGTGAAACCTGGTAGGTTAGAGCACTATTGCATTTATACCCTACTCGAATCGTCATTCTTAACTCTCACAGATAGAATCAAGTCTTCTTCGTCGGCTTTTAGAGCAAAGGACACGACTAAATATTTTTCATGCACAAGTAAACACACAAAGCATGATTAACTCGCACAAAGCACAATCAGGTCACATAAACGGCTTTTAATCCCCTTTTTATATAATTAATCCTTTATTAGTTAAAACCTCTTTTATTAGTAAAACTTCTTTTTATCTAATAAAACTTCTTTCATTAATTAAAACTTCCTTATTTGATTAAACTTCTTTATTCATTAAACTCCTTATTAATTAAACTTCTTATTTACTTAAACTTTTTATTACTTAAAAATTTATTTATTTAATTAAACTTTTTAATTAAAACTTTAATTATTTATTTAAATTTCCAGTTTAACTAAAACTTTACTTATTTAATTAAACTCTTATTAATTAAAATTTAACTTATTTAAACTTGTGTATAGATTTAATTTCCTTTTATAAAAGATATATACTTATATTCTACTATTCATATATTTTATTATTCACTTATACTATTTTCTATACTTCAAAAGTATTCATATACTTATCTCAAATGGTATATGTATATTCACAAATCATTACAAGATTTGCTTACTTTAAAATATAATCAAAGAGGTTAAAAACAAATGTAACTCTAACATTGTTATTATAAACCCCTTCTCTTTTATAAGTTAAATTTTTACTTTTTTCTGCCTTCTTATAAAAGATTCCATGCTTGTTATTATCTTTCAAATATCCATTATTAAAGATCTAATTATATTCCTAACGGTTAAATACAAGTGTTACTTAAGCATTGTCACAGCAAACCCAAAATCATATACTTATAGTTATCTTTAAATTATTCATTATTAAATAGGGGCATTTCACCAGAAGGACAAACTTTACAGTCCAATTAGTTTTTAGGACACACATCCACAGAAATTAATTTCAAGGCCAAAATCAGTAGAATAATTACTTTTAAGGGCAAAAGTCAGCCGTCCAATTACTTTCAAGAACATAATTTCATAGGTTTTTTGACCTTAGAAACTAATTATTTTGCATTTTGTCCTTAAAAGAAATTATTTCAGCTGTGTGTCCTAGAAACTAATTGCACTTGCTAGAGAGGCCCTTGTGGCTAATTTCCACTATTAAATATCTAATTATATTTCTAAGTATAATTAATAAGGGTTAAAAACAAATATTACTAAAACATTGTTTACTACCATCCAAAACAATTTACTTATAGTTATCTTTATACTATTCATTATTAAATATCTAATTATATTCCTAAGTATAATTAATAAGGGTTAGAAACAAATGTTACTAAAACATTTTTTATTACCATGCAAAACCATTTACTTATAGTTATCTTTAAAATATTCATTATTAAATATCTAATTATAATTCTGAGTATAATTAATAAGGGTTAAAAACAAATGTTAATAAAACATTATTTACTACCACCCAAAACCATTTTCTTATAGTTATCTTTAAAATATTCAATATTAAATATCTAATTATATGTCTAAGTATAATTAATAATGGTTAAAAATAAGTGCTACTAATACATTGCTTACTACAACCCAAAACCATTTTATATTTATCATTAATTTTAAGACATTCATTTAAAAGAACAAAGCATATCCACACTTAATAATTAAGATAATACACTTTTAGTTAAATTTTCAAAACCATTTATTTTAACTTAATATTTATAATCCAAAATTTATTTTACTACTTTATAAAATACTTAACTTACTTTTTAAAACTTATTGTATATACATGTAAAATACTTATAATTATGTAAAAACACTTTTAAACTACTTAAAAATATACTATAACTATCTATATATAATATTATGTAAAATTAACAAATTTGGAAATAAATAGGAAAACTAAAATAAACATGTTTTATTTTAATAGTCTCTTACTTTAAAAGTTCATAATCAATTATTATAAATATATTTAAACTTGAAACCACTTTTAAAATACTATAATATAAGTTAGAAAATAACACTAAAAAGACTAGAGAAAAATCTTTTATTTTAATATCGGTTTTTACCCAATTTAAAGTTTTAAACAGAAAAGATAGCGTTTTTGGAAATGCCCTCTAAACACACAGTAGGTAAAAGTTTTTTAGAAGAAAATACAGCATTCTCAGAAATGCTATGTAAAGTTTTGGGTTAGAAATAACACGATTTTGCATGAACTTTAAGTCTAGTTTTCGACACTTAAATAATTGATTTTGATCCAATTTTTTAACAGTAGTTAGTATACTTGGAGTACCTGAAAACTATGGAAAGAAACTCCTAAGGGTATCTTTCAATTAATTTATGAAAATTCTCGAAATAAGGAATTTTTCCGAAGTGATCATATAGCGACCTTTTTACTTCAAACTTTCTTAACTTTATTTGACAAGTTTTAAACCTTTTTTAAAAAACTTGATATTTTGACACTAGTACATACATATATTTTACTTATTAAAATAACAAAGAAACCCCTAAGAATGTATTCCAAAATTGACTTAAAAATCACCGAATACAAAGCAATTTCAAAGTGCATCCATAGCGACTTTTTCGCTTCAAACTTTCACAACTTTGCTTTATTATTTCCACATCTTTCCGAACTAATCCCTTTATGTCAAACACACCAAAATGTGTGTAGAGAAAATTCAAATATATGCTTTCATAATATATTCGCATGTTAATATCTATTTAACATATCTTAAATACAAGGGATTTCAAAGTGCGTTTATACCGACTATTTCGCTTCAACCATTCACAACACACTTCAACTTTTCACGTAACATTATCAAACATGTAAACAACAAGTCATGGACACGTTACATGTTTTAGAGGGTTACAAGAGAGATTATACTACTTAAAATATTGCCACTTGCTTCCAAAGCAAGGAGGAATCCAAAAGTTATAACTTGCATTGTTTTTCATATAACATAATATTTTCAATACACAAACATATACACACACATATATACTCATTCAATGGTGATATAACTCACCTTTAAACCAAATTAACAACCAAACACGTCTCTGGAATAAAGGAACATTTCCTACCATCACCCAAAGCCCAAAGCTACCTCCTTTTCTTTCAAAATCACAAAACCAAGCCTCCTACACCTACCGAGTGCTCATGGCCCAAACCAAGGTGATATTTTTCCCTTCATTCCTTCAACTTTGACTTTGAAGAAGGTATTATACTGATGATAAAAGAACTATACTAGATTCTAGAGTAGAAAGGAGTTGATTTGCTGTAGATAAGTGAAGAAAGAAGAGAGATGGAAGTGTTTAAATTTTAGAGCTTTTGTTTCCAAACTTGGAAAATAATACTATGAAGTAAAAAAGATATGAAGTTTGAATGATATATAGTGAAAAAAGACCTCAATTACCTTGCTTGTGGCATGCCAAACCCCTCCACTTCCTTCTTTCCAATGCAAGCACAGGCTCCTTTATTCCCTCCACTTCACATGCCTTAAATCAAGGGTCTTTGTCCCCTTGATTGATTCTACTTACTTTAATTGGTTTTCCATTAAATTAAGTGTTTTTAACTTGTTATTTATGTGTTCATATGTTACTATACAAGTGCTAAAGAATTCGAACAACTTTTATTGAGCTAAAAGTAGTTTATCGATAAAACAATTTTCGGTCATCGATATTTCTTCGAACTATTTATTTTTGTAAACAAATTTCAAAAACAAGTTTCTTATCATTAGTTACTTATTAAAAGGGGTTAACAAGGTTATAAAATCAATTTTATTCACTTTAAACCCAAGGTTCAAATATTTAAATAATTCAGATATTTAAATACGAAGTGTTTGAAATTCCAGGTCGTTACATTCTCCCCCACTAGAATATTTTGTCCTTGAAATTCCAAGTCGAGCAACAAAAAGAAACAATCACACATCAACACTTAACAGCATACACAATCATTAGCAGAACTAGCATACCAAAAACACTAAAGTTCATACGATGCACATGGACCATCCGTACACAATATCAAATTTGATCACTTGTTCGATCACATAAATTCCACTTACAAACTAGTATAGATCACTTGGCCTCTCTAGTGCGGACTCCGATCAGGTTCCTTGAATAGATACCTCTGTTTGCCTAACATATCCATATACTATGATAGAAAACTTAGGGATCATGTCAAGAATCTATATCAAGTGTTCGCCATCAAGAGTATAGTGAAAAATCCTTGTTCGGACCGGTGTAAACCACCTCGAAATCATATACTCGAATCCTAGATCAAAAACTGCCATGCAAATAAAATAATCTACGTACAACTTACGTACTTTATTCCATAATTCCTTGACTACACCAATTATTTTACATTTTAAATCAACTTCAATTTCTCATATAGTATTTCTCAATTAATATTAAAACTATTTATGAAGCATTTATAAAGCATACCTTAAATTTATAAATATTTTATAAAGACTTATCTTTTTTTATAAAACATTTCATTAATACATAATTTCATTTTAAGTCATTTCAAGACTTAAGTTCATTACCTATATAACACTCTACTACATCCTATGAGTACATACAAATATTCATATTTATAGTATAAAAGTTATTTAAATTTTACTACCTTTTTCGTATATAAGAATTGTAAAATTCAACTTTTATTTCAATATTAAATTTCTTTAAAGAAAACTTTAATTAAACACCGAGTTTTATTTCAAATCACTTGAAATAATAATACATATATATTTTCTTTTATATATCAAATCATACTTTTTGGGATTTAAACAAAAATCATTTTCAAAACCAATTTCCTAAATATTTTTTTTAAATCCATAGAAAATATACAATAGATAGAACAACACCAAAATGACAGCAAGGAACTGGGTCTTACTAAGAAGTATCATATATCCCCTTACCAAGAAGAATAATACTTAAGAGAAGTGCTTACCATCCGAACACATCTTTTGCCCACTTTTTAGTCACTTTCAAGTCACTCGAACTAGATAACATAAGAATACTTTATTCTTGAATTGACTTATCGATTTTGAGAGCAACCTTGAACTCGAACAAATCTTAAAACTCTTTTAAAACATTTGTCTTTTAAAATACTTTTACATAATACTATTATTATTTACTCCAAACTCTTATGGACCATTTTCAAAAACATCGAGATTTAAGTTATCAAATTCTAAATTTTAAATCCCTTTTTATTTATAAATGATATTTTAAAAACATACTTATATAAATTGATTATATTAAAAAAAATGAAAATATTTATTTTCAAAATATCTTATTTTTCTTTTAGATTATAATAAACAACTTTTATAAAAGTTAACTTTTAACCCAACAGTGTCACCGAACACCTTATAGTCAAACTGTGAAACTTAATTCACAAGGTGTTTATTTCAATATACCCACAAATTACTATCTACCCAACCCATGTAGTAAAAAGGTAAATTGCTTGTAATCTGGTTAAACACAAAACAACAACAAACAATAATCAATGCTCATAAATTGGCCCAGCATGATTACACTAATAAATGGGGGATAAATAATGGGCATCATTAACCCCTACATAAACCAACTACACAATCAACCTATACTTATTTATATAACTAATGTATAAAAATACATATACACTCTCATATACATTATACACTCAACTCATACTAAAGCAATCCATACCATATCTCTTAATGAGTGATACCCAACTAAAGTCAAGGTTCTCACTAACTTTCGGATCTGATACCAAATTATAATGGATAGCCTTTTCGACCCTCAAATGTCGAAACTAATACATCCACGATATTCATGTGTTGTACAACCAAGTGCCGGAAAGACAGAACGTTCGACTAGAGAAAAAGGGAAAATAAAATTAATAATAAAGTGGAGAACAAAACATCAGAATCTCACATGCGGAATGATAACATATAATATCAGAAGACATCACATAGAGCTACTCTAATATACATAGCATTTTAGAGTTACTAACTAAAGTACCATCGTCAGCCTTGACAGTTATAACGGTCTGTCCTTACAATTGCTGATATATATCAACAAAGTAATGTAGTGGAAATAAATACTACGGTAAGTAAAACATCCAACTCCTCTCCAAGAGCTCAATGAACATCAACGAAAATTTTCTTTTCTTGGACTGCTCGAAAAACCACCCGTGGAAATAAAGGAAAAATAAAATCATGGGACAGACATAAGTCTAGTGTGAGAAACTTAAGAAATATGTACACAGAATATAATAACACCTTTTGAGACCGTTTGAATCACGTAATGCTTTTCCCATCAAAAGAGCCAAACCATCTAATAAGTACATATTGCAATATAATAGATAGTGCTTAGGTTAAAGAAATCAGAAAATAGCCGTGCTGCTTACATCTCACGACACATTGACGTACAATATAAACCTCTAAGGTACGTACACATAAGGATTTTCCGTTGAGATCTCTTTGGATCAAGCTGGGTAAACAACTAGAACCCCCGGATTGTGCAGTCTACTTTGTCTATAGTCATATACCGATGGTGAAGTCACGATTAGCATCTCAACACACGAAAAACAACTAGAACGGATCTTGAATCTCCTTGTAGATTCCAGCATCTCGAACTGATTACGAACCTCTACATGGATTCGAGCATCTCAAACAGAGCTCAAACCTCCACATAGATAGAGCATGTACCTCAATCTTGAAGAGGTTTTTGATAAGCTAAAGCACTTACCGATCTTGGTCTCTTCAAGATTGAATCGACGATTTTTCGGTTAACTTAACTTTTGTTCTTTAAGAAATACACAAACAACAATAAGGGTTATGGAGATCATCTCCTATCCGGATGGATTTCCTTATCACTTGTCCTAAAAGAGCAAAACAAGTTTATACGTAGGTTATATCATCATAGAGTGAATAACCATCCATATAATTCCAATGTTTCTTCTAGATACTTCCCAAGTTAATTTGGTCATATTCAACTACAATGAAATGATCGCATATGGGAACCAAGTCTTGTACACTTACCATGTTTCCAACATTTTCAACTTCTACTATCCCTCGTCAAGAGTAAAGCTTGGTAGATTGGAGCACTATTACTTCTATACCATACTCGAATCAACATTCTTAACCGTCACAGATAGAATCAAGTATACTTTGTCGACGTTTAGTGCTAAGCACACGACTAAATATTTTCCGTACACAAGTAAACACACAAAGCATGACTAACTCGCATAAAGCCCAATCAAACCACATAAACGGCTTTTAATCCCCTTTTTATATAATTAATCCTTTGTTAATTAAAACCTCTTCTATTAGTAAAACTTCTTTTTATCTAATAAAACTTCTTTCATTAATTAAAACTTCCTTATTTAATTAAACTTCTTTATTCATTAAACTCCTTATTAATTAAACTTCTTATTTGCTTAAACTTTTTATTACTTAAAACTTTATTTATTTAATTAAACTTCTTATTAATTAAAATTTTAATTATTTAATTAAATTTCCTGTTTAATTAAAACTTTACTTATTTAGTTAAACGTTTTATTAATTAAAACATAACTTATTTAAACTTGTATATAGATTTAATTTCCTTTTATAAAAGATATATACTTGTATTCTAATATTCATGTATTTTACTATTCACATATTTTACTATCACTTATATTCTTTTCTATACTTTAAAAAGTATTTATGTACTTATCTCAAATGGTATAGTATATTCACAAATCATTAACAAGATTTACTTACTTTAAAATATAATCAAAGAGGTTGAAAACAAATGTTACTCAAACATTGCTGCTATATACCCTTCTCTTATATAAGTTAAACTTTTACTTTTTTCTATCATTTTATAAAAAATTCCATACTTGTTATTAATTTTAAAATATCCATTATTAAAGATCTATGTATATTCTTAACGGTTAAAGACAAGTGCTGCTTAAAAATTGTCACAACAAACCCAAAACTGTTTACTTATATTTATCTTTAAAATATTCATTATCAAATATCTAATTATATTTCTTAGTATAATTAATAAGGATTTAAAACAAATGTTACTAAAACACTATTTTCCACTACCCAAAACCATTTACTTATAGTTATCTTTAAAATATTGATTATTAAATATATCTAATTATATTCTTAAGTATAAATAATAAGGGTTAAAAACAAATGTTATAATTAATAAGGGTTAAAAACAAATGTGATTAAAACATTGTTTACTACCACCCAAAACCATTTAGTTATGGTTATCTTTAAAATATTAATTATTAAATATCTAATTTTATTTCTATGTATAATTAATAAGGGTTGAAAAGAAATGTTACTAAAACATTATTTACTACCACCCAAAACCATTTTCTTATAGTTATCTTTAAAATATTCATTGTTAAATATCTATTTATTCCTTAGTACAATTAATAAGGGCTAAAAACAAATGTGATTAAAACATTTTTTACTACCACCCAAAACCATTTAGTTATGGCTATCTTTAAAATATTAATTATTAAATATCTAATTATATTTCTAAGTATAATTAATAAGGGTTGAAAAGAAATGTTAGTAAAACATTATTTACTACCACCCAAAACCATTTTCTTATAGATATCTTTAAAATATTCATTGTTAAATATCTATTTATTCCTAAGTATAATTAATAAGGGTTAAAAACAAATTTTACTAAAACATTGTTGACTACCGCCCAAAACATTTTTATACTTACCATTAACTTTAAGACGTTCATTTTAAAGATCAAAGCATATCTACACTTATTAATTAAGGTAGTACACTTTTAATGAAATTCTCAAAACCATTTATTTTAACTTAAGAGTTAAAATCCAAAACTTCTTTTACTACTTTTATAAAATACTTAACTTACCTTTTAAAACGTATATATATGCAAATACTTTTAAAAATACTTATAATTATGTTAAAACACTTTTAAACTACTTAAAAATATATTATAATTATCTATATATAGTATTATGTAAAATTAACAGATTTGGAAATAAATAGAAAAACCAAAATAAACATATTTTATTTTAATAGTCTATTGCTTTAAAAATTCATGATTAATTATTAAAACTATATTTAAACTTGAAACCACTTTTAAAATACTCTAATATAAGTTAAAAAAACAAGCTTAAAAATATTAGAGAAAAATACTTAATTTAAATATCACTTTTTTTTACACAATTTGAAGTTTCAAACTGAAAAGATAGCATTTCTGAAAATGCTATATAAACAATTCACAAAAGGTAAAAAGTGTTTCAAAAAAAGTTGGCATTCCCAGAAATGCTATCTAAAGTTTTTCGCCAGAAATAACATGATTTTACATGAACTTTGAGACACTTTTTCGACTAAATAATTGATTTTTGATCCAATTTTTTTACAGTGGTTAGTATGCTTTGGAGTACTTAAAAAACATGGAAAGAAACTCTAAGAATATCTTTTAATTAGTTTATGAAAATTCCCAAAAATAAGGTATTTTTCCAAGTTGATCATATAGCGACCTTTTTACTTCAAACTTTCTTAACTTTGTTCGACTAGTTTTAACTTTTTTTAAACTGGATATTTTATACATTAGTACATACTTATATTTCACTTATTAAAATCACAAAGAAACCCCTAAGCATGTACTCTAATGTTGACATAAAAATAGCCGAACACAAAGCGATTTCAAAGTGCATCCATAGTGACTTTTTCGCTTCTAACTTTCACAACTTTGTTCTATTATTTTCACAACTTTCCAAACTAATTCCTTTATGTTAAACACACCAAAACATGTGTAGAATACATTCAAATATATACCATCACAATATATTCACATTTGAACCAATTTAACATATGTTAAACACAATGGATTTCAAAGTGCATTCATATCGACTATTTCACTTTAACCATTCACAACACATGTAAACAACAAGTCATGGCCACGTTACATGTTTTAGAGGGTTCGAAGAGGGACTATACTATATATAATATTATGACTTGCTTTCCAAAGCAAGGAGTGATCTAAAAGTTATAACTTGCATTGTTCTTCATATAACATTATATTTTCAACACATAAGTATATACACACACATATATACTCATTCAGTGGTGAGATAACTCACCTTAAAACCATGTTAATAACCAACAAAAGTCTCTAGAATTGAGGAACAACTTCCTACCATCACCCAAAGCCCAAAGCTACCCCTTTGGCCTTCAAAATCACAAAGCCAAGCCTCGTACACCCCCAAGTGCTCACAGCCCAAACCTAGGTGAAAATTTTCTTTTTATTCTTTCAACTTTGACTTGATTGAAGGTGTTGTAATAAGTCTATACTAGAGTTTGGAGAATAAAGGAGTTGATTTGCTATAAATAAGTGAAGAATAAAGAGAGATGGAGTGTTTGAATTTTAGAGCTTTTGACTCCAAACTTGGAAAATAATATTATGAAGTAAAACAAGATGAAGTGTGAATGATATCAAGTGCAAAATGACCCCAATTACCCATGCTTGTGGCAAGCCGAACCCTCTCCACTTCCTCCTTTCCTATGCAAGCTCATTCTCCTTTATTCCCTCCACTTCACATGCCTTAAATCAGGGGTCTTTGTCTCCTTAATTAATCATACTTACTTTAATTAGTTTTTCCATTGACCTAAGTATTTTTACTTATTATTTATGTGTTTATATGTTACTATACAAGTGCCAAAGAGTTCGAGTAACTTTTACTGAATAAAAAGTCATTTATCAATAAAACGATTTTTTGTCACATTATCGATATTTCTTCGAACTATTTATTTTTGTAAACAAATTCCAAAAACAAGTTTATTATCATCAGTCATTTAGTAAAAGGGGTTAACAAGGTTATAAAATCACTTATACTCACATTAAATCCAAGATTCAAATATTTAAATAATTCAGATATTTAAATACGAAGTGTTTGAAATTTTAGGTCGTTAAAGGTTATACATCAAGAATTTATAAACCCATTTAAATCTGGACGTACCTGATCACTAATTGAAACTAGCGGTCTCTCCAAATAGAACCGCCAAGGAATAATATTTATGTTTAAGAAATCGATAGTAATAATATATATATATAATGATAAATTATATATATATATATATATAATTAAACTATGGAATTGGAAAATATATATATACATATATATACAATTAATAAAATAAAATAGAATTAATTACATGGTTGCTTGCTTTTGGAAAATCGATGAATGTGGTGAGGTGTATTGCTTTGATTGTAAATGACTGGATTATGGATGTATATGCATAAACATCGTAAGTTAATATTCTAGGTAAGCAAGCAAATTGATTTTAGTAAAGTATGGATATTATTTTATAAAATGATTGAAAGAATTTTAATGGTCCATTCTGTGTTGATTGGTTCGTTGAGTTGCTTATGAATTTTGGTCGATACAAGTAGCTAATGTATTGATAGTGATTTCTAAATGCTTAAACGGGGTAGAATCGACATGATATTTTGGAGTTGATATAAGAAATAGTTTACTTTGGATTTTACGTTGTTTCATAAAGTGATATATAATTTTAGAAAATAAAAGCATTGTTTTCTAAATTTAAATATTTTTGAACAACGTAAGCAATCATATAATTAATGTGAAGTTGAGGTAATGGCAAGGCATTATTGATATAAAATTCTAGATAGTCAACAATGCAGTCGATTTCCGAGTCGAATCACTAAAAACTTATAGCACGATGACATTGTATATTTTATTATAAATTAGATTGGGAATTATATATCTAATGATACACCTGTTGCAGTTGGAATCAAAGAAATTTTCCAATGATATATATCAATATAATAGATTTGTTTTGAATTAAGGGGAAAAAGGAGAAATTTTCTAGCAAGGAGAACGAAGAATAAAGGAGAAAATGCTTTGAAGCATATTTAAAAGAAATAAATACCTTGGAAGGTATATTTATTTATAGAATAATGGATAAGTACAAAAAAGGAAAATTTGATTTTGACTTTATAAATTATATTCATTAAAGTAAATTTGAACTATAGCAACCTTTTTTTCGAAAAAAAGATTTCAAAATATATGATTTGGGTATCTTACTATATTTATATATTACATGTTATATACACAAATTTTATAAAGTAATGTCTTGGATTTATATACGAGTTATAGAATATTTAAAAATTTATAATGTGTGATTTATGGAAAAAAAAAGAGTGAAAATTTTAGTTGATTTATAAATATATATATGTATATATATATGTATGTATATATATGTATGTATGATTTATAAATCATGAAATTTATTTCGAAGACATTATAATTTTTTGGGAAAAGGTGAATAAATTTTAAAATTTCGTAAAAGGGAGGAAATTGGGGAGGGGTGATGAATTAAAATATGGATTTAAAGATTTTGAAAAGTAATTTATACTTTGACAAAGGTTCTGCATTATCCGCAAATAATAATTCAAGTAAGTTTGATAATTTGAAACACTAATTTTAGCCATTTTGAATTTGTTGTGAAATATTAATTAGTGGGAAAAATTAAATGATATGGATTTTGATATTAGGGAATAGAGGCAAATAAAGAAAAGTTTTTAGGCTTTATGAAATAATTTTAGAATATTTTTAAATGATACGAAATTATTATTTTGAAAAAAAAAATTCAAAGCATATACGCGTGAAATGCACATAGATGATTATGTGCTTTATTGAGAATTTTTTTGAGTTGGAATAAAAGAGACGTTGTTTTAGAAATTGTACAGTTTAAAAGTGATTAACGAATATAAAAACAACATTCGATTTTTTGTCCGATTTAAATGAACCTACTTTCATTTGAAAGATATTTTTATATGGAACATGTTTCGTGTTTGTCACTTTTTGTAATTTTGAAATCTACTAGTATTAAAAAAGTTTGAAATTGAATTAAAAATCTAGATGTTGCACTTCTGGAAATCTAAGAACCTTAGCAACAACTTTTATGTTAAGAGTTTTGTAAAATTTTGTCATTCTCTATGCTATAAATATTGTTTTTTAAAGTGGACCTGCGTTTTACAAGTAATTCCAGGTTTGCAAAACTTAAGAAAAAATGTTATAACTCATGATGTACTACACGTATTTATGATTCGTGAGTTGTTTGGGAAGCTTATACATTGGGTAACAATTTTGCTTTTGAAACCCTTCTCTAATTTTGTGTTTTTAACCCTTACTTTGTCGAAAAGTGGCTTAACTTGGATTACAATATTGTTCCTTAGTATGTGAATCCGATATTTATAAATTTGAATGTATGATCTTAAAGAGTTTGTTTGAGTTGAGCTTTGGTGCATGAAGGCTTCGTGGAAGTATTTTTGGCGCATGCCCGCTTACGTTCGCATAACAAAATTAAATAAGCTCGCTTAAAATGCAAAAATAAGGTATGTTTTACGCATATGATGATATATATGCTATACTAATTGTTTTTCCATGTGTCGGGATGCCCCATGGTTGAGATGTACATATATTATGATTTTTTTATGTTATGATTTTTCGAAAATCTTTTCATACAAAAGAGACTCTGTAGAAATTTCTGGAAAATCCAATACATAAAATTTTCACAAAATTCATCATATACTGAAGATAGAAATTCGATAAATGGGTGTATTTGAAGTTGTAACATACGAGAAAATGAGTTTTAGTGTTAGCCACATAAGGATTTAGTGAGTTTAAGCTTGTTTGAAGATTGTGGAAGTATGAAGATATCTAAGGGTGTGAGTTGTGTATGACATTTTCCCTGTAAGGAATTGCGAGCATACAATTTTCATAAGGGAGAAGTCTGTAACAACCCAACTTTCTACATTGTCAAAATAAATAAATTTGGATTAAAATAAAATAACAACCTAACTTTCTACATTGTCAAAATAAATAAATTTGGATTAAAATAAAATTTTCATATTCAATTTTTGATAATATTTTATTTTGGAATGAATTAATATTGTTTTGACGAAGGATTTTGTTTTAATAAATTCTTTTCGGATAATACATTGAAATGAATTGAATAAAATTGTCCAATTATCGAAATATATTTTGTAGAGTAAAGTATAAATCAATTCCAATTAAATTGAAATCTATTAACAAACAAATAAATGTCATCATTTAAAAGAAAGAATGAATGAAAATAAATAAAATGGGTAAGTTAAAATCACTCCTACTTAACAACCAAAGGCCCAAAACACTAGGCTCGAACCCATTTAAGCACCATGTTATTTTCTATACATAAAATGATAACCTATTAATTCATTTTTCTCTTTAACCCATACTCTTATTTCATTCCTCCCATAAATCCCCCAATTTCAAATTCGACAAAAAAAGAAGAATTGTAACACCCCATATTTTTGGTAACATTATTTAGGATATTTAATTAGTTAAATTAAATAAAATAATGTGTTGATTAGAGGATTGAGATTTGATTTAATTCACTACGCCATAGATGACCTTCTGCAACATTTTTGCAAGGTGTTGCCAGCTCAAATGTTGCGATAGATATAAAAATTTGGTCCTACTGCAACATTGTATTTATGGTGTTACCTTAGCCATAAAAATGTGTTGCTCTAGCTAAACAAGTGTAACACGATGCAACAGTTTTATATAGTGTTGCTATAGATGTATACAAATTAAAAAATTAATAAAATTAGCAATCCGCGTGAATACGATCCAACGGTCTACATTTAATCCGACTGTTAAAATGGATCACCGCTGCACTTTTTACCAAATTTTCGTTTTCCCGCTTATGTTGGTGTAGATCCCCTTTCAGTTTACCATATTCACGAAATCCCCAAATTCATAC
Source organism: Allium fistulosum (assembly GCA_030737815.1). Lineage (NCBI taxonomy): Eukaryota > Viridiplantae > Streptophyta > Magnoliopsida > Asparagales > Amaryllidaceae > Allium > Allium fistulosum. Next base: position 638,359,043 of record CM060903.1, on the reverse strand, counting down.
TTCCAGCAAATTCACGAAATCCCCAAATCAAAAAGCAAATTCACGAAATCCAGCAAATTCACGAAATCCAGCAAATTCACGAAATCCAGCAAATTCATACTTCCAATTCGCGATTAGAATCAATTCATAATTCTCAAATCAATTCGCATGGAGATGGAAGATGATTTCAGGCGATTAGAATAAATCAAGTATCAAGTTCCAATTCGCGATTCATCTTCTTTGGGGATCCGCAAGTCTGATTGATGAAGTCGCCTGCTGCTTCATGTTGCGTTCAGTGCTTGGAAAGTTTACTGAAGATTGCCGAGATAGAGGCTTGGATACTACTGAGATTACGATGCCACTGACCGGTGATGCTGTGTTTCAGATCTAGAGTGGCTCGCAGTGCCATCATTCGGTCTAGAAGCGAAATTAACAACAGACAACGAATGTTGTGTTTCAGATCTAGAAGCAAAATCAAGGACGTCATCTTCGAATTCAGTATCTCAGACTCAAGCATCTTCACAGTAGCAATCTGTTTTGCATATGAAGGCTTCTGGTTTGTTTTTTTAAATATTATTTGTGCTTTTTGATGATTTCTTCTTCAGTTTTTGAAGCTTGGGAATATGTTAGCTTATTAACTTTGGATGTTTTGCAGCTCCTAAGAGAAAAATTCATTTTAGAAAATATGTATCCAAATGAGTTCAGATTCTTGATGGATACTAGTTCTGTTGTACAGTCAAATTTGGTATTCACGCTCAACTTATATATTTAGTTTGTTAGATATATATCTAACCTTAAGTTTGTTAACATGAACTGGTGCTCCAAGTCATGCTAACCTTATATATTTGGTCTGGACTGAACTGGTACCATGCTAACCTTGTTCTTTAACATGAACTGATGCTCCAAGTCCTTTGTATATCATATTACTGCCTATGTTTCTCTTGTACATGCCTGATGCATTCACTGTTTTTGCTTGATAGGCTGCCTATGTGTTGATGATGTAATTTGATGAGGCAGTGAGTGGGTGTTTTGTGAAAGAGGTTGGGAGTGTGGTTAGTGTTTGGTAGATGGTCAGTGTTTCAGACAATTGTGTTTCAGGTAAGTGGTAGATGGGCAGTAGTTCCGATGGGTGATGAAGTTGCTGAGGATGGGGTTTGCTAAGTTCAGTCTTCATTTGTGCATCATTTTACGTCGTTTCAAAGAAGGCTCGATCTTCCGAAATCGGATGAATCGGGCGGTGCCCACCGGGACTGCGATGCCCTGGACCCCCGCCGGCGCTGCGCCCGGACCCGCTTCTCGCCTCGCCTTCGGCTCGGCATATATTTGTCAGTGTCGATGTCTGTATAAATTGAAACTGCATATGTAATGAGTGAACTGAGTGATGTAGTGAGGAATATCTGTATATGTGAATATCAGTGTTATATATCATTGAATTGTAAAATATTGGAGTCAGGAATTTGTACTATTTCAAATGTTGAAATAAAATATTTATTTAAATAAATTACTGTTTAAATATCAAATTCTGTGCAATAGCATTTTATTAAATAAAAATTTAATTTTATTAAAAAATCAAATATGCTCTACATTGTGGGCCCCACAAATTCAAAAAGTTCATATCTATAGCAACATTTTGGAATGTTGCTACAGATACCTATGGGTGTTGCCATAGACCCAAATAGGGTTCTATTGCAACAATATTACTTATGTTGCCTTAGATAGTCAAAATGTTTCCTTTGAGGTCTAAGGCAACGGCAAAAATTGCATCACCCTAAAAGTGATGCCATAGACCTATGGCAACACTTTTCGGGCCTGAGCCAACATTTTTTTTGTGTTGCAGTAGGCCATTTATGGCGTAGTGATTAAAGGGTAGTCGTGCTATTTAACATATGAATTAAAATAAGAGTTAAATTGAATAGAGGAAGGGTAAAATAGGAAAGAGGCCATTCCTATATCCCTTAAACTTGGCCGTGTATTCCCTTATACACGTTCATTTTATTTTATCAAAATTTTTAAATAAGAGGCCGGCCACCATTAACAAGAGCAAGGGGATAAAGAGAAAAGCTAAGGAAGAAGTTAAACCAAATCAAATCCATTCACATCTCAATCTCATTAATCTCTAAAGCTAAGGTGAATAATGTTTACATCTCATATTTCTTTTGTTTTCTATTTTAGGATGAAATCTGAACCTATTGGCAATGATTTGCTATGTTTTTAAATGATGGAATGATTATATATACTTGTTGATGATTTATGGTTGTTCATATAGACTTTATGACATGTTTTGATATGAAAACCGCATTAAATGGCATCCAAATGCCTTGCGAATTTTTATATAGACCAGAAATATTATTTTGGAGACAGGTTTCAATTTTCATAATTTTCTAAAATTATGTGGAATTTATATGGATTTTCTAGTGAAGAAAATGTTCTTTTCGGTTATAAATTATTTACGGTTAAATAATTAATAGTTTGGGTATAAAATTTATACATGTTAGAAAACATATAAAAAATGATTTTTTGAAATTTTTTTAGAACATTCCTAAGTGTTTTAATGGGTATATAAAATTATTTAAGGTATGGGACTTAAATGTTTTATATATTTATAAAAGGAGAAGGGGGCTTTTATAAATAATTCAAATAGTTATTTCTGAAAATTGCAGCACTTTTTAGTGGTAAAGAAAAGAGGCAACCAATCAAAATTTGACACGTAAAGTAGGCTAGGTGAAAAGAACTATTTTCTACATGCTTTTTACTGTTTTGTTGCTTTCGGCATCTGCTTCTGCCTTGGTTGGCTTTCGACCAAGTCCCTTCGCCTTCAACACCATCGAAACCAATGCGCATGGTATCAATATATTGGTACGTAGCGAATTGGATAGAAGGCGAAAGGCATGAGGTCGAAACCATGGATTCTGAAGGGATCAAAGCTCCACTTTGCTTTTAAATTAAAAATGTGCCTGCATGCTTTCGACTAAATGGCTTTCGACTAAATGGCTTTCGACTGAGTAGCTTTCGACTTGGTTAGCTTTCGACTAGGTCAAATGTATTTAAAGAAATGGTTTCGATTGGGTTGTGCTTTTGTTTTAAATGATTACTTTCGACTAAGTCGAAACCTTTTGCTGCCTCCTATTTACCTTTCGACCCAGATGGTTTCGAAGGGGTACTTTGTTTTCTAAAAATTTGGCCACTTCTCCAATGCTTTCGAAGGGATGGTTTCGACACCATCACTTCTTTATTTAGGAAATGGTTTTGAAACAGATGCTTTTGGCTTAAATGTTTTAAAGAACCTTTCTCTATGATTGAAGTAAAACTCAAATGGTTTCGAAAGAGACATTTTTAAATGGTTTCGAAACAGATGCTTTCGACTTTAATGGGTTTCGGTCGCTTTGCTCTACTTGAAGGCATAATCCAAATGGTTTCGAAGAGGTAAATTTTTGAATGGTTTCGAAAGTTTCCACATGTTTTAAATTGAATCCAAAGGCTTTCGAAAGGTTTAGTATTTTAATGCTTTTGAAAGAGTTTAAGTGAATGGTTTCGGAGGGGTGGTTCCCCAAGATTTCAAAAGGGTTAAAAGGAAAGGTTTTTCCTATGTTTTCGAAAAGCAATATTTGAAGGTTTTAAAGAGGGATGTCTAATTTTTTGAAGCTTTCGAAGGAAAAGCTTTTAATGGTTTCAAAAGGGTCACTTTCAATGGTTTTGAAAGGGTTACCTTCAAGGGTTTCGAAAGGGTTGTTTAAAGGTTTTAAACAAAGGTTTTGAATGTATTAAATAGGCAATATAGCCTAAATATTTTCAAGTTAAAAAGGGTTTTAACTTGTTTTGGAAAGATAGTCAATCCTCATTAAAATTCATCAACATTGTTTTGAGTAAAGTATATATAACATGGCAAAATAGCTTAGAGTAAAGCTAAGAATATATTTTCCTCGTATAAGTATGATTTAAAAGGTTAAATCATTTTGAAAAGGTTTTCAAGGAAAAAGATGAAGGTTAGTTAACCGTAAGAAAATGATTCGGACAGATAGTCCATTTTGATTCGGACAGTTAGTCCAGTTTACCGACAGTCGGCCCAGTTTTTAGACAGATAGTACATTTACTACTCATGGATGGATAGTCCATTAGTTACCCGATTATAGCTTAACGGACTTAGCTATCATTATCATTATTATATCAGTTTGATTAACCAGTTTGGTTGCAGGAAAGGATTTGCAAAATATATGTTTTAAAAAGAATATTAGTGAGGGAAAACTCGTTACGCTAAGCGGCGTGGTCCCACTTAATATTAGTTTACCGAGATGTAACAGTATTATTCACACCAGGCTTTATGTCTGACTCGAAGTTTTTGTTTCCTCTTAAACTCTCAGGAGCTCAAAATTGATTTGAGTAGGCTGAGGGTTAAGTTTTACAAGTTTTAGAAATTTCGGCAAATAAAGCTTCCAGAGACGAGCAGGTTGCTGACGGCTAGCTAATTAGGAGTTGTAGTTTTGTTTTGTTTCCGCTGTGTATATTAAGTCAGATATGACTATATTGACTCTGATCAACCAAGGGAGCATCGTCATATGTCGCTCTTGGCATATTTTTGTAATGATTGTATTTGATCTTTACCTGAGAAACGATATGGGATTATGTAACTTGGATATGAATTTGTTTTGAAATGTAATCAGCAAAATGTTGTCTTTTGGAAATCTGTGAATTTTTTCATATTCAAGTGCTTCTGATATAACGGATACTATTAGCATTACCGTATTTTTTCCACCAAAGGTTAATACAATGGATGACTGCAGCATCTGTACGCTTAGCTTTTGGCCTCTAGATACGGGATGTTACAAGAATCGCCACAATCACACCGACGACGGTGAAGAAGAGCAAACGTGGACGTGTTCAAAGCCTAGCATCGGCAACAAAGTGAGGAGGTCGACGCGAACCAGTGAGAGGTGTGCGTGTATGTGATCTAGACAAGGGTGCATGATTATGCGGTGGTGTGCACGTGGCATGGGGCAAGCGAAGGCAGGTCGAGGTTGGGCAAAGGCATATGTCTGGGATATTGCTTGGCCGAATAGGATATTGGAGCTATCAATGGTGCCGACTAGTGGCAGTGATTGTGTTGAAGGGATGATGAAGTAATGGTGAGGAAGGGGCTGATATGGTTGAGCTTATTTACTCTTACACACATCATTCGATGAGTATTTTGACTTGCATTTGTGTTCAAGGAAGCATGCCTTTGTTTTTTGTGTGAAGAATTCTTGGTTAATAATGATTGATATGGTTGAAAATAGTTGCATGCCATTTAATAAATCTTGTTGTGATGAAATTGAGTTTATTTTGATTGCTTGTTCACCAACGAATTCACTAGTGTTAGATATCATATGTTGTTGTTCTACGACTTGAATTTGGGTTGGAAATTAATCAAAAAATGAGAATTTTTGTAAATTAATATCTTTGAAAAATACTAAATTTTGAATGTGATTTATTTTGTTGAATGGAAAATATTACTAATCAAATTTATTAAATATTATGAAGTGATAAATATGTTGTACTTGATTATTGTTGTTGTCGTTATTATCATTGTTATTATTTTAAAATAAAAGGAAACTTATTTAAATACCTGTAGGTGTTTTTAAAAAAGTGCATAATTTGAGTAATTTTGGAAAGTGAAGATTCATTATTTCATTATGAGGAAATTTTATGGAGCTATAATTTAATGTAAATATTTGGAAGATTGCAGATATAAGATAACTGTTGTTTAATAAATTAATTTTTCATTAGTATAAGAGGGTATGGAAGAGGTAGAGCTTTGGCGCAACGGTTAGGTCACCCGCATGGTGATCTGGATGTTCAGATTCGAGTCCAGAAACAGCCTCTTTGCAATGCGAGGGAAAGGCTGCGTACATTATCGACCTTGCTAGAGCCCGCTATCGTGCGGGAGCCTTGTACACTGGGTTCCACCCTTAGAAGAGGGTATGGAAGATAAATAGGTGTCTTAAAAATATTGGTTTTGGAATTTAACTATTAAAGCTTTAAGAAATATTTTAGAATGAAACTCCATTTTTTAAATGAAATCATTTAAATTCGGTTGGGTAAAAGGGATATTTGATGGTAAAGCCTATAATTATAAATTTTCGGATGAAACAAATATCTTTCAAAATTAATTGTTTTAGAAATTAACTGAGATTTAGGAAATATAAGTCTTGTTAAGAGACAAAATTATTTTCTTGAATTAGATGTTTATCAAAAAATGTTTTATATTTGTAAGCAAAAACAGTTTAACCCAAACAAAAATTTCCAAATGAATACTCATCCCATATTGAAATTTATGAGCTACCTTGAATGAATTAAAAGTTGTACGTTTATACACACACACACACACATATGTAATATTGGATAAAGTCGAGGGTTGGATTGCATGCTATGTTGAATGGTTATTAATTTATTGAAACGAATGCATGCTCATTTAAATGATGAAATATGTTTGTGTCGTGAATGAATGAAATTGCTTGAAAGTTTAATCAATCAATCTTTAAAATTTTGGTTGGCGTGAGTTGTTCAAATAAAAATAATATATTTTTAAAAATATACAATTTTATATACAATGAAATATGGATTAATTTTTTGATGTTCTTTGTGTTTCATGTTCATTTAAAAATAAAAATGTTAAGAAACTCCTTAGTAACACCAGGTTAAACAACGGCTAGGTGGGTTGTCGTCGTACATATAAACATGTAGAATGAATAAATAGAAATTTCTCGAAGCGATGTGAGACACCCAATGAGCTAGATATCCATCCTAGCTGGACCGACTATGGGGTAGAGCCCCGAGTTGTGACAATTTGGTCCCATTGTCATAGGTCCAATAATCTGCTACACGGGCACAACAAGTGAGGATAGGAAAATATGATTTGATTGATGGATAGTGAGGAATGCCAATGAGGATCAGAGAGGTTAATGGTGCAACCAATAGATCGTGTGAGGGCACCCACAAATTCTTAGTCAAGGGGGATGTCGCACCCCAGAGGCATCACTTGATGTCGATTCAGCTTCTTATAAAGAGAAAATGACTAGGGTATAGTGGTTATTTATATATATAGATACTTATCGATCAAGTTAAAATGATGCACGCTTAATAATAAATGTGACAGTAAATAATTGTGAATAGGAATGAATCATATATAAGTAGATTTGCGATTGTTGGTCACGTTATTATAGACATAACAAGGGATTATGACATTGTATGTTTGAGATACAGGATATGTAGTAATTGAGTGTGCGTTATTTACCCATATTTCTTTACATAGGTTATTATCATGTTATTGCATTGCATACTGATACACTCATAGCTAGTTCTAGCCTAACCCGGGTTATGTTATTTATATAATAACCTCGGGTCGGACCGAGGTTGTATATTTCTCTTAGACTCGAGTTAGCGCAGAAGACGATATTGATTATGAATCTTGTTATATGGATATTTTGTAATATCATGTATTTTGTGCGATGTAGTTATTGATAGAGTAAGGGGTATGCCCTAGGGGAAATTTTTTAATTTGTTACATATATCTAACTCAATAACCAATCTTGTTCGAAATAAAAGTAATTTTTTTCTATTATATACTTGACATAATGTGTTATGTACTAATTTATTATTTTAATTAAAAGTATATTTAATAAAAAATCCATAAATGGTATGTTTTGTGATAATAGTTACAAAGTGTTATAACCACGAGTAGTTCACCATAATGAAAATAAATGTACATTTTAAATATTCCTAGCCAAGATGTATTTAGATTGGATATCGATATATCCGTTGAGACTAAAGTATGTAACGCTCTTCAAATGTTGGGTAGTGTATTACTCATGGCTGCTGAGGGCACCAAGCGGTTACGTATTGATAGTTATTGGATAACTATGGAATGACTCACTCGATGGTTTTCCATTGGTTAATATAGCTAAGCTCAAATAGAAAATATCGATGTGATAATTTACACAGTTTTCTCGACTTGAGAATACTGTTGATCTTTAATATTGAAACTTCGCTTTGATTATAGTTAAATCATGGCACGACATCCATCGAACGACTATAGTTGGGTCGAGTGGAAGCATTGGAAGTGAAACACTATTCAAAAGAGCATTCGTCTCCTAAGTTATATGAGGTTAGTATCACGGTTAACTGATGCCAACTCAAAGTCAAAGTCTTTGGCAATAGAAGTTTGGTTAATAATAATTGTTATTATTGAACCAAGTACTTTGTATTTGGACTATAAAGTTGAATATGGACTGTATTGGAGTTTTGACCATTACCAACTTTCGTAAGTCCAAAGTGATATAGTTTTGACAAAGAAAATTGGTGAAAATAATCATCATTATTAGGTACCGTTTATCGTAAGTAAAATTGGATTTTATAGAATTGACCTCCTGTGATGCTTTAAAATCTTTTAATAAGTTCTCATGTGTTTCTGAAAGATCATTATATAAAAAATCTAAGTGTAACGATTTTGATCTAAGATTAGCCACGCAGTACATGTACCTTGATTCTATAGACTGTTGTTTGCTCCTAGAAATTTGCATTTTCTCGACTATCTTTAAGCTTTGAGTAGATCTTCACTTTCTAGCCATTGTTCTTGGATGTTGTTACGATCAGTAGAACACCAGGCTCTGATGCCACTTGTTAGTCACTATGTAGAGGATTGAAGATGGCCGACGGTAACAATAATGTTAAATGTAGCCGAAATAGTACAGTAGATCACATTGTTGACCTTATATTGGTTCGGACCTCCTGCCCTACAATCAATCTTGAAGCTCCTCTTCAGTATTTCACTATCAACACCCCCCCCACTTCACCCAAAGGAATATGTTTACAGACTCTGCCTGATCAACAGAACAGGACTTTAATAAATGTTACAAGTAGTGTAACAAATGTTACTTTCTGACACAACGTATCTTGATATACAGATTGTCATTTTGATGTACAATGACTACTATAATAGAATCAAACAATATTGAGTAGAGGTGTAGAGGTTAAGGAGTTTATTTGACTAGAATATGGGACGTGAAGATGAAGCACGCTAGTCGAAAATCTCTTAACAAAGGAATCTTTTGAAAAGCAGGGCAATTGCTTTATGGTTTGAGATTTTAGGTGTGGATTTCATAACATTGAGTTGTATATTGATGTATGTTGATTCAGGGATGGTTAGGGGTATTTGTAGGTGTTGTAGGAATGTTAAAATAGGGGTGCAACCTTTTAGATTCGCCAGTGATGAAGAGAAGCAACCGTGGGTGTGAAGAGTTGTAAAGACGCACTTTCATGAACTAGCTGTTTACTATGAATTCAATAGACTGGGGATGGAGTTAAGTCGACTAACTCTTTGTAAAATTCAGGTCTGGGACCATAGCCAATATCAGTAGACTAAATAGAAGTTTAGCCAATTGGTTCAGTTGATCTAGAGCTCCATTCAGTTGATTGACCTAGTGTAAAAAACATTTCGAAAACCATAGCCATATTCAGAAGACTAAATAAGAGTTTAGTCAACTGGTTCAGTCAACTCGGGTAGGATTCAGTTGACTGACTCGGTGTATTTTTGTTTACTCATTAATATTTTTGTTTTAAACTCTTTGGTGTATCTTTTGGCTCTGTGCATTCCAGCAGTTTGTTAACACCATTGTAAGTCTTCTGAAGCTCATGTATTCTTCTGAACCAAAGTATTCTCTGATACATGCTTTTATTCTCGTCTCTTCCATTGATTACTTACTAAATTTGTAATATACTTAATAAAATCATTAGTAGCATTGTTATTTGGTTGTTATCATCAAAACACCATAGATATGATTCTTTCACTGAATACAATTTTGTTTGTTGTTGACATTTGTACAAAAGTTGTTTCAATTAAAAAAACATAAGTGAACTTTTGTGCAAAACATTATAAACCCTTTGAATCCCTCTTAAGTTGAAGTAAATTTCAATTTGTTACTTTAATTTTAAAATGTAACTGATTAAAAAGTTTATATATACATACATACATACATACATATATATATGTTATTTTAATTTAAAACATAGTTTGCATTTATTCATATATGCATATGTGTGTGTGTATTTGGGTATTCAAACTATTTTGAAATGGCATTAACAATAAGTTAATGAAATGAGATAACTCCTCCGTATTTTCCTCTTCTTATTAATTGCTTTCTTTAACAAAATTGATTGTCTTTTATATATATGTAAACTTTTGATTGAGTAAAATAACTTTCTACACATTATATATATAAGTAAATATAAGTAAACTAATAAAATGAGAAAACTCCTTCACTTTCTCCTCTCCTCATTAATTGCTTTCTTTAACATGATTGATTGTCCTTTTATATATATGTTAGCTTTTGATTTGATAAAATAATTTTATAACATATTATGTATAAGCAATTATAAGTAAACTATATATATGCATATATCATTATTTTATATAATTTCAAAATAAACTATAGACAACAAAGGCATATATAAAGGGTGAATAATATGTCCGTTGCGGTATAAATTATAACACCTGCATACATATATATTAACTATGTACACTACTTATATGTTGCACTTGCACTATACATACATGAATGTATTTGATACGTTCATTATTATGTATTTGAACTAAAATTAACTTAAAAACTCCATCCAATTATGAAATAAAATAAATTTAGTTGAAAATAAACTTAGAAAAGTTCTAAATGAATTTAGAATTCATATGCCCATTAAAAAAACAACAAAGAATTTTTTTTAAATTTACCATTTAACTCCACTACAGGTTGACTTAGTTCCTACAATGGTATTAGAGCCCAATAGTCTATACAGTCTAAATTAGTTATGTTAGGGCTAACTAAACAAGCCTACCCACTTAGCAAGGGGTCTAAAAAGGTAATGTCTTGGATTGTAATTGGGTAATCAAGTACCCTATCTACCTGATTACCGGCGTGGTCCGAAAGGTGAAGTGAGCCCAAAGGTTGCTCATAATAGAAAAGGCCCAATTTAAATTGAGCCTTGGGCTAAGTTTCAAAATGTTTTTGGAAATTACTATAAAGATTTTAAATTTAAAGGTTAGATTTAAAATGAAACATGTTTATTATAAAAGTTATCATATAACATAAATTTTCTAAATGTTCGAAAAGATAATGAAATTTTCAAAATGTTTGAAAATATATAATATTAATTTCGAGATTTAAATTTTGTCAATAAGATTAATAAAATTAATTAAATAATTTAATTAATTAATACTTATATGCATGTATTTTATATACTGATATATGTTATGTTGTTTTAAAGTTTTTGAGATAACATAAGTATATATGTATGTAAAATAAAATTTTGAAATTAATATAATTTAATTAAAATTGTTTAATTAAATAAATTGATTAAAAGTTAATTAATTAATTAAATTAACTAAAGGTTAATTGATTAAATAAAAATACACAAATATATATGATATATGCGTTATACTATAAAGGTTATAGTATACATATAAATATTCAATATAAATGTTATATTTGAAAAATATAAAATCAATTAAAGAGTTAATTAATTAAAATTAATTAAATAAGATTTAATTAATATAATGTTATACATAAAATTATTATATAATTTAATGAAATATATAATTTATAACAATTAAACCTATATAATATGAACGCATAAACCAAAGGTGGAACATTAAGAAGCCCAAATAGACTTAAGGGATAAATACATCTTTACTACTAATAATGATAATTCAACCAACATGAAATCAACCGCGTCCTTTTGAAATTCCCGTTATACCCTTTCAACCTTCGTCTCTGTTTCTCGCTTCAAGTTCTCATTCCTTCTTCATCTTCGCTAAAAATAGAAACGGTTCCAGATGCCATGCAATTCTAGATCCACCGTCTTCTTTAATGTCTCTCCAACAATCAATTGACGGTTAGTCCACTAAACAGCAAAAATTAGGGCTACTTCAGCGCGAATCCAAATAATCGGCTAAGGATAGTACGTCACCAGCTAAGCCCTACGTCAGCAGCTAAGCCCTAACAAGACCCACACCCACTTGATCTACAAACTCAAACTCCCTGCCCCAAACAAGGACAACGAGCCTCAAGAGTCCCTTCACATAGAGCGTGAAGCTTCATTTATCATCCAAATAAAGAACCCTAACAAGGGCAGGTCGTCCGACAGCGGTTTTAGAGGGCTTCAAACCAAGCGCAGGGCTCTTTTTCTAACGAGCTTGCAAGGGCGTTTTGGCAGTAAAGGGTACGGCCCTACCGATCCTCCAAACTTCTTGAACTATGAAGGGTGCGAGTTTCTGCTTATATCGGCTTCAGATGATTTGGAGGAGGAGCTCGGGTTGGAGTTGAAGGGAGAGGTCGATTTATCATAGAGCTGATGTAACAACCTGCATATTTATCGGTTGTATATTTAAATATTTTATTTAAATATAACATCGTTCGTCGGATTATAGTTCGAAAAGCTACTTTCTGCAAACGGCCGAATTGGGACTCAAGACCACTTCCATTGAGTTCAAAACGGCATTTGCGATCTTTTTGAGTATAAGCTTCGATATGTTTGGAGTATGTCGAAATCTGCTACTTTTTCTAGTTGGGTTTTGGGTTGGGTTCAGCCCACTAGCTAACTAAACCCACTTAACCCCCTAACTCAGCCCCTTCTCTTCATTCCATCTTCATTCTCATTTCTTTTCTTAAGCTAAAGCTGAAAATGGTGGAAAGGAAGAGGAATTAGATATTCCAAGCCCTAGTTTCTCCTTGCAAACTCGAATCCTTGCTCCAAAATCAAATAGAAACTATTGGTAAGCCTCCTCTTCATCTTCTCTATCTATTTCTCTCTTCAATCTCAGAAATTCCTAAACCTAAATTTAGGAAATACTTGTTTTGATCTTAGATTGAAGCTTGTTGAGTTGAAGTGGAGATTGGTTGGTCTTCTCCTTGCAATTGAGCTTCTTCTTCTTTGCTTGTGTGTAAAAAGGTGAGTTTTTAACTCACATCTACTTCTCTTGATATCATTGATGTTGTGTATGAATTCCTAACAAGTATTCATGTGCTATTGTTTTGGTTTGGAAAGGATTGGAATTTCATTTTGATAGGGCAAGAAGTGCTGAAAAACAGGCTCCGGTCGACCGAATGCAGGGTCCGGTGGACCGACCTGCTACTTAAGCACTTCCCTGCCTCTGTTTTGGAAGTGCAGGAATTCAGGCTCCGGCTGACCGACCAGGAAGTCCGGTCGACCGACCTGCTTCCCGAGAATTTTTCAGAACAGTGTCCGGTCGACCGAGCCCTGTAGCCGGCCGACCGACCTGCTCCTGTTTTGCCTGTTTTTGTTCGTTTTGTTCGATTTTCCAAATCTTATCGATGCAAGTTGGTTTTTTATGGTTGTTATTGCATCTTTGGCTTTGATAACATACTTTTGACTTCATTCACGAGTTTTATAAATAATCCCTCTAAATCGTATTAAAAGCTCCCTTCTCCGCTTTATAAATTTCTATTTAAACACACACGATTTTGCACTTCGAACGAAGTGGAAAGGAGATTAAATGGTTAGGTAAAACACGGACCATGAATCCGCGCGTTCACCTTTCCGATTAGTCCCCGACCTATTCGATTGATCGTTTTGACCTTTGTGTCTGGTTTACCGATGACATGAGGTAAACTTTGTAATGCTTTGAGTGTGAAATTGGCTAATGGATAGTAAACCGTTTAGTGCGAACGAGTGGTTATGGGACATACGTTAACACTTTTCGGGTTCCTTTTCGAGAGTTATGACACATTCCGCCAGTTAGTGGTGTCCAGTACTGGGCCTCCGGACCTTCACCACTACGGTTTGTTGCCTTTGGGATAGTGTCTTCGGATAGTCTCCCTAGGTTTGTTGCCTTCGGGTATGTGCCTTCGGGTTTGTGCCTTCGGGTTTGTTGCCCTATAGTATCGCTTCCGATGTTGGTCTTTTTGAGCCGCATGGGTGATATTTGGGTTTGGAGCCTTCGGGCTCATGGATCCTTGTTTATACAGTACTGAGCTCGAGCAATCTTTTGTTGTTTTGATTGATATTTATATTCCCTAGTGCATCGCCTTTCGGTGTTGGTCTTTTTGAGCCGCATGATATGTAGCGATCATCTAGTGGAACTTGTGTACCTTCATTGGTATTTGTTATTTGCCTTTTGACTTAATTTGGGATATGATATCCTTTGCTTGTTGAGATGCCGATGATATGAGGCTTGTTTTGTTATGATTTATCTTATGTCAGATGATTGAGTTATCTCCTTTAGAGATATTTGTTATACTATATGATCTTGCAGGTTTATTATCGTTCAGTTTACCTAACTGATTTGTTTAGCTAGACTGACCCGTGTATTCTATACTCGGGTCAGACCGAGTTGTTTCAGGTTAGGTGCTTTTGGACTTAGCCTCTTTTGCTTCTACATGGACTATTCCGCTAGCTTCTTTTTGTCTTAGCTTTTTGTGTAGTCCTTATCTATTGTAACTCTGATATGTATTCTTGTGAACTCGTCTGTATATTGTGGTCCGCTATACCACTTGACATGTATCATTTTGTATACTCTGCTTTGTATCAGTATATGTGTTTATGATGATCCACTGTTCTGTGATGTATATTACATTTGAGTTGTTACATTTTGTTCTGATAGATCCTATAGCCATTGTAGTTTTGCTTTAAGTATTTATTGAACTTGTCGAACCACATGAGATGATAAAAACCACTTTTCGGCGTGTTCAGTAGATAGTTAAAGTAAGACTACACATGGTCGCTTCCATTATACTCTATTGTCCGCATTAGCAGACGGTATTATCCATATAATACCCTTTGTTAATGAGGCTCTCAGAGTGGGGCGTCACAGCTTGGTATCAGAGCAAGGTTCAGAACAAAATATGATAAACACATAACAGAAGCACATATTAAGGTACATCAAAGTGTAACAAGTGTTACAAATCTTTGAATCATCTTGCCTCTATTCCTTCCGTGTTTTGGGGTAGATAGGATTTGGGAATACGTCTAGGAATGTATTTTTATTCCGTAGTATTCCGTATTGAAGTATCTACCTTGTGATTAATCTTGTTCTTATCTTGACTTTCAGCTTATGGCTGGAAGAGGCAGAGGACGACGTTCGGATGCTGGGCAATCCAGTGGCTCACATCCGGATGGCGTTTATATGCCAGCCGATCAGTTTATGGAGTTGTTTAGGAGCATTCAGCCTCCAGCTCCTACTCGTGTATCTCCACCTCGCAAGTCTACCTTTGCACGCTTGTGCAGTGATTTTTCTCATCTTGGAGGAAAGCCATTCAAAGGCTCCGAGTCCGTCCTTGAAGTCCAAGCTTGGATTCGCACCTGTGAACGTATCTTCTCTCGCATGGATCTTTCTGACCATGATCGAGTTCTTGTAACTTCTAGTTTATTGCAAGAGCGTGCCCTTGATTGGTACGAGCTTCTTATATCTGAACTTGATGAGTCTGTTCTTTCTTGGACTCAGTTTCGGGAACGATTCGAACTCAAGTTCGTTCCTGAATCTGAGAAAGCTTTGTTGGCCCGGCGCTTTCTTGAATTGAAGCAAGGGGAGTCTTCCGTTTCTGAGTATGTTGCATCTTTCGAGGCCTTATCTAAGTATGGTCTTGAATTTATTAGCACTTCTTATAAGAAGAATCTGAAGTTTGTTTCTGGTCTTAAGAAATATCTTAAGAAATCTTTGATGCTTGAGCTTAAACTTTCTTTTGAGGAGTTAGTTGATTCTGCACTTCATCTCGAAGCCATCGAGAGGGATTGCGATAGTGGTGATGATGTTGAGGTTCGCGAGAACCCCAACAAAAAGCAGTCTCCCTTGGATGAGCCGGAATTTTTCCCTTCCAAGAAGAAAAAGCCCGTTGAATCTGATTCTCAGTCTCAGTTTGCTGGAACGCCTTCCATTCGGAAGTGTTTCAATTGTGGTTCTCCTGATCATATGATTCGAGCTTGTCCTAAGCCTCTCTTCTGCCGCTACTGCAAGAAGGAAGGTCATCATATTTCTGCTTGCCCTACTGTTCCTGGTGGTGCTAAGCCAGGAAAGCCAAGGATAGCGGATGCTTCTGGAGGTTCTCCTCAGGGATGAGGTATGTCTCCATCTATTTTTGCAGATTTCTATTTTTTCCTTTGTGATTTCGATTCCAATTTGATGGCATCATTTTATTCTTTAAGCCCTCATGATGAGGAAAGGGTTGTTTCTCTCATTCTTGTAGTTTGAGAATTTTCCGGTATTTTGGTCTTGTCTTAGGATTATTACCTAAGCAATCTTTTGAGTAGTGTTAAGGTCTTTTTAGCTCGACCTTACCACCAGTTTTCATTTGGCTACGAGTTGCGGAAGTTAGCATTCCACTTACCGCATTCCGCACTCGTTGTGATTCTTATGAATGATTTATTATGTCATTCAGTTTGTCTAGCTCATTTCATCCATTTTATGAATCGAGTATTCTGTGAATATCTCGATGATTCCATTTTAGTATTTATTGGTTTTGGATGGAAATTAGCAATTTAAATTTTTTTTTTCATAAGATTTATTTATAAGTATAAATGGGATTTTTGTTCTTAAAACAAACAAAGAGAATTTTTAAAAAGTTTTTAGAAACATGGTTATCATATAGAAGATGATTTTGTGATTGTATTGCCTATTGAGTGCTTTAAGAATTCTGGTCGATGCGCTTGATTAACGTTATCGATAGGAATATCCTAAACGCTTTGATGAGACAATTTGACACAGTAAATTGAATTGTAAAATAAAAGTTTTTCTGAAAAGATAATTACATAAAGGTAATTTTAATTTTGAAAGTCTTAGCTTTTTGGGAAAGAAGATTATTTTAAAAGAACTCTTTCTTTCCAATATTCCTATTCTTGTTATTCCCGTAGGGAACCAAGATTCTATCTTTTGTACCAATGCTAAATCGTATTGGTTTGGATGTCGTTCACTTGCAAAAGAGAACATGCTATCATTTATTCTTCTAAATAGTTATAGCCTATCGAGACTAGATATGCCACTCATGATCTAGTGCTCGCGGCTATTGTTGTCGCTTTTAGAGTTTGGCATCATCATTTGTTTTGGCGGAGAAATTTATTCTCCACCTCAATCATAAACCTTTGGAATATTTATTTCTCATAAGGAGCTGCTCGAGTTCCTTGTATCTTATGACCTTGATATTCTTTGTATACTCCCGGAAGAGGGAAGTCGTGTTGCCAATGCCCTTTGTTGGAAGCAAAAAGTGGGTATTTCTTTGTTGAAGTCTGAATGGAATGATCTTTTTACCAAGTTCATCGGACGTTTTGTTGTACTTTGTTTCATTGAGCTATGGTTCATTTGACGTACCGTTTGTATTACGTCGGTGTTCCAAATTATTTGAGCTTAGGAATCCATGGAATTCTCTGAGCAAGCAAGTTCGGGCTTATCCTTTCGGGCATTTTATGGTGAACTTTTTATTTCTGATATTCTTTTGTGTTGGTATGCTTTTATGGTTGTTACTCTTTATTTTCTTCTTAAGAATTACGAGGACGCAATTTCTTAAGGAGGGGAGTCTGTAACAACCTGCATATTTATCGGTTGTATATTTAAATATTTTATTTAAATATAACATCGTTCGTCGGATTATAGTCCGAAAAGCTACTTTCTGCAAACGGCCGAATTGGGACTCAAGACCACTTCCATTGAGTTCAAAACGGCATTTGCGATCTTTTTGAGTATAAGCTTCGATATGTTTGGAGTATGTCGAAATCTGCTACTTTTTCTAGTTGGGTTTTGGGTTGGGTTCAGCCCACTAGCTAACTAAACCCACTTAACCCCCTAACTCAGCCCCTTCTCTTCATTCCATCTTCATTCTCATTTCTTTTCTTAAGCTAAAGCTGAAAATGGTGGAAAGGAAGAGGAATTAGATATTCCAAGCCCTAGTTTCTCCTTGCAAACTCGAATCCTTGCTCCAAAATCAAATAGAAACTATTGGTAAGCCTCCTCTTCATCTTCTCTATCTATTTCTCTCTTCAATCTCAGAAATTCCTAAACCTAAATTTAGGAAATACTTGTTTTGATCTTAGATTGAAGCTTGTTGAGTTGAAGTGGAGATTGGTTGGTCTTCTCCTTGCAATTGAGCTTCTTCTTCTTTGCTTGTGTGTAAAAAGGTGAGTTTTTAACTCACATCTACTTCTCTTGATATCATTGATGTTGTGTATGAATTCCTAACAAGTATTCATGTGCTATTGTTTTGGTTTGGAAAGGATTGGAATTTCATTTTGATAGGGCAAGAAGTGCTGAAAAACAGGCTCCGGTCGACCGAATGCAGGGTCCGGTCGACCGACCTGCTACTTAAGCACTTCCCTGCCTCTGTTTTGGAAGTGCAGGAATTCAGGCTCCGGCTGACCGACCAGGAAGTCCGGTCGACCGACCTGCTTCCCGAGAATTTTTCAGAACAGTGTCCGGTCGACCGAGCCCTGTAGCCGGCCGACCGACCTGCTCCTGTTTTGCCTGTTTTTGTTCGTTTTGTTCGATTTTCCAAATCTTATCGATGCAAGTTGGTTTTTTATGGTTGTTATTGCATCTTTGGCTTTGATAACATACTTTTGACTTCATTCACGAGTTTTATAAATAATCCCTCTAAATCGTATTAAAAGCTCCCTTCTCCGCTTTATAAATTTCTATTTAAACACACACGATTTTGCACTTCGAACGAAGTGGAAAGGAGATTAAATGGTTAGGTAAAACTCGGACCATGAATCCGCGCGTTCACCTTTCCGATTAGTCCCCGACCTATTCGATTGATCGTTTTGACCTTTGTGTCTGGTTTACCGATGACATGAGGTAAACTTTGTAATGCTTTGAGTGTGAAATTGGCTAATGGATAGTAAACCGTTTAGTGCGAACGAGTGGTTATGGGACATACGTTAACACTTTTTGGGTTCCTTTTCGAGAGTTATGACACATTCCGCCAGTTAGTGGTGTCCAGTACTGGGCCTTCGGACCTTCACCACTACGGTTTGTTGCCTTTGGGATAGTGTCTTCGGATAGTCTCCCTAGGTTTGTTGCCTTCGGGTATGTGCCTTCGGGTTTGTGCCTTCGGGTTTGCTGCCCTATAGTATCGCTTCCGATGTTGGTCTTTTTGAGCCGCATGGGTGATATTTGGGTTTGGAGCCTTCAGGCTCATGGATCCTTGTTTATACAGTACTGAGCTCGAGCAATCTTTTGTTGTTTTGATTGATATTTATATTCCCTAGTGCATCGCCTTTCGGTGTTGGTCTTTTTGAGCCGCATGATATGTAGCGATCATCTAGTGGAACTTGTGTACCTTCATTGGTATTTATTATTTGCCTTTTGACTTAATTTGGGATATGATATCCTTTGCTTGTTGAGATGCCGATGATATGAGGCTTGTTTTGTTATGATTCATCTTATGTCAGATGATTGAGTTATCTCCTTTAGAGATATTTGTTATACTATATGATCTTGCAGGTTTATTATCGTTCAGTTTACCTAACTGATTTGTTTAGCTAGACTGACCCGTGTATTCTATACTCGGGTCAGACCGAGTTGTTTTAGGTTAGGTGCTTTTGGACTTAGCCTCTTTTGCTTCCGCATGGACTATTCCGCTAGCTTCTTTTTGTCTTAGCTTTTTGTGTAGTCCTTATCTATTATAACTCTGATATGTATTCTTGTGAACTCGTCTGTATATTGTGGTCCGCTATACCACTTGACATGTATCATTTTGTATACTCTGCTTTGTATCAGTATATGTGTTTATGATGATCCACTGTTCTGTGATGTATATTACATTTGAGTTGTTATATTTTGTTCTGATAGATCCTATAGCCATTGTAGTTTTTCTTTAAGTATTTATTGAACTTGTCGAACCACATGAGATGATAAAAACCACTTTTCGGCGTGTTCAGTAGATAGTTAAAGTAAGACTACACATGGTCGCTTCCATTATACTCTATTGTCCGCATTAGCAGACGGTATTATCCATATAATACCCTTTGTTAATGAGGCTCTCGGAGTGGGGCGTCACAGCTGATAAGTCGTGTTCTGATTTGATCTAGATGTTTGGTGAAGCAGGGTCTGCTAAGCCTTTGCTTAGTGGTACCTGGGTGTGAATTCTTCCTGTTGATTAAGGTAGTCTTTTTTATGTACGTAAGCATGTGTTATCTTAGTGCGGACGGTCTTGGGATGTTTGCATGGCTAGATGTATCTGTATGTAGATTGTTGTTTTCAGTTATGTATGTGTTGTATATATCATGTTTATGGTCTTTGACTTTGTTGGTTTAGTTTTGCTTTGATGCTTGCGAAATGTTGGCATTTTTTAGTAGTTTATGTGATACATTGTCAAGCTTAATTGTAGTGTATAGGTTTTGCTTTTTAAATGTTGATTAATCTTCATTTTATTAATTTTGCAAGATGTAGAGCTGTTTTGCTTGCAAAACGCGGAGCTGCATACGGACGGACTTCAGCGCGATTCCAACAACCCACCGTCTTCTCCAACTTCATGCACGATTAAT
Organism: Allium fistulosum; assembly: GCA_030737815.1. NCBI lineage: Eukaryota > Viridiplantae > Streptophyta > Magnoliopsida > Asparagales > Amaryllidaceae > Allium > Allium fistulosum. The sequence goes on along the minus strand of CM060903.1, from coordinate 638,338,553 downwards.
GATCATGGATCGCTCGACAATCCACTAAGGTTAGTTTTGATTATGGTGAGGTGTTTGCTTCTTCTGTGTGTTTGAGAATGATTGGTTAGTGTGTTTGAGAATGATTAGTCGAATACATTTAGAAATTATATCTACGTGTACATATGATTGTTTTAGGTTTAAATAGTTATTGACAACAAAGTGATAGGTTCAAACTAGAAGAAACTGATTCCTTTAAGTTGATAATTACTAACAGGAGAACAAAATAGCGAAGGAAAAGCAATGGAAATTGAACTTTCAGAGCTAAAATAAACTAGGCGAAATTGATATCTAAGTGATAATTATTTTTTATTTGGAATTTGATCTAATACCATTTGGAATTTTGATTCAATAGCATTTTGAATTAATTATAAACTATCTGAGGCATTGTTGACCACTGTTTGGTAAATCATTAAAGTCTTACATGTTTATCTAGAAACATATCTACTACACCTTTTTCATTTTCACAATAGCTGATATATAATTTTCATGTGTAACACAAAGTGTAGCATAAGAAGAAAGTATGCTTTATTACTGAAAATAATTATAATATTAGGAAAGATTAATAGTGGAAATAATTTAATTTTATTTACTTCGCAGACTACGAAATTGCAGTTTAATTATCTTACTAGAGGACATTGGTAAGGGTGTGGATAGTAACAAGGACCTCAGTTTTAAAGGTTGTGTGGTGAGTTTCAATAAGGGTAAAACCATTTAATCTAATCTTTGTTTTTGAGTCTAAAATTTTCAATCTAACAAAATTATTCAAGTAAAAATAAAACTGAACTTTGTTTAGTTTTAAAATCAAAACTATTAAAACAAAGAAACAAACATAAAATAAATAGAATTACTTAAAGATGAAGTTGGTCTTTAGACATTTACCAACTTATTATGGCTTAGCACTTTGATTTTAACTTGGGTTTTAGTTTCATGTGTTGCTTAATGCGTTTCAAAAGTTTATTTTAGAACAGAGAAGTAATTTTTATCAAAAATAAAGGACTGATTTGGTATGCCCAGTGCTCAAAAACTAAACATTACAGACTAATACAACCAAAATACTTGGAATATTTTTGAAAAGATAAAAGTTAATTAATCAGATAAACTGAGGAGATGAAACGCACATAAGCTTATGCAACATGGAGGTCAGTATCTGTAGCAGCAATGACAGCAACATGCCTTTTATACTCCTCTTCATCCTTTGGAGGATGAATGATGACCACATCAAGCAGAGGTTTTGTTGGGCCCTGATCCAACATAATTTTCACCTTTACTCACTGAACAACCTGTCACATGAGGCTGTACGTAATTGTAGAATTAATGTATTCCTTCACAGATCGTTCAGAAAAGATTATGTATCCATCATTGAATTTCATGGATTTAGCATGTTGAATTTCAAAATTTTCAATAAACATATAGTAGTGAAACTAATATTTCTTCTTTGGAGTTCCAAAAGTTTCAGTCATATACTGACAATCATTAGCCACCCCCCTTTATTATTGGAAGATGGAAGAAGAAGCAAGATTGTCAAATAATGTAACAGTTTTCTTTCCTCCAATATTAGTTTCATATTAATTATTTTCCCTTCTAAACGTTTTCTTCAAGCATAGTTATCATTCTGGGAGTCATGAATTTTTTTGATATACACTATCCTGATAGAAACAAAATAAATTGCATAGTATTAGGGTAGCTATGAATAATTCATTGCCATTAGTTTTGAATTCAATTGATTCTTTTGATCAGATATCAGCTCAATTCTTCTATCCCCAAAATTCATGTGCCCCATCCTCACTCAATCTCCCTAATTCATTTTTGATTAATCAAAAGGGTTATAATAAAGAGAAGCACTATTTTAGAGAATTCTATTTAAATTGGCATTGACAGTAAGAATGAATACAAGTATGATGCCCTGAAAAATAAAAGGGTAATGAATTAAGATTACTAAACACAAAAAATGATATTATAATTATTGTATTCTATATTTTTTACATGTGAATTTTTGAATAATTTGGCTGCATCAGTTGTTGAATATTTTGACATGTACATCCTATTTTAGGAAAGGTTGGATATATCAGAAGTATCCGTGAAGTAGTTCAAAATTGGGATAGGGAAGGTGAAGCCAAGGAATTTCCGATTTTACAAGGAACTAGCTTTGCAGTTTGAAAATGTTGTGGATTTCTAATCGCAGTTGCATAGCAGTGGTCCTTGAACATAGATTAATCAACAAGAATTATTTTAAGCACTCAATTGAAAGTGTATTGTATTAGGTAATTTTGTGCGACGATGTTTAGTGTATTTGTGATTCTGAGGCGTACTGGATTTAAATTAGTGATTGATTTGTGGAATGTGAGCACTGTTTATTAATTCAAACGGAACAATATAAATGTTCAATATGAAATTAATTGTTCATTTTTTCCGAAATTTGGTGTTGCCTGTAGTGTTAGCAGTGCATATTTTCTTAAATAATTGTTGAGCTTTTAATCTTTTTTCATATTGATTGCTCTTATTTGAAAGTGCAAGATTCAAAAAAGTTTATTTATCAAGTTGAATTTGTGATCACTAATGTGAATGATGTAAAAATTGACTAATATGCATCTGTTTTCAATATATCTCTAAAATTTCGGGTATGTTTATATTCCGTAAATTTTGCAAAGTATGAGAATATGATATAGTTGGGTTGCCCGATGAAAAACACAAAGGTATTCTGGTAGTTGGATACATTACAATATATTTCTACTATTAATAAAAAAAATTCAATGAATAAAATTTCCACGGTGTCTTTTTGAAATTCCAAAAATACCCTCATCCATTAACGGAATCCCACCATTAGTTTACAATCTTCACCGTAATCCTTTTTCCAACCACTAATCAACAGATCCCAATGCATGGAAAACAACACTATAAAAATTTAACTTCATTTTTCAAATTGGTTGTTTTTCAAAAAATACATATATCATGTGCATTTTCTTGGATGAAAACCCAAAATAAAATTGACAAACCAACCGGGACCTAAATATATCTAGATATTCTTTATGTTTTGACCATAATTTGTTTGCTAGCATTAGCGTGTGTGTGAGTGTGTGATTGAGCCATGTAAGGGCCATCGATTTGTGAACTTGATAAAGATAAGTTAACTGGAAATTGGTTCATTTTAAAAGATAACTGAAAATTTACTAGCATGAGTAGTTAGAGATGCCTAAGTTCTCCATCATTTATTACAACTTTGACTAATCAAGCTCAAAAAACTATTGTAGTTCTAACATAATTGGTATTTTAGTGCTACCGATTGGTTCAAAAATTGATGTGAAATCTATTGGTTTATTATTTGGATTAAGTTGTTTTGTTTGAATATACTCTTTAATTATACAAAAAATGATGTTGATGTGGCAAGCTACATTGTTAAGGTCCTTAAGAATATTTGAAATAGTGAAAATGGTCGCTACACTTATTAACAATAAATAAATTGTTTTTCTGAAATGAACAAGGCATTGATGTTCTAATTGAGCATGCACTGTTTCTGATTTTGCCGTGTGAACTTTATTTTAAGGTCCATGATTTATTAGTTCATGATGGTAAACTAAAACTGAAAGACATATGCAACATAGGAATTTTTTGTGGGGTAATAGCAGGTAAACGGATACTTTCGAAGGTGGATAGTGTCATAACCGCATCCAAAATCATTTTCGATTATCAAATATTCATGGATACGAACGGATTAGCATATTTGCTAAAAATCGATAAATCAAGAAACATAAATAAATTTTTTTGATTTAATATTTTTTTTTCTAATCGCATTGATTATTAAAGTATTCAAAATCAACACATACAATGATAATAAACAGTTTGAATAGTCAATATGCATTAAATGCATAATAATATATTTAATATAATTTTGTTTGCATGCACAACTCAGTTGAACAGGGCTTCTAGCGATCATGGAACAAAGTTCCTTGAGGTCGCGGGTTCGAGTCCTAGAAACCTGCACTGTACGTACAACTTATTCTAGATATTTCTAACTATTAAATAAAATAGTAATTTGTAAGCATAAAAAATAGAAATGTACAAAAAGTGGTAAAGAAATAATTAATCACTGATGTATTTAGATACATTTTTGCTCACAGCCCCATTAACTAAAAAGCATATGCATGTAAAAGTACAAGTATTATTTCCATTTCCAATAGTATAAAATAAACTAAAACAAAAGAAACGAATGATAAAACCATGAATGCTTTCAAGTTACTGGTTCCATGAATATTCTTCAATTATCTCCGTCTTTTCGGGCGTTGCTTCAGGTTTAGTTTATGCTTACAATGGTACTGCCAAATCTACTTCCATGGGTACAACTATAAATGCATGACATTGTGATTAAATGCAGGCCCACCTGGGCGTGCATATATACTCGTATTGTATGTATATCGTGATTTCAGATGTGTCCAACACTTGAATCATGAAGGTATTTTATAATAAATACATTATTCCATAAGTCGATATCACTTAAATATAATGTTAATGATTATGAATCTTTAATATATGTTGTCCTCTACCATTTATATATTAATAAATTACTTTCATGCTCTCTAATTGTTGAGCAAACTCAAGCTAGAGATGTTATATGTAGTATTATAATATATTGACTAGACGAGGTAAGATAACTATATGTATTTGTTGAGCAAAGTCAAGGAACATACACTATACATAAGCTGTCATTGAACAGTAGGTACAAGTGAATAATCTTTTTCGATTTGTTGAGCAAACTCAAGGTCGAAATGGGATTAGGATAATAAACCATGGGTTAGAAGTTGTATATGATACAACCAATAAGGAGTTATCCATCGTTTGTAGGGCTATGACTTGTTGAGCAAACTCAAGTTTGGAATCCCAAGACAGATGAGTCCTAACATCCAGTACAGAAGTCGAAAAACTTCTATGTTTTGTCTTAGGGTTTGGAGAAACATAAAAGACTAGTGGTGGCGTTATTAGAAAAATGAAATGATAACATTTAACCTTTCTAATATTGTAAGAATATATGTTATATAATGTTATAATAATCTATATTGATAAATTTGTGCATTTAATATGATTGATAAGATGTTTATCAATTAAAATATATACATTGAAATGAATTGAAGATTGACAAATAGAAATATAGTATGTGTGTATATACACAAACACACACACACTTACTATTAAATACTGCTTGCATGTTCATGTTTTCTACATCAAAGCAAGAGCCTAATTTTACAACTGCTTAATACATTTGTAATTTGGTCCGCTTACGTGTTTATTTGGCCAAGACCGTGTATTTCATTCAATGAGTTTCGAACTCAAAAGCAATACAAGACTACGGATATTTGATCCATATACTATCGCATATTAGTGTTATATTATAACGACCCGAAATTTCGAACACTTCATATTTATATATCTAAATTATTTAAATATTTATCTTGGATTTAATGTGATTAAATTAACTTAATAAACTTGGTAACCCCCTTTTAAATAACAACTAATGAGAAAAACTTGTTTTTGAAAAATGTTTTCAAAAATAAACGGTTTGAAGAAATATCGACAATGTGACCGAAAATCGTTTTATCGATAAACGTCTTTTACTAAATAAAAGTTGTTTAAACTCTTTTGTATTTGTGCAGTTACACATGAAGACATTTATAAGAATCAAATTCACCTTTGTTTATAGTAAAATTAATCAAATAATGAGTGTTTAATTCTAGGAACAAGGTGGAGTAAAAGGTGGAGTGATTTAAGGATGACTTGTAGTTAGGTATGGAACGCATGGAGGTAAAAGCATGAGATGGTGGGTGAACCTTATGGCCGGTCAAACTAAGGGGCATGAGAGGTCTTTTATCACTTCTTTCTCCTCTTAAATTCTTCAAAACAATATCAAACCAACTCTTTTCTCTTCCAAACTCTACCAAATACCTTATATCATTTAGAAAACATGCTTTATCATCAAAGAAATGAAGAAATGATGGAGAAATGGGAAATCCAAACTTGGGTCGTGAGTGTTGGAAATGGGCCAGCCCGCAGCGGTAGTGGTGGGTGTATTTCAAATTTTTTATCCTAGTGGATCTTCATTGAGCCTATGAAGTCTAATTCATTTAGAACAATTCTAAATTTTTTTTTAAATAAAATCATGTATTTTATGTAAATTTAAGTATTTTGTAATGTAAAGTTAATTTGAATGATTTAATTTATACATATACATGTATCATATAAATATACATATGTGTGCGCATGTGTAACGTAATAATCCGTGAAGGGTATAACATGCATGTATATAGATGTTGGGATTTACATCGCAACTGACATATTAGCTCATTTCGTATGTATTGTATGTTGTCTAAATATGTGCATAAATCTATAATGCAAAGTATATTTATATAAATACGTATACATATATTTAAAATATATTTTGTAACTAAAAGTCTCAAAATTAAATATATATATATATATAATTTAAAACATTTTTATAAATATATATACATAATTAAACATATAAAATTATGCATACATACATATATATATATAATGATTAAATTATATATATAAGGTTAAATAAAATGTATATATATGAATAATTAATTACATTCAAATACTTAAAATATAAATATATATTCTAAAATTATTTCCAGATCGAAATTAGCATAACAAACATAAAATAATAATTTTATAATTTTATCATTATTATATATATAATAAATAGTTTTGATCATAATAATTAAAAATATTAGTAATAAATATTAAAAAATAAAATTTTAAAATTTACCAAAATTTAGGATCATAAAATACTGGTTCAAATTTTTTTTCATGATTTTTTGAAATAAAATATTTTTTTTAATAAAGAAAAGAAATGTTCAGCCGAAGTAATTTAATTATTAAAAATATTAAATATTAACAAAAAAATTTGAAAATATTTTCATGGGTTACTGAATAGATGTTGTAATTTAAAAAAATATAAAATCAAATTTTCAGTGCAATAATTATTTTTAGATATAATAAACAATTCAAATAATCAATAAAAGATAATTTAAAACTATTTATATATAAAAAAAATTATTTTCGAATTTGATAATTTATATTATGTATAAATAGGCGTACGGAAAAACTCTAAGCTGTTTATACATTATATATATATATATATATATGTATGTATGTAATTATATGTTTAAAATATACATTAGTCTATATTTAAATTAATATATAAATATACATAAAATAATTAATAATGACAAAATTTAATTTTTTTCGGCAAATTAGATTTGTTTATACATAAATTATAACATATAGTAATTTAGCCATGCATATAACCAAACTAATTTGTGACAACTACATATACCTACGAAAATCTCACCTGACTAGATATACAGCATTAACATATATACAAATTTGGGATTAATCAATATTAAATCATAAAATATGATATGATTACAGTAATATATAAATAAAATACCATTTGATGATGCCTTTGAGTCCACTTGAATCGATGAATTCCCTTCTCTACTTATGCTTGATCCGTCAGATTGCAAGTGTGGAATCGTCGACCTTTTCTATCGAATACTGCTTTTAATTAACTTGAATTGATTTGAGATTCTTAGAACTGATATGGAGATTAATTTAGGCCAGCAAACTTGATAATTATGGCAGCCAAAAAGTTGTTTTTGATTAAGGGTTTGGAGATCCATATATATAGCCTTGTACAAGAGAGATATTAGGGCAATCTCATTACCTATTCTCTCTTAATCTTAGCCATCCATCTCTCGGTGTAATCCTAAGTTTTAGCCGCCTCCGATAACTTGCCAAAACCAAAATTTGCAGCCCTAATGATGGGCTTTAAACCCATTTTTACCCAAGCCAAAATGCTATGCAATTAAATCTAATTTAATCGCTTATCGATATAGTATATCGATTAGTACATTTATAACAATTATAAACATATAACATTTTTTATTTCTCAAACCATATTCAAATTTTATAATTAATATTTCATAAATATTAATTAATTTAATTTATTTATAGCAATTATAAACTAATTAAATCATTCGGTCTTAAGGGAATTCATCATTTCAGTTGTGTAATTCTTGGATGTAAATTTGGTCAGCAATTAACATCGAACTATTCGAATGTTAACGTTCACACGTCACTTAGCAAGTGGTGTGACATTATGGCCAAATTTATCGCTTATTCATTTTTAGTAAAATCTTATTTAATTTAATAAGCATTATCCGTTAGTGACATTTATATACACCAATTCTCTTCATCAAAACTGTATCACTTTGGATTTATGGAATTTGGTAATGGTCAAAATTCCAATATTGTCCATATTCAACTCTATAGTCCAAACACAAAATCCTTGGTTCAATAATAACAATTAATATTAACCATACTACTCTGGCCAGAGATTTTGACTTTGGGTTGACTTGAGTTGACCATGATACTAACCTCATATAACTGAAGTGACGAATCCTCTCTTGAATAGTGTCTTCCTTCCAATACTTCCACTCGACCCAACTAAAATCACTTGATGGATGTCGTTCCATGATTTGACTATATCAAAGCAGAGTTTTTCATATTGAAGGTTGATAGTATTCTCAAGTCGAAAGAATTGTGTAAATTAGTCACATCGATATTTTCTATTTGACCTTAGTTATATTAACCAATAGAAAACTACCTAGTGAGTTGTTCTATAGCTATCCAATAACTATCCGTACATAACCTCTAGGTACCCCCAGCAGTCATGAGTGATACACTGCCCAATATTTGGAGAGCATTACGTACTCTAGTCTCAACGGATACATCGATATCCAGTGTCGATGCATCTTGACTAGGAACATTTAAAATGATGTGTTTTGTAACAATGTGATCCAATACTCATGATTATAACCAATTGTAATTACTATCACAAACACGTCATTTTTGGATTTTCTGTTAAATATATTTTTAATTAAACATTTAATTATTTATAACACGTTATAACAAATATATAACAGAAAAAGAAACACCTTTATTTCGAACTAGAATTGATTTCGAAGTTAATAAATTACAGAATTGCCCCTAGAGCATACCCCTAACACTATCAGTGAGCACTTTGTAGAGGCGAAGGATCATGGTTTGTGTTTTTTAGCATAAAGGTGGTTGTTATGGGCTTTGGGTGATGGTAGGAAGTTGTTCCTCGATTCTAGAGGCTTTTACGTGTTGTATACTTGGTTTTAAAGTGAGTTTGCTCACCACTTAATTTGTGTATATGTGATATAATGTTTGATTGTTGAAATATAAAGTATGAAGTGAAGAACAATACAAGTTAATACTTTTGGGCCCCTCCTTGATTTGGAAAGCAAATGACAACATTATATGTAGTATAATCCCACTTGTAATCCTCTAAAACATATAACATGGCTGTGACTTATTGTTTACATGTTTGATAATGTTGTGTGTAAAGTTGAAGTGTGTTATTAATGGTTGAAGCGAAATAGTCGCTATAAACGTACTTTGAAATCCTTCATATTTAACATATGTTAAATTGGTTAAAATATGGATATATTGTAAAAGTATATATTTTTTTGTACTCTACACATTTTTTGGTGTGTTTTACATAAAGGAATCATTTTCAAAATTTATGGAAATTATAGAACAAAGTTGTGAAAGTTTGAAGAGGAAAGGTTGCTATAGATGCTTTCGAAATCGCTTTGAGTTCGACGATTTTTAAGTCAAGTTTGGAAGACAACCTTTAGTGTTTCTTTATGGTTTTAATAAGTAAAATATAAGAACTTACTGACATAAAAATATCAATTTTAAAAAAAAAAAAAAACAATTTAAACGAAGTGGCCAAATTTAGAAGCGAAAAGGTCGCTATATGAGCACTTTAGAAAAATACCTTATTTTTGGAAATTTTTATAAATTGATTGAACAATAATCTTAGGGATTTCTCTTTATTATATTTAAGTACTCTAAGTATACTAATTAATATAAAAAATACTAACCAAAAACCAATTGTTTATGCATCGAAAACTAGCCCCAAAGTTGTTGCAAAATCATGTTAAAAACAAGCTCAGAACTATAGATAGCATTTAGACATTGCAGTCTTTACTTCAAAAACATTTTTTACCCGCTATAGAACTTTAGATGGATTTGTAAAATGCTATCTTTTCTTTTGAAACACTTTGAACCATTATAGAACTTTGGATAGCATTTGAAACTGCTGTTTTGCTTCCGAAACACTTTTCACCCATTACAGATACTTTAGATAGAATTTCCAGAAAAGCTATCTTTTCTTTTTGAAACTTTTAATTATGAAAAATGATATTTAAATTAAGTATTTTCATCTAATATTTTAGGATTGTTTTCTAATTTATATTAGAGTGTTTTAAAATTGGTTTCATGTTTAAATACAATTTTATTAATTAGTTCTTAATTTTGAAAGTAAGCGGCTTTTAAAACAAAACATTTTTATTCTTGGTTTTTCCATTTATTTCAATTTTTTTTATTTTTACATAATATTCTATATAGATAATTTTAATTTATTTTTAAGGTAGTTTATAAGTGTTTTAACATAATTATAAGTATTTTAAAAATGTGTATATATATATACGTTTTTAAAAAGTAAGTTAAGTATTTCGTAAAAGTAGTAAATGAAGTGTTGGATTTTGACTCTTAAGTTAAATAAATGGTTTTTAGTAGTTAAATTAAAGGTATATTACCTTAATTAATAAGTGTGAATATGCTTTGATATTTAAAATGAATGTCTTAAAGTTAATGATAAGCATGAAAATGGTTTTGGGGGGTAGCAAACAATGTTTTAGTAACATTTGTTTTTAACATTTATTAATTATAGGTAGGAATATAATTAGATATTTAATAATGTATAATTTAAAGATAACTATAAGTAAATGGTTTTGGGTTTGTTGTGACAATATTCAAGTAACTCTTGTCTTTAACCCTCAAGCATATACTTAGATCTTTAATAATGAATATTTTAAAAATAATAACAAGTATGGAATCTTTTATAAAAGGATAGAAAAACTAAATCTTTAATTTATAAAAGGGAAGAGGTTTATAGTGAACAATGTATTAGTAATATTTGTTTTTAACCCCTTTGATTATATTTTAAAGTAAGTAAATCTTGTTAAATGATTTGTAAATATACTTATACCATTTGAGATAAGTATATGAATACTTTTTAACGTATTAAAAAGAGTACAATAAATAGTGAGAAGTGTATAAATGACTAGTGATTTAGTAAAATAAAAGTATATATCTTTTATAAAGGTAAATTAAATCTACATACATGTATATAAAAAAGGAAGTATCTAAAAGCTTCACAGCTTCATACAATTTGAGAACCCCCGAGGAGGAGCATTAGTATGAAACATCTCTAGCTTTAAGAACTTATATATTTGAGATCCCTCAGGGAGGACTCCTATATGTAGTTCATTTGTGAAGAAATTATTAATTATTGGACAAAGATTTATCAATTGATAAAGGAGTTTAATTTATTAAGGAGTTTAATTAATAAAGGTGTTTAATAAAAAGAAGTTTTAATTAAAGAAAGAAGTTTTAATTAAAGAAAGAAGCCTTAATTAAAGAAAGAATTTTAATTAAAGGAAGAAGTTTTAATTAAAGAATGAAGTTTAAATTAAATGATGAAGTTTTAATTAAATGAAGAAGTTTTATTAGATAAAGAAGTTTGACTAATACAAGAGGCTTTAATTAATGAAAGATTAATTAACTAAAAAGGGAATTAAAAGTCATTAATGTGACTTGATCGTGCTTTGTGTGCTTATTCATCTATAGAAAGTATTTAGTCGTGTACTTAGCACTAAAAGCCAATGAAGTAGACTTGTTCTATCTGTGAGAGTTAATATTAATGATTCAAGTAGGGTGTAGAAGCAATAGTGCTCGAACTTACCGGGCTTCTCTCTTGGCGGAGGGATAGCATAAGTTGAAGAGGTCGGAAACATGACAAGTATATGAGACTTGGTTTCCATATGCGATCATTTCGTTGTTGTTGAATTTGACCAAATTAACCTGGGAAATATCTAGAAGAAACACGAGAATTATACGGTATAGTTATTCACTCGGTGATAAAATAACCTACGTATAAACTCGTCTTGCTCTTTTAGGACAAGAGTTAAGGAAATCCATCCGGATAGGAGATGATCTCCATCCTTATAGTTGTTTGTTTATTTTAGAAAGAATCGGAGTTAAGTTAACTGAAAATTCATCGATTCAGTCATCAAGACACCGGGATCGGTAAGTTTTTTACTTATCGAAAACCACTTCAAGACTGAGATATGTGTTCTATCTATTAGAAGTAGATCTGTTCGAGATGCTGGAATCCTTGTGTGGTTTCGAGATCTATTTGAGATGTGGGAATCCATATGGGATTCGTCATTTGTTCAAGTGATAATGCCTCGTGCGTTGAGATGCTGAACGCAATTTCACCATCGGGAAATAACTAAAGATAGAGTAGGATGTGAAATCTGGGGCTTTAGCTAACCCGTAAGGTACATCAACTACATATCTAGAGTATGCTTATAGATGTTGCGCATGGAAGTTGATGATACTTGGTTCCACATGGTTCATGGAAATTATCTGGCATGGCCTATTATGTTAACCTTATGGTATTTTCTACCTAGAGATATATGATGCTCGAAAGATAGTTATTGATCCTTATGCATGAGTTCAAATCCATCTTGATTCAAAGAGATCTCCATGGAAAATCCATATGCATGTGCGCCTTAGCGGTTTTGATTGTACTTCATTATCATTGTGTCATGAGATGCAAGCGGCATAACTATTTTCTGATTTATATTCTTCACCCTAGACATTATATATTATATCGCAATATGTACTTCTTAGATGGGTTTGGTTCTTTAGAGAGGATAATTGTTATGGTCTTCTATGAAGTCTCAAAAGTACCATTATATGATAGCTACATATTTCTTGAGTTTCTCACACCAGACTTATGTTTGACCCGTGGATTTATCTTTCTATTATTTCCATAGGTGCTCTTTCAAGGGGTCTAAGAAAAGCAGGTTTTCATTGATGTTCATTGAGTTCTCGGAGAGGAGCTGGATGTTTACCTACCATAGTTTTTATGCCCACTACATTACTTTATTTATGCATAGCAGCAATTGTAAGGGCAGGCTGTTATAACTATCCAGTCTAATGATAGTGCTTTAGTTAGTAACTCTGAAATGCTATGTATCTTATACTAGCTCTGTGTACTGTCTTTTGATATTATATGTTATCATTTCACATGTGAGGTTTTGATGTTTTGTTCTCCTCTTTCTTGTTTCTTTTCTTCCTTTTTCTTTTACCCTAACAATCGGTCTTTTCGACACTTGGGTGCTTGGCATGTGAATACTGTGGACGTATTAGTGTCAAAATTCGAGGATCGAAAATACCATTTGTTATCACATGCTATCAAAGCTGAAGGTTAAATGAGAACCTTGGCTTTGGTTTTGTAACGACCCGTAAATTTTAACTGTTTTAATAACGTAATTAGTTGAAATTTTGTGAATTTTAAACGATAAAATTTTGAAATAAAAATTTGATATTTGGAATGCGTCTAATTAATCATAGCAACTGGTAAATTTTCATCAGATAATTTGGAAGTTTATTTTCTAGTGTAATTTTATTCCAATTTATATCAGTTAAAATTGATGATAATAAAATGTTTTCCAAACCTGAATATTTTTACATAGAAAAATTCTAATTCATCTTCTGACTAAGACGTCATTTTTCGTTTTTCCAAATTCGGACTTCTTTAGCTCCGTCGATCTTATTTTTCTGTGTTTTTGTTGCATTTTCCGCTAGTAGAAAATTCGAACTTTTATAATTCAATCATACCACTGATATCTGTATACCATTTTGATCGGCTCATCATGCTGATCATCGCAGTATATTCATTTGTGTGTTTCGGCGTCCGATACGTGGCGGAAACCATGAAACGGTTAATCGTATCGGTACCAGTTTTCAGTCCTTTCAATTCTGAGTCCTTTTGTTTTCCTTTGGCTATTCGTGCAAAGCTGTCAGTCACTTGGAAATTTATTATTTCTTGAATTCAACTATGACCCTTCCATTTCCCATGGCTACAATTTATTGTATAATGGGTTCTCTCTTTCTTTCTTTTTCCTCTGGGTCTCTACTTCAAAACTAAGAAATTATGTGAGTTGATATAACGGCTTGTATACAACTAGAGAGCTTGTTCCTTTTGCCTGTCACTCTACTTTCGTCTGTGTAGTCTTGCCATTTCTTCTCTTATCTCTATTGTAACAGCCTTTGCTTCTTTTGAGAAAAAAATTGTGATATAGTGTATATAGATTATGAAACTTCCTGTAGCCTTCTTGCCCTGACATATTTCCCTCACCGCTTCAAAGCCAACCCCGCACTCACTTCCTTCCCTATCCCTCTTCTGAAACCCGACTACACCATCATCTCCTCCGCCCTACCAATCAGCACGTCACCACCGGAAACCCACTCGGCCTCTCTCTCTTTCCCAAAAGTCAGCAACCAAAGCCGAACGTCTCAACCCAATCGGCTATTCCGTTGCACGGCCGACCACCACCCCATGGTTCCCTGAACAGAGCACGCAACCCTCCACCAATCACTTGACATTTCCACCCCGTCTTTGGCCACGAACCCCGCCTCCGCTCCCCTCTCCTTCTCCTCTGGCCGAGCATCTTTGTTGAGGTATAATCTATATATAAATTTTCAAATATTTTTATGAAGATACATGTCTGTGTATTGCTAAAGTTAGGCATGTGCTATATATATTAGATTAGAGGATAGATATATAATAATATTTGTACGTGTTGTTTGTGTGGTATGTTAGTTGTATATATTTGTTTAATATACATAGGAAGTCTGTTGTTTTTTTCAAAGGAAGGTTAATTATATATATATATAGACTCCTAAGTCTGAGACTATACTTTTTTTCATATATATATTGGCTATAATAAATACATGATTGAGATTTAATAACTGAGGTGAAATCATCAGGTTTTTCTATATCGTTAGTGTATATATGTTGAATGGGACAGAGAATGTATATATACCCATGTTTTGTTATGTATGATAGTATATAAGTTGTTATGATATGTTTTTTCAAGTATTATATGGAGTACTGTATTTTATTGTTGTGATATATATTAGGATAAAGTATTTTTATAAAACCGGTTTCTGTATGTATGTGTGTGTGTATATATATATATTCAAGTATATTTGATAATAGATAGGGAGTGCGCATATTATTTACTAACATTGAGTTTGCATAGATATGTCTATATATAATATATTGTTTGGTCGCTGGAAAAAATAAAGAAATTTTTTTTCTAGTATATATATAAACTGTATTTTCATATATGTTTAAAATTTATATTTGCTTCAGAATATAATATGTATGTGAGGATTTTATATATATCAGCCTGGATATGATAGTTCTATACATAAGTATACATGAGTTGGTTTCAAGTGTATAGGGGTTTATGTATTAATCTATATATATATATAAAAATATACATGTGCTGGATTTCCAATTTTGTATATATGTATGTGATATAAAAAAAGATGTATTTATATGTTTGAAAATATACTTTGGGTTGCATTTTTCTATTTTATACACAGGCAGGTTATAGAGTTTACATATATATGTGTATGTTAAATATTGAAACTTTTGAACTGTGTATATATATAATCTATGCTTACAGTGCTTATTACTAGCTGGGTGAATATCGCATAATATTTAAAGGGAATATATACATGTATTGGTTAAAGATATATATATATATATATCTTCAGATCTGTTAAATGGACTTTTAGTACTAGCTTCAATATATATACAATAAGTTATATATATCAGTTATGTGTATAATATGTTAATTTATTTACTCAAGTTACAGTTAGACATCAAGCAGTTTATATATTATAAAGTATATGAGAAGTTGTATATAAGATGTTTGTATGTATATATGTATATAAAGATTTTATGTTGTGTTTCTAAATTAATATTGGTTTAAGGAAATAATATATAAAATTGTATATATATTTCGTTTCAGTTTATATCAAAAATGATTCTGACTAGTTCTCATCGATTTCCCATTTATCAGCTTTGTCCGTCGTGCTTGTTTTCTTCATCGAATCATGTCCATCTAACGTTGCCTTGGAATTCGTAGCTCATTTCTTTGTCAAAATCTATCCAGCCTCGAAAGGTGAGCAATCACTCACGATTAATGTTCATTTATTTACTAAATTTGATTTCAATTGAAACGAAAATTGAAATATGCTGCTGCTAGTTATTTACATTGCTATATATATGTCATCGTCTGTAATTGTTCACCTGTGACATCCGACACCATTATCTGTTATTTATATTGCTATATATGCCATCATCTGTAACTGTTCACCTGTGACATCTGACACCCTTATCTGTTATTTATGTTGATGATATATGCCTGTTTTATTATTATCATATCTGTTATCACTCTGCAAGTTCCCTGTTAGTATAGAATTCACTATGGGTTGAAATGATACATACCCGAACGATCTGTAGAATAGGAGAAAAATCGTTATGGGTTGAAATGATAAACCCAAGCGATTTTCATTGACATTGAATTTGGGATAGCGGGTTGAAAAGATATATACCCGTAAATATTTAAATTTCGGATTGAAATGTTAAATATTAGTATCACTTGACCGTAGGATAGAAAATTATATACAGACACCGTTGGTCTATATATATATATATATATTTTGAGAATGATTTTGTGGTTTTGAAAAGAAATATATGGGTTTTGATAAATATTGATTTTAAAGATTTATTAAAGTTGATATATAATATGTTTAAGTATTTATTTAAATTCATATTTTCAAATATAGAGTTCGAAATGATTCAGGTTGAAAAGATAGTTTGAAATTGATTTGAAAATCTATATTTATTTAAGAATCATACTTAAATAAGTTTGGGTTGAAATTTATTAAATTTGAAATTGTAAAGATATGTTTATAACTTGAATTTGATTAAAAGTGACTCAAATGAATATTTCAAACTTATATAAAATTTAAATGGGATATTTTGTTTATATAAATTTATAAATTGAAGTTGTATTTAGATGTATTGAAATGATTAAAGAAATATCTCAGAAACTAAATGTAATGAAATTAAATTGAGATATAAATGGAATTATCAAATTTAGTTTTTGAAATGTGGAATATATAAAGCTTTGAAATTTAATGGTTTATTTTGTGTTTCAAATCTGTATTTGAAATCGTTATAATTCGAAATGATTTATTGAGAAATTGAGTTGATTTGAAATTTATGAATTGAGATTGAATTAAGTTGAATTTGGAAGCTGAGTAAATTTGAATCAATTTGTGAATTTGTGGAAGCTATTTTATTTTATAAAGTATTTTTAAACTATATCTACAACTATTTATATTTTAATTTATAAATTATTTTAATATAAACTATTTTATATAAATCATTTTCAATATATATTATTTTATTATAAACTATTTTAACTTATAACTATTTTATATAAACTATTTTTATTTTATAAACTATTTTCTTATATACACTGATTTTAATATCTAAACTGTTTAAGAGGAAAGTGTTATGAATTCCAAAATGTTATGATTTCAAACTATAGTTTCAAAGTGTTATGAATTTCAAAGTTTTGATTTCCAAAGTGTTTTGATTTTAAAAGACTTACGATTTCGAAAGCGATATAACTTTGGAAAGTGATATGATTTTGGAAATGGATTTATTTGAAGTGAAAATGATATCGTATGGATATGGTTTTGAAATGGCAATGATATTTCGGTTTTGAAATATAAACTATTTTGAAAGTTTATTAATGAGCAATCGGTGTAATAATTACGTAGTTATTGAAGAGTCTGGGATCGATTAGGGACATACTCTCTGTCCAAATCGAAAACCACTTTAATAACTATTATACGTGGAGTGTGATCCAGAATGAAGTGGTTGGAATGATGACGTTGCTGGATTTGAAGAAAGATAACGATAATGGATGACCTTGACACTTGTGTCAAATTGGAAATGACTTAACCAGGAGCCGTGCCGGGCCAGTGAGGTTAGCTCCCTCTAGCGGACACACTTCTTCGTAAACTACTCATTACTTGTTTTTGATTTGTGCGCACCTTGAATTGGGAGTGTTGTTTCGCGGTGTTGCGATCGTTGCGGCGATGCGTTCTCACCAGTCCGGATCAGGCAAACGGTAGTTTCACTACCTTGGGTATTGCCTTATGCGCCTTGTCATACTTGTATCCCTATGCGCGACCACTACGATTTGTTTTGTGTTATACCTATAGAGTACTCCCTGATAGCCCACTAGTTTACGGTGGAGTTTACAGTGCTGTATAGACTATGCCGCTTATATAAAATGTGTTAAGGGGGATAATGGTAACACCTTAACGCTATTTTGATACTTTATATTACTGATAGGCATTATATACTTAGCGTACACTACTACGTAGTAGATAGTTTAACGGATCCTTAGAGGATGGTTATCCCAAACATCCTTTGAGTTACTTGTATTTCCAGTTGTTATTTCACTTGAGTTGGATTTATTGATATAAGAATGTTAATCCTGACTCGAGTGTTCTATGTTTTGCTTTACGCTCGGGTCAGACTGAGTGTACCAGTGTTTGAGACTCACCTTTGGAATTGGAGCTTCGCTTGGAGATCCAGCTATCTATCGATTCTACTATCAGTTATCCAGTTGATTCCAGTGATGTATCCAGATCTTGTATTTGACTATTGTATTGAGATATCTATGTATTCGAGACTTCTGTTGTATCTTGTTTAACTCTGTTATATATATAGTAGCTTCATGAACTACTATTCTTTTGTTTCCGCTGCATATTGTTATATTACTATGTGTCTGTGATTTTGTGATTATTTATTTACTGTATATGCTGAGTTTTGCCAAATTTAAATTAACAATCTATTGTTTTGAATTATTCAAGTCCGACATGTGTGGATTTATTGTCGAATTGAATGGTCCAAAATACCGGGTCGTTACAGGTTTGGTATAATTCATTAAGAGATAAGGTATGGATTGCCCTAGAATAAGTTGAGTGTATTATGTATATGAGAGCGCGTATATATTTGTTATATATTAGTTATATATAAGTATAGGTTGATAGTGTAGTTGATTAATGTGGGGATTAATAATGTTCATTTATTATCCCTCATTTATTAGCTGAATCATGCTTCACCAATTTATGAGCATTGATTATTGTTTATTGATTGCAGTTTTATGTTTAACCGGTTTATAAGTAATAGACCTTTTTACTACATGTGTTAGGTAGATGATAATTGTGGGAATATTGTAGAGAACACTTTGTGAATTACATTTACAATTTGACTAAAAGGCATTCAGTGATAATGTTGGGTTAAAAGTTAATTTTAATCAAAGTTGTTTTTTATAATCTAAAAGAAAGAACAGATATTTTGTGAACAAATGTTTGTGAAAAGATTTTGTATAAGAAAGGGAATTTATATAAGTATGGTTTTAAAATACGATCTATAAAAAAGGATTTAAATTCAGAATTTGAGAACTTAAATCCCGGTATTTTTGGAAACGGTTTATAAGGGTTTGGAGTAAATAATAACGGCATTATTTAAAAGTATTCTAAAAGACAAATGTTTTAAATGGATTTTAAAGATGTGTTCTAGTTTGACTTTGCTCTCGGAATCGACAAGTCGATTAGGGAACAAAATATTTTTATGTTATCTACTTCATGTAGCGGGAAACTGACTAAATATGAGGAAATGTTGTGTTCGAATGGTAAGCACTTCTCTCGAGTATTACCATTCTTAGAAAGGGATAATGATACTACTTGGTAGGACCCAGTTCTTTGTATTATTTTGGTGTTACTCGATCTATACGTATATTTAGCTATCCTGGGGTTGGACGAATTATCCGAAGAAGATCGTTTAACTGTAGCAAGAGCACGGAAAATTGAACGCTTCTTATCACAACCCTTCTTCGTGGCAGAAGTCTTTACTGGTTCTCCAGGGAAATAGTTGGAGACTCAAATGATGGATATGCAAGCATGATAACTTATATGCTGTTCTATATCTCCATGAATCTAGGAACTTTTGCTCGCATTGTATCATTTGGTCTACGTACCGGAACTGATACCATTCGAGATTATGCAGGATTATACACGAAAGATCCTTTTTGGCTCTCTCTTCAGCCCTATGTCTCTTATCACTAGGGGGTCTTCCTCCACTAGCAGGGTTTTTCGGAAAATTTCCTATGGATTTTAAAGATAAAGAAAATTGGTTTGTACAATTGGGATCATTATACTTAGTAATATTTATGAAGTTTTTGATACCATTTTGAAAATGATTTTTGGTTTAATCCCAAAAGTATGATTTGATATATAAAAAGAATACATGTATGTATTTTTATTTCAAATGATTTGAGAAAAAGATCCGGTATTTAGTCCTTAAGTTTTCTTTAAAGAAATTTAATATTGAAATAAAAGTTTAATTTGTATAACTCTTAATTTGAAGAGATAATAAGTTAAACAAGCTTAAATTTTATTGAACATCCTTGAAAAATAAAATGAAATATGAATGTTTTGCATATGCTTTTAGGATGTGGTAGAGTATTATACGAGTATGGACTTAAGTTTTGAAATATTTTTAAATTAAATTATGTTTTAGTGAAATGTTTTATAAATAAAGATAAGTCTTTAGGAAATGTTTACAAAAAATATTTTATGAAATGCTTGAGAAATACTAATAAGAAAATGAATGTGATTCAAAATATAAAGTAATCGGTGTAGTAAAGAAACCAATGGAATAAAGTACATAAGTTGTATGCAGATCATTTTATTCCCATGAAATTCTTGATCTAGGATTCGAGCACATGATTTTTAGGTGGTTTACACTGTTTCGAACAAGGATTTTTCACTAGATTCTTGATGGCGAACACTTAATATGGATTCTTAATATGGTTCTGAAGTTTTCTTTCATAGTGTATGGCTATGTAAGGAAAGAAGAGGTTGCTAATTAATGAACTTGATCGGGTCCGTACTAGAGAGGTCAAGTGATCTATAATAATTTGGAAGTAGAATTTATGTGATCTAGAGAGTGATCAGATTTGATATCGTGCGGATGGTCCATGTACATTATGCGGGCTTTAGTATATTTGTATGCTATATTTGCTGGCTTATGGAGAATTTGAGAAATGAATATTCAATTTGTTCTGCCCCAGCATGAATAATCAACTAAGAGATAACCTGAGGCTGTAAAGCGTAAGGTACTCTTAATAGGTTATTTATCATCCTTATGCAATGAGAAGGTTTCAAAACCTGGGAAAACCATGAGCTTTGTTTGCTTGTAACTTTGAATGATGTTAGGTATTGATATATGATTCTTTCTTTTTGTTGCTCATGTTAGAATTTCGAGGATGAAATATTCTAAGTTGGGGAGAATGTAACATCTCAGAATTTCAAACATTTCGTATTTAAATATCTTAATTATTTAAATATTTGAATCTTGGATTTAATGTGATTAAATTGATTATTAACCCCCTTTTAAGTAATAAATAATGTAAGAAAATTTGTTTTTGAAAAATGTTTACAAAAATAAATAGTTCGAAGAAATATCGATAATGTGACCAAAAATCGTTTTATTGATAAATGATTTTTTACTAAATAGAAGTTATTCAAACTCTTTTGTATTTGTGTAGTAACACATGAATACGTTTATAAGAATTAAATTCACCTTTGTTCACAGCAAAAGTAATCAAATGATAAATGTTTAATTAAGGGAACAAAGTGGAGTAGAAGGTGGAGTGATTTAAGGAGGACTTGTACGTAGGTATAGAAGGCATAGAGGCAAAAGCATGAGATGGTGGGGGAGACTTGTGGCCGGCCAAACCAAGGGGCATGAGGGGTCTTTTGTGTGTGCTAAAGCATCCTCTCATATCTCATTTCATTTCATAATTTTATTTTGCAAAGTTGAGACAAAAAAGAAAAAGGATTCAAACACTTCTGTCTCTTATTAAATTCTTCAAAACAATGTCAAACCAACTCCTTTCTCTTCCAAACTCTACCAAAGACCTTATATAATCTGGGAAACACGCTTTAGCATCAGGAAGAGAAGAAATGATGGAGAAATGGGGAACCCAAACCTAGCCATGAGCATTTTGTAGAGGAGGGGTCTTGGCTTGTGGCTTTGGGTGATAGTATGTTGGAAGTTATTCCTTAATTTTTAAGGCCTTTGAGTGTTGTATAGTTGGTTTCAAAGTGATTTTACTCACCATTTAATTTGTGTATATGTGATATAATGTTTGATTGTTGAAATATAAAGTATAAAGTGAAGAACAATGTAAGTTATTACTTCTGGACTCCTCCTTGCTTTGGAAAGCAAATGGCGACATTATATATATGGTATAATCTCTCTTGTAACCTTCTAAAACATGTAATGTGGACATGACTTGTTGTTTACATGTTTGATAATGTTTTGTGTAAAGTTGAAGTGTGTTGCGAATGGCTGAAGCAAAATAGTCGCTATAAACGCACTTTGAAATCCCTTCTATTTAACATATGTTAAATTGGTTAACTTTGAATATACTATGAAATTATATAGTTGGTTGTCCTTTGCACATGTTTTGGTGTGTTTTACATAAAGAAATGGGTTTGAAAAGTTGTGGAAATAATAAAACAAAGTTGTGAAAGTTTGAAGCAGAAAGGTCGATGTGGATGCACTGTGAAATCGCTTTGTGTTCGGCGATTTTTAAGTCAACTTTGGAAGACATCCTTATGGGTTTCTTTATGGTTTTAACAATTAAAATATAAGTACTAACTATTAAAAATATCAATTTTGAAAAGGTCTAAAATTAGTTGAACGAAGTGACGAAAGTTTGAAGCGACGTGGTCATTATATGAGCACTAAGGAAAAACACCTTTTTTTGGTAATTTCTATAAATTAATTGGAAAATATTCTTAAGAGTTTCTCTTCATCATTTCGAAGTACTCAATGTATACTAACTACTGTAAAAAAATCCGATCAAAAATCAATTGTTTAAGTGTTAATAACCGACCTCAAAGTTTTTGCAAAATCATGTTAAAAACAGACCCAAAACTTTAGATGGTATTTGGCAAATGTTGTCTTTGCTTCTGAATCACTTTTTACTCGTTGTTGCACTTTAATAGCATTTGGAAAATGCTAGCTTTTCTTCTAAATCACTTTTACCTATTACAGAACTTTAGAGAGCGTTTGGGAAATGTTGTCTTTGCTTCTGAAACACTTTTTACCCCTTATAGATACTTTAGATAGCATTTCCAGAAATGCGTCTTTTCTACTTGAAACTTTAAATTATGCAAAAATGATATTTTAAATATTATCCTTTAATATTTTTAAGATTATTTTCTAACTTATATTAGAGTGTTTAAATTTGGTTTCATGTTTAAATATATTATTAATAATTGATTTTGAATTTTTAAAATAAGAGGCTTTTAAAATAAAACATGTTTATTTTTTTGTTTTTCCATTTATTTCAAAATTTGTTATTTTTACATAATATTCTATATAGATAATTATAATATATTTTTAAAGTTTAAAAGTGTTTTAACATAATTATAAGTGCTTTAAAAGTGTGTGTATGTGTGTGTGTGTGTCTATATTTATTTATTTATTTATTTATTTATGAGTGTAATGTATATGTATACATGTCTATAAGTTTTAGAAAGTAAGTTAAATATTCTATAAAAGTAGTAAAGGAAGCTTCAGATTTTAACTCTTAAGTTCAATAAATGGTTTTGCGAAGTTAAATTAAAACTGTATTACCTTAATTAATAAGTGTAGATATGCTTTGATCTTTAAAATGAGTGTCTTAAAGTTTATGATAAGTATGTAAGTGGCTGTGGGTTTTAGTAAACAATATTTTAGTAACATTTGTTTTTAATTCTTATTAGTTATACTTAGGAATATAATTAGATATTTAATAATGGATAATTTAAAGATAACTATGAGTAAATGGTTTTGGGTTTGTTGTGATAATGTTTAAGTAACACTTGTCTTTAACGCTTAAGAAGTATGGATATTTAATTATGGATATTTATAGATAATAGCAAGTGTGGAATCTTTTATAAAAGGATAGAAAAGTAAAGGTTTAATTTATAAAAGAGAAGAGGTTTATAGTAAACAATGTTTTTTATAGTAAACAATGTTTTAATAACATTTGTTTTTAACCTCTTCGGTTATATTTTAAAGGAAGTAAATCATGTTAAACGATTTGTGAATATACTTATACCAATTGAGATAAGTATATGAATACTTTTAAAGTATTAAAATGAGTATAAATGAATAGTGATTTAGTAGAATACAAGTATATATCTTTTATGAAGGTAAATTAAATCTATATACAAGTACAAAAAAGGAGTATCTAAAAGCTTCACGGCTTCATACAATTTAGGAACCCCCGGGGAGGAGCATTGGTATGAAACATCTCTAGCTTTAAAAACTTATATGTTTGAGATCCCATAGGGAGGACTCCTATATGTAGTTCGCTTACTTCTGAAGAAGGTAGTAATTAATAGATGGAGTCTTATTAATTAATGAGGGAGTTTAATTTATAAAGGAGTTTAATTAATGAAGTAGTTTAATGAATATATGAGTAAATTAATAAAGGTGTTTGGTTAAAAGAAGCTTTAATTAAAGAAAGAAGCTTTAATTAAAGAAAGAAGCTTTAATTAGAGGAAGAAATTTCAATTAAAGAATGAAGTTTTAATTAAATGATGAAATTTTAATTAAATGAAGAAGTTTTATTTGATAAAGAGGTTATACTAATGAAAGAGGCTTTAGTTAAATAAAGATTAATTAACTAAAAAGGGGATTAAAAGTCAATTATGTGACCTAATCATGCTTTGTGTGAGTTGATCGTTGTTTGTGTGCTTACTCGTCAATATAAAATTATTTAGTCACGTACTTAGCAGTAAAAGCCAACAAAGTAGACTTGTTCTATCTGTGTGAGTTAAGATTGAAGATTCGAGTAGGATGTAGAAGCAATAATGCTCTAACCTACTGGGCTTCTCTCTTGGCTGAGGGATATCGTAAGTTGAAAAGGTCAGAAACGTGATAAGTATATGAGACTTGGTTTTGATCGTTTCATTGTTGTTGAATTTGACCAAATTACCTTGGGAAATATCTACAAGAAACACATGAATTATATGATATGGTTATTCACTTAGTGATGACATAACCTACGTACTTGCTCTTTTAGGATAAGAGATAAGGAAATCTGTCTAACTAGGGGATGATCTCTACCCTTATCGTTGTTTGTTTATTTCTGGAAGAATCGGAGTTAAGTTAACTGGAATTCATCGATTCAATCTTCAAGAGACTAGGATCGGTAAGTGTTTTACTTATCGAAAACCACTTTAAGGCTGAGATATGTGTTATATCTTGTGGATGTGGGTCTGTTCGAGATGCTGGAATTCTTATGTGGTTTCGAGATCTGTTCAAGATGTAGGAATACATGTAGGATTCATGATCCGCTTTGAGTAACCATGGCTGCGTTGAGATGCTGAACGTGATTTAACCATTAGGAAATGACTAAAGATAGAGTAGGATGCACAATCCGGGGATTTAGCTAACCCATGGGGTGTACATCAACTCCATATCTAGAGTATGCTTATCGATGTTGCATGTGGGAGTTGATGATATTTGGTTACATGTGGTTCATGAAAATATTCGGGCATGGGCCTATTGTATTTACCTTATGGTATATTCTATCTAGCGATATATAATGCTCAGAAGGTAGTTTCTAATCCTTGTGCATGAAATCTAATCCAGCTTGATTCGGAGAGATCTCCGTGAAAAATCCATATGCGTGCACACCTTAGCGATTTTGATTGTACTTCAATATTGTTGTGCCATGAGGTGCAAGTGGCACAGCTATTTTCTGATTTATATTCTTCACCCTAGACATTATCTATTATGTCGCAATATGTACTTATAAATGGGCTTGGTTCTTCTGAGGGGATAACCGTTACGGCTTCCATGTGGTCTCAAAAGTACTGCTATATGCTAGCTACATATTTCTTGAGTTTTTCACAATAGACTTTTGTCTGATCCGTGGTTTTATCTTTCCCTCATTTCCATGGGTGCTCTTTTGAGCAATCTGAGAAAAGAAGGATTTCTTGATGTTCATTGAGCTCTTAGAGAGGAGCTGGATGTTTACCTACCATTGTATTTATTTTCGTTGCATTACTTTATGTATATATATCAGCAATTGTAAGGAAAATATGTTATAACTGTCTAGGCTATTGATAGTACTTTTATTAGTAACTCTGAAATGGTATGTATCTTAGAGTAGCTCTGTGTACTATCTTTTGATATTATATGTTACCATTCCGCATGTGAGATTTTGATGTTTTCCTCTTTCTTGTTCTTATTCCTTTTCTTTTCTTTCTTTTCTTTTACGCTATCCCTTGGGTGCTCGGCACATGAATACCGTGGATGTATTAGTATCAACAATCAAGGGTCAAAAATGTAGTTTGTTATATATATAGTGAATGGTTATAGTTCATAATATACGATAATTTGATGAAATTTATTCATTCGAAGCAAACAAATAAACCATACTATGAGATCGAGTATTCAATTTGATTGATTACCATAAAGATCGTATTGTGTTAAATGTCACACTAGACCAAAACTACATCACATTAGACTAAAACTACAATGTAGACCTAAGCACTCAATCGTTGAATGTCACTTATTGATCAGTTTATATAAAGTGCTACATATTAATGTCGTTAAATGTTAAAGGATAATGATTGTGCTTTTGCAAAAAGTTCATTATGATATATTGTAGTAAAGGTTTTTTTTGAATGGTTTGACCATTTAGAATGAAAAACAAGTGTACAAGAGTAGATGTGATTTAAGGTACAATTGGGATGAACATAGTGAATAGTCACTTCTGCTTTATAAAGAAACATTGGAAACAAAAATTGTAATAATAATAATTGATACTTAACATTGGAATAAGATTTATGATTTCTATTCCAAAATGTATTTTCATATAGAAAATTATTTTCTATGAAATTATTTATTTGAGTTCAAGATATTTGATCAAAGAACTCTCTACTGTAAACTAATTGCAGTATATGAAATAAATAATCTATATTGAGTAAATGAGGGACCTTTGAATTCAGTATGCTATTATAGCAATGACGTAAACGTGGGAGCATGCCATATAGTACTTAGAGTTGCATCAAGTTATGAAAATTGTTTTCATAAAATATGCCATGCATTATTTATGAAATAATGACTATTTTCGGTGTCGACTGAAAATAGTCATAATTATATCTTAATG
Organism: Allium fistulosum; assembly: GCA_030737815.1. NCBI lineage: Eukaryota > Viridiplantae > Streptophyta > Magnoliopsida > Asparagales > Amaryllidaceae > Allium > Allium fistulosum. The sequence goes on along the minus strand of CM060903.1, from coordinate 638,311,161 downwards.
TGAATATTACGATTATTCGTTATGAAACAAAACTATAATGTGGTATTTGTTTTCATAACAAAAGTGATATATTGGAAAATACAGAAGTGTCTAAAATTACTTACAATTATTTTGGAATTATAGACTAACTCGTAATTTTGAGAAATAATTTTTATCATATGATACTAGTTAATTACATCTCAAACAATTAAGGGTTATGCACCTAATTAGTAGGAGCATCATAAGAGTCGATGAACTCTTTGGATTGATACATATGAATGTATGCAATCGTAAGTCTATTAATAGCAAAACAGTTCCACATACTTCATCATATTCACCATATGTTATCACAGAACATGGACATGTGTATTTAATACACATATATTAATCTATGATAAGCTCATAGAATATAAAATGGACATAAATAATATAACATGCAACATAATGATTCAATTTGATCGAATGGAGGAGTATATTTGTAATGACCCTGAAATCGGCCTTCGAAAATCGACACCCGTACTTCACTTGTACTCAAAATGCCGTAGATTCAAACGTCGAATCTGGTTCACCGGAGCTTATAACACAGTAAGTATAACAACACAGCGGAATAAAGAAATAAATGATATCATATACAACTCCAATGAATACAATATCCAGAATGATATACAACAATGATATCAATATGATACAACAATATCAGAGATAAATAATGATACTACAGCGGAAATAACAGCAAATGGAAGAGATCTCCAAATGATCTACAAAAGAGAATGAATCCAACTTCTCCAACATCAAGCTCGAACCACCATCACGATGCACAAGGATAAGCAAGTGCAATCCTGAACTCCAAGAACTGAACTGGCTCCAGATAATCTACTAACCTGAATATCTAAAAAACCCAACTCTAGACTGCCCGTGTGGAAAATAGTGGGCACCCAGAGTTTAGGGAGCGAACAATAAACTCCGAGTGCCCACTATTTTCCACATGGGCAGTCTAGAGTTGGGTATTTTAGATATTCAGGTTAGTAGATTATCTGGAGCCGGTTCAGTTCTTGGAGTTTAGGATTGCACTTGCTTATCCTTGTGCATCGTGATGGTGGTTCGAGCTTGATGTTGGAGAAGTTGGATTCAATCTCTTCTGTAGATCATTTGGAGATCTCTTCTATTTGCTGTTATTTCCGCTGTAGTATCATTATTTATCTCTGATATTATTGTATCATATTGATATCATTGTTGTATATCATTATGGATATTGTATTCATTGGAGTTGTATATGATATCATTTATTTCTTTATTCCGCTGTGTTGTTATACTTACTGTGTTATAAGCTCCGATGAACCAGATTCGACGTTTGAATCTATGGCATTTTGAGTACAAGTGAAGTACGGGTGCCGATTTTTGAAGACCGATTTTAGGGTCATTACATTTGGTATCAGAGCTAAGGTTGAACTTTAGCTCAGGAGTATAACACATTAAGTAGCTCATTAGAGATAGGGTGAAGTATACCCTAGAATGAGTATCTCTAAGATATCTGTCCGTACGCCTCAGTAAATTCTCTTGCTATCCACTGATAGTAAGTATGAGTGCAAGAAGAGGATGAGATAGGGGACAGGGGAATACGACTATAAATGGTCAATACCCTATAACAACAAGGGAACAATCTTTTCTCTGTCAATCTCTTTTGTTCATCATCTTTTCTCAATTCTTCGATGGTTCTGGTAGATCCAGGAAAAAGATTTGATATATGAATATGGGACATAAACCCCGGATGGACCAAAATTGTTTGTTTGGGTGTATTGGCTGCCTTGTTTGCTGTGGTTGCTATGGTTGATAGGTATACTTAGTTTTTAAACTGAAATTTTTGAAATTGTATCCATATGTCTATCTATTCTTCGGGTCCAGATATATTCTACGAATGGTTAGTTATCCCATCGAACTAACCAATGCCACTGTATACTTCGTAGATCTGGATAACCCGAGTGTCCTGAGAAAAATTAAATAGATTCGTTCTTGTATCTACTATTGATATTCTGATTTGGTAAGCCAAATGCAGAATAGATGTTCAGTTTGATTTGATGAAACATTTTTCATCTATCTTTGTGTCTCCTTGGCAATTTCGAGGACGAAATTCTTTTAAGGGGGGAAGTCTGTAACGACGCCGAATTTTATATAAATTTAAATTGATAATTTATTTAATTTTTGAATTAAAATTGTATAGTTAATTGGAAATTTAAGTGAGTTTCCCCGAATACAGATAAATTCTGTATAAATCATTTAAATTTAAAAATATTGTAAATATGTATATATTTGATTTGAATTTAAATCTCAAATAAATGGTTTAATAATAAATGATAATAATAAATATTAGAATTTATGGTTAATAATGGTTTGAGTTTATAAAATAATATAAGACAATAAATATTAAAGTAAAATTAATCATAATAAATATTAAGTTAGGAATAGAATCAATATATATAAGATTGACTATAAAAATATAAAGTAACAAATAGATAAAAATTTAACAACATATTAGAATAGAAGTTTATTTATATTGTAAAGTAATATTACAAAACAATAAGATTTAAAGAAAATAAAATACATTTAAATATGAATAAATGTAGACAAATATGAAACAAATAATACAAATAAAATGAATACATTTAATAAATTATAACAACATATTAAATAAAAATAAACTAAAGTGAATATCATTTCAAAACATAAACAAAACTTCAATATAAAGTAAATATATATATCTTAGTAAATCAATACAAAATAATAACCTTGTAACTTCACTTTACATATATCAATCTCCACTTCAGTTTCGTTCCATTCCAGCTGAGAAAAGATATGAGTAAACAACATCTTAAAACTCAAACAATAACTCAAATAAAACAAAAATACAACTTCATTCAAATCAGAGAATCAAGGGGGGGTTTTCAGCTTGCATTTTCAAAACTGTTTCAACATGAAGCTCTGTTTCTTTTTCTCTGGAAACAATGGTGAGTAAACAGGTTATTCTTCATACTCAAAGATAATTTATCTATAACCAAGTTAGTTTGAGTTGTTGTGATGATCAAACCATGCTGTTAAACATTTTGGAGCTATGTAAAAAGATTTTCTTCCTCTGTTCTTTGAGTTCAGTATGCAAAGGATTGAACAAAATTAAATTCCTCATGTTTTGATCATTAGCAAGTTTGGGTTTCAATACAAAAGATGTGTATTTGAGTAATAATTATATTTTAAAAATATTTCAAGAAGGAAACAATAACATACAGTATAAAAATTCAAAATGTTAGAGGAACACTTACCAAAGTGGAAAATTCGAAAATGGTGAATTGTTATTTCAAATATATCACGTGAATGCTTATACGAAAATAGGATTTTTAAAACTGAATTGATGATTTTCAGTGATGGGTCTAAGGAGCAGTTTTTAGTTGAACCAAAATTTGATTTTTGTCAATTCCCAGAAATCAAACGAGCTTCGATCGCTGGAACTTTGCACGAAGTAAACCTGGCGATCGATTTTAATGGGAAAAATGTTAAATAATTTTTCCATTGAAAGGATTGAAGGATCGAGTGGAGTTTAGGGTTTAAGTCGTGAGTTTGGTTGGGGTCTGGAACGAGATGATTTCTACACCCTAGGCTGATCGAGATGCGCGAAATTGTAAGGGATGGTAGAAGAGGGTATGGCTGAGGTATGGGCGGGGTTGCTTCGCCACAGGTGGTCGGCATTAGTGGGTCGAGGCGATTTAGTTCGATGTGTTCGTGTAGCTGGTTCGAGCGAATAAGTGGATTTTGATTTCGAGATTTTCGCGATGAATTAGAATCTTGTTTTCGCAAGCGATGTGGTTTTGTGGCTTGCCGGAGGCGTCGGGGAACCACCGTGCACGTGCACGGTGGCGTGGGTGTGTCAGCGTCTCCGTGGGTTGGTTCGACTCGAGTGATACTCGAGTAGGATGGGGAGTTCGCTCGTGTGGTGACCCTGTTGCGTGAGTTTGTTTCGTGAGTACTACTGTTTTTTTTACTTAACTTTAAAAAAAAAGGGAGAAGAAGATAGGATCGGTAGAGAAGAAAGAGTAGAGGAGAATGTATGTGGGAAGAAGATGTTTTACTCGAAGTCGTGTGCGCGAATTTGTGGGTTTGACCTAGGGTTGTACTCGAGTCGACGAGTGATCATAAAATTAACGGTTTATTAAAAGTTAAACTTAATTTTTTTAAAAAATAAAAGAAGAGGAAGAAGAACGTACGTGAGAAAGAGAAGAAAGACTCGGGAGAAATGGTAGGAAACTCGAGTGACTACTCGAGTAAATCTGGGGGTATTCTCGGGTTTTGTTTTCAAAAGAATTAAGCCCAATGAATTTTAAGTTAATATTGTTAAACAAAAAAAAATTTAGTGCTAATGAAGTAATAAATATTTGACCAATTAAGTTAAGAAACTATTCTAAGTTTTAAATTATTTAAGTAAATACTTAACATTGTTTTAATCTTAATTAATATTTTAATTGAATGGTTAACTTAAAGATAAGGGTCAAGGTTAATCAACATTTAAAACCTTTTATAATTGTAATAAATTGATCTTCAAAGTGTAATGAAGATTTTTAAATGTTCATTAAGATAAATAATTACTATAAATTAATTGTTTGGAAATTAATTAAGAATGATTAATTTCTATTTGAAACTAAAGATTGGTAAATTGATAATTAAGTATCTAATTAATTTGTAAATTTAGAATTGTTAATTTGATAACTTAAGTTAATTATTTTGAAGGTAATTAAGTTTTAATTTAATTAATTTACGACATTATTTATTAATTAATTATTTTAAATAAATAATGAAATTAATTGAGATAAATTGATATTTTGATTAACCTCAATTTCTTGAATAAATTAATGTGTTAATAATGATAGCAAGGTTTTTAATTTAAGATTTTGATGTCAATGAAGATAATTAGGAATAATCACTTATTGTAACTAATTAAAGGTAATTAATTAATATGACAAATTAATTAAGGAAATTAATTTGAGAATAATTAAATAAATTTAAAGGTTAATTAATAACTGAAAGTGATTAAGGGATGATTATTAATTAAGGATTAATAAATTAATTATTGTAATTAAGGAAAATTAATTAAATGATAATTAATTAATTTATTAATTGAGGCTAATTAATTTATTATTAAAGATTAATTAATTAAAATAAAATTTTAATTAGTCAATGTTAATTAACCAGGATTAGTGACTAATCTGATTGAATTTAACCAGATAAATAAATTGACCTTACCTGTGAATGTTGGATCTGACTGAATGATTGAATTGTTGATATTCCCTGATATGTGATGCTATGTGATATATTCTGATTTGTGTTGTGATCTGTAGTGTAATTTATTTATCTGGGATGATCAGTAATTTATTTATCTATGATATATATATATATATATCTGTGATCTATGAATAAAAGATAAGTGTTATAGTTATATCGCTTATCAAATATATCGTTGTATTTGAATCTGTGATGATTTGTAATATTGCACTATTGTGTGTGAAACCCCTGGACTACACCATACACACACAATTATGGATTTCACGGGGAAATCGGTTAAGTCACAGATGATTTAAATTTAAAATTGAAATTTTAGTTTCAATTTATTTTGGAAATGGATTTGGGTTAAATGTTAAAGCTTTTTAAAAGGAGTTTTTAAGAGAAAAGTTATTTTGAATAACTTGGTAAAATTCCAATTTAAATAATTCAATTTGAATTTGAATTCAAGGATTGGAATTGAATTCCATAATTGGAAATTATGGTTAAAGATGTTATAAATGTGTTTATATGAATTTGAACAATTTTAAAATATTGGTTTGAGAATTTGAATCTAACCCAAGAACTTTAACTCGTATAAATGAATCAGATTTTCCGAAATGAAAACTATTGTTTTCAAATGATAAAAGCTTTCATATAAGAAATGAAATTCCAATTTAATTGAAGGAATTCAAGTCTGAGAAAATTTCGTCCTCGAAATTTGAAAAAGAGAGAAAAGCAAACAAAGAATATACGAATTCAGAAGCAATAAGGAAATGGCTTACCTGTTTAAGCCGAGATATCTACCCTACAGTTGGGATATGATTTCTGCATACTATCTTTGGTTTCCCAAATACAGTCCATTTGATACCAAATGTAACGATCCTGAAATCTAGCATTCGAAAATCAACATCAAATACCTTACTTGTATTCGACTGTCAGATATTCAAACGTCAAACTTCAGTTCGGCGGAGCTTATAACAACATCAGATGAATATAACAGCGGAGATAACTGAATATCATAGATACAACATCATCATAATATCCAGTACTACATCAGAGTATCATAATACATATGCCACAACTCCAAATAAAACATCATAATAGTACAACAGTGATCACAAGCAAAAGTCTTCAAAGGGATGAAGCGATAGTGAATATCCATAACTAAGCACCTGGTGATCCAAAAAGCTTCCAAAATATCTTCAAGGTAAAAGTCCCCAAAATACCGCTAACACCAGAATATGGAAAACCTGCTACTAGGCTGCCCGTGTGGAAATATGGGCACCCAGAGTTTAGAAAAGAAACAATAAACTCCGGGTCGGTCATGGGACTGGTATGAGTAAACAAAAGTAGTTGCTTTAAATAAAACAGATTTAACAAAAAGAATCCGATATGCTTTTGAAAATGAAACTACCATAAGACCTCCCGCCACACACACAATGCAAACGCAAACTTGGAGGAGATTTCTTCTTATGATAGTCAAATATGCTTAATACGAGAAAAATTCTTTGATATTATTACTAGTGCATAGTGTAGAAAACATTTCGAAAGTATAATATTAATCTTAGCCAGCATAAGTACCATTATATTATGCCTGCTATAGCTGCCGCCTGAGGAGACAGGTTATACAAATTGCAATCGTAAAAGGGCTCGTATTGTTTCTTTGGATTTCCAACAAATGGTCAGGCTAAGGAACTTCCTATGCCACATGGGTACGCCTTTGGATGGACGTCCCAAGAACCTACCCGGCTCTCTGCCAACACAAGGCCGGGTTACCTCTGTCACTAGGTAACTACTACTCGAGTATGCCATCCCTCGGTCCTTTGGGACCTTTATCCGAGGGCCCTCGATCACAAAGCAACAATCACATAGTAAATGAGACTGGAGCAACCACATAGGTAAATATCTGGGCTCCATACCATGATATCACCTTTTTCCAGAAGGAAATGACATCCCCTAAAGGGAGCGACCCTCATAACCTTGCCGCATCTTTCCTGTTTCGACCATTTCCGGGTTGTGAGGTCCGATGAGGTCTCGTCCACAAAGCTACGCTTTTTCACAAAGTCGTGCTTTGATCACAAATGATCAACGAATGATCATCAACACACAGCAACACTCAGCATGCCACACTACCAAATTGGGAGTATATCGCTGATAACCTTCAACTACATAACCTCTAAGCTCGTACGTCTCAGAGAAGGGTGTTAAGCTAAGAGAATAAATTCTCCGCCACCAACAGATATGTATTTGAAAGAAATCTGCTTTATATCTCAAAGTGTAGTGTCATACACACGACCATACAAGTCTGTTCCGGGCTCGAACAGAACCGAAGGCACTTCAAAAGAAGTCCTTGCGATTCGGGTATTCACAATCTCGATCGGACTCCCCATCACTATGGAAATCTCTATACCGGAGCAACTCAGTGCAGAGACAATCGATAGGCCATCCTATCGTTTTCACAAATACCCGGTCTTTAAATGCTATCCATTTCGACATATCACTATTCGGAATGGGCTATATGACACAAAGGTCCTCTCCCGGCTAATCCGAATAGTGAGCGCTGAATTTTAAAACACGTGGGCATATTAATCACAAAGATTTATATTCAGGGTTCGATGTGGGTTTCGGATAACTAATTGAAATCTGACTCCCTGTCGCATCGAAGTTTAAATGTCGTTTTACGGGCAACAGGGTTTTCACATCAATACAGAATTAAATCACAAATTACAGTTCAGCATAGAGCAATCACAGTATCACAACAGAATAACAATCCAGCACGGAATATTTGATGATAGTCAATCGTTTTCTATTAAGGAGAATATGATTTAAATGGATTAACCACACAATTATTTTGTAAACTTTAATTTAATGATTTATTATCCTTAATTATGAATTAATTATATTTTAATTAACTTAACTAATTAATTTTCTTCTTTAACTAATTATCTTAATTTATTCATCCTTAATTGTTATCCTACAAAATCTTAATTAACTTTATTAACTAATTATTCTTTAAATTAATCAACTTTTAATTACAAAATAATTTCAATCATTAATTGTTTAATCATTATTTAATCATTATAAATAAATTTGTTTTTAAGTTAACAAATTTGAATATACTTCTTGAATATTTTATTAGGTAAAAAAACTGTACATTAGATTAATCAACTATCATCATTTATGAAGAACAATTTTTGAAAATCATTTAAACTTTGTTTCAAAGATTTTTTTCCTTTAAAACTGGAATTTGTTGTTTTTAAGCCACCCGAGTAAATTCTCAGTTTACACGAGTAACACCCGAGCTCCTTCACAACTTTTCCCGAGTCCCCCTCTCTTTCTCTCGTATGCTACTTCTCCTTCTATTTTCTTCCTCTCTTTTTTCTGAAGCTAAATTTTAAACTTAGCCCACTGCTACATCGACCCATTCGAACGCGAGAGAGAACCCGAGCCTTAAACCCTTTTTCTCGAACGTCCCCTCGAGTCCTCCCCAGGCCCAAACCTGCTGACACGAAAATGACGTCGTGCACGTGCATGACGTCGTGCTGCCATTCTGGTGGCCTCCACGACTATCGGCAAGTTGCTAACCTCTCCAATACTCGAAATCGAACTTCGATTTGGAGCCATCAACTCGAAATCAAAATGTAGCAGTTTGGCTCGAGAACTGCAATCAACTTCGACCAATACAAACGCTTCGCCGCCGCGTCACAGGCCACTAGAGGGGCTCCGACTCCGTCCACACCACCTCAACACCGCGCTCGTCCATCCCCTTGCATCTCGTGCCACTCGACGCCTCCGAGGTGGTGAAATCACCTCGTTTCCAGGCGCATCAAAACTTGAATACAAACCCTACATTCACTTCGTACCATTGATTCGTGCAATAGAAATTTTTTTTGACAATTTTTCCGAACTCAACGATGATCAAACCTACTTCAACCAAAATCTTAGTATTCAATGTTGATTCGATCACCAGAAAATGATCAAAGTGCTGATTTTGTTCAAATTCGAACTGCACTTGAAATACTCAACTAAAAATCTTTATTTTTGTTTTAAAAATCATATTTTCATATGTTCATTCAAATTATAAAATCAAATCAATGATTTAAGATACTTGAATTCGTCTTAAAATTTGTTTTTTTTACTATAATACTTGGGTTACAGAGTTAACTTCTTCATATTCAAGCATAAAACATAATGTATTTATATATGATGTTTTTAACTAACCTATTTGTGGAAAATTGAAATCCATCAGGGATTAAAGAAGTGAAAATTAAAGTTTTACTTGATTTAACCTTGTATCTTAAAAAAACAGAACTGAAGATGACAGACAATTATGTCCAGAACAAATAAAATTAGCATACATGAAAATTTTCAACTGTGTATATATATATCCATATAGCATAATACTTGCTATAAATCATCTACACAGTTTTAATTATGTTTGAATCTATTAAACTATGTTTACTCACCTGAAAAATTTATGAACAGAGAGCTGCCCCTGTTTTGAAAGCCTGCAGTCTCAAATCTTCCTTTGAAACTTCTTGCTTTGTTTTGTTGAATTGGATTATAGTTTATAGAATGATGTTTGTTTTTTTTTTCTCTGCTCAGGTTTCAAGTAAACGAATGGGAGTGATGTATATAAAAGAAAATATACAGGCTTTGTTACATCTATAGGTACAAGATTTTGAATAAAATACTAAAGGAAGATTTTTCAGTTGTACTTTTAAAATTATATGTATACTTTTAACCAGAGATTTTTTTCCCTATATATGGTGGCTGATATGATTCTTTTTCTTTCTTGAGGAGATAACATTTAATGCTCATGTTCCCAACTTTGTTTACATGTAATCCTATTTTTCTTTAATAAGTACAAATTTGTTTGTTTTGTTTGTAGATTTCTATCGTCTTGCACAAGCCTTATTTGATTGCTTCCTGGTTTACAATTTATGTGCAAGTTTATATATATTACATATGTCATGTTATAACCATAAGATTTTAACTATAAATATTTAATTCATCACATATATTTTATTGTTTAAAACAAATTCTTGTTTGTTATATGTTTTCTTTTCTTAAATTATTATTATTATTTATTTAAAACTTAAACCACCAAATATTTTATTTCAATCCATATATCTTTGTTTTATTTAATATCAGAAATATTTTATTTCTTTTGAAACTTTTCAAATTAAATTCAAAAGTTCAAATAAGTCGCTAAATTTAAATTAATAAATTCTGGGATGTTACAATATCCCCTCCTTAAGAAAATTTCGTCCTCGAAATTTGAAAAAGAGAGAAAAGCAAACAAAGAATATACGAATTCAGAAGCAATAAGGAAATGGCTTACCTGTTTAAGCTGAGATATCTACCCTACAGTTGGGATATGATTTCTGCATACTATCTTCAGTTTCCCAAGTACAGTCCATTGGATCGCCACTCCATTGCACTTTAACCAGTTTTACAACTTTGTTTCTCAAGTGCTTTTCATCACGATCAACAATTTTTATCAGCTCTCTTTTAACTACCAAATTAGGAGTGATTTCGAGATCCTGCTGAGCAGCCTCTTCAATAATACTATCTGGGTCGTGCACATATTTTCGAAGACTAGAAACGTGAAACACATCATGCACGCCAGACAACCAGCTGGGTAGCTGCACTCGATATGCCAGAGGACCAATCCTTTCCAGAATAGGAAAAGGACCAATATAACGTGGTGCTAGCTTTCCAGTTTTCCCGAACCTCAATACACCCCGCATCATAGACACTTTCAGAAATACAGAATCTCCAACTTGAAATTCCAAATCTCTTCTTCGGCGGTCATAATAACTCTTCTGACGACTTTGAGCAGTTATTAATTTCTTTCGGATAAAATCAACCTTTTCCGTGGCTTCTTTAATCATATCTGGTCCAAGGACGAGCCTATCACCTGATTCGATTAGCATGCAGGTGATCGACACGGACGACCATATAAACTTGCTTTGAGTATTTTAATTTATTGGTTTGATTTCATAACTTGGATAAACAGCTAAAGATAGGATTTTTGAAATTAATATAATGATTTTTAATGAAGTGTTCCAAGTACAGTTCAAAATCGAACAAAATTTGCATTTTGATCAATTTCTGATAATCGAGCCCATTTCGAACGCTGAGATCTTGCTTGAAGCAAGATTGGTAGTTGATAGTAATGGGAAAATTGTTGAATAATTTTTTCATTGTACGAATTGTGGGGACGAGCTTGAATTAGGGTTCGAACTTGTTTTTGGGTCGCTTAGACTTATGAAGCCGCCGTGATGTGCCTAGATGATCGAGTGGTACGTGAATTGGGGAAGAGAAGCGTCGATGGTCAGGGAACACATAGCCGGAGTCGCTGGGCCTCCGGTGGACCGTGGCGATGGCAGTGGAAGTTTTTCCGGTGAGGGGTTAGTTCCAGTTTTTGAGCTAGGAAGCTCGATTTCATTTTCGCGTTCGAATCGATACTCAGGTGATTGGGAACGATGGAGGAGGCCAGCGGTGATTTGTTGGCAATGACAAGGGTGGTCAGAGACGACTGGGATGGTCGTGCACGTGCACGGTGATCGTTCTTGTGTCTGGTTGGGTTTCGCGAGGAAAACTCGGAGGGATTCTCGAGCGTATAGGGGTTGTGACTCGGGTAGGACGCGAGTTCGAGTGAGTTACCTGATGCTATATTTATCCTTAAGTTTAAATTTTAAACTAACTGAAAGAAAGAAAAAAAAGAGAAGAAGGCGTGTAGGAGACAAACTCGGGGCAGGTGAGTGAGTATCTCGAAGTGATACTCGAGTTAATTAGGGAAGTTTTCAGGTTTGACTCGAGATTGTCTCGAGTTCAAAATGAAACAGTTTTAGATTTTTATATAAATCAAGTTTTTAAATAAAATAAACCCAAGTTTTGAACTATCTTCTTGAATAAGATTTCTTTAAAATAATTTGATGTTAATTTAAAGATTTGGAGATGTAAAAGTTGAATAATTTATTTTAACTTGAATTTATTAAGATAATTTTCAAGCCTATTTAAAATAAATTAAATGGTGTAATTAAGAAGATAAAAAAAAGTCTTATGTTATTAACTTATAAAGAACTAAGTTGATTTATGAATTAATAATAATTTTGTTTCAAAGATTAAAGGTTTAAAGATTAAATGTTTTTAATGATAATTGATGAATAATTACTTTGGGTAATTAAATTAAAGTTAATTACTTTGTGTAAATGATTGAAAGTTAATTACCTTGTGTAATTAAATTAAAGATTAATTAATGTAAGTAATTAAGATAATTACTTAAAGATAATTACTTAATGAAAGTAATTAAGGTTAATTAATTAATGATTTAAGTTTGATTAACCGAGTAATTAAAGAATAATTAATTAAAGGATAATTAATTATGTGATTAACTAATTAAGTTAATTAATTTGAGGATGATTAATTAATTGAAGGTTAATTAATGAAGGTGGTTAAGGAATGATAATTAATTGAGAATTAATTAATTAATTAACCAGGATTAGTAATTTATTCATAAGTAATTAATCTGGTTTAAAAATTTATCAGCTAATTAATTGATCTTACTTATGGATGATTGGATTTTATTGAATGGTTGAATTGTTTGATATCTCTAATATGTGATGCTTTGTGATACATCCTGATTTGTGTTGTGATCTGTAATTTAATTTATTTACCTGGGATAAATGTAATTAATTTCTGTAATATATATATCTGTGATCTGTGAATGAAAGATAAGCGTTATAGTTTATACCGCTTATCAACTATATTCTTGTATTTTGATCCGTGATGACTGATGATGTGGTTGCACTATTGTGTTAAAACCCCTGGACTACACCATACACACACAAATATGGATTTCACGTGGAAATCGGTTAAGTCACAGATGATTTAAATTTAATATTTTTGAAATTGAAATGTTAATTTCAATTGATTTTGGAAATGAAATTGGATTTAAATGTTAAAGCTTTTGAAAAGGAGTTTTTTAGATAAAAGTTATTTCGAACAACTTGATAAAGTTTTCCAATTTAAACAATTTAATTTGAATTTGAATTCAGAATTTGGAATTGAATTCCATGTTTGGAAATTTCGGTTAAAGATGTTATAAATGTGTTTATATGAATTTGAACCATTTTAAAAGTAAAATTTTGAGAATTTGAATTCAACCCAAGGACTTTAACTCGTATAAATGAATCAGATTTCCGAAATGAAAACTGTTTGTTTTCAAATGATAAAAGCTTTCATATAAGAAATGAAATTCCAATTTAATTAAAGGAATTTCAAGATTGAATTGAAAAAATGGTTTTCCAAGTTATGAATGAATTCTTTTTGAAAGTTATGAATTGAATCTGTTTATTTTTAACAGATTTAAAATGGTGATTTGTTTAAACCATTTGAAATGGAATTGTTTTGAAAGCTATAAGTTAAATCTTTGTTTTAAAGATTTAATGAGTTAATCCAATTGAAATGGGAATTAATTTGGAAAATCTGTGAATGAATCTTTTGTTTAAAAGATTAAACTATGGAAATTGTTAAGCCGTTGAAGGTTGTTAAAATGAATCTTTTTGTTTAAAGATTTGAAAATGGTAATTTGTTAAACCATTTGAAAAGGGAATTTTGGATAATAAGTTGTGACTTAACTGAAATCCCAATATCCATATATTTTTAAATATTGCGCTCACTATTCGGGTTAGCCGGGAAAAGACCTTTGTGTCATATAACCCATTCCGAATTAGTGATACGTCGTATATGGATCGCATTTGAAGACCGGTGTTGAAGACCGGATATTTACGAAAATGATAGGATAACCTATCGATTGTCTCTGCATTGAGTTGCTCCGGTATAGAGATTTCCTAAGTGATGGGAAGTCTGATCGGGATTGTGATTACCCGGATTGCAAGGGCTTCTTTGGAAGTGCCTTCGGTTCTGTTCGAACCCGGAACAGACTTGTATGGTTACATGTCTGACATTACATTTTGAGATATAAAGCAGATTTCTTTTAAATACATTTCTGTTGGTGGCGGAGAATTTATTCTCTTAGCTTAACACCCTTCTCTGAGATGTACGAGCTCAGAGGTTATGTAGTTGAAGGTTATCAGCAATATACTCCCAATTTGGTAATGTGGCATGCTGAGTGTTGCTGTGTGATGATCATTTATTGATCATTTGTGATCAAAGCGTGGATTTGTGAAAAAGCGTAGCTTTGTGGACGAGACTTCGTCAGACCTCACAACCCGGAAATGGTCGAAACAGGAAAGATGCGGCAAGGTTTCAGGGGTAGCTTCCCTAGGGTATGACCATTCCTTCTGGAAAAGGGTAGTATTATGGTATGGAGCCCAGATACTTACTCATGTGGACACACTTTATTTATTATGTGTGATGTTGGTTACCGAGGCCTCGGATAAAGGTCCCAAAGGACCGGGGGTGGCATATCTCAGGTTTACTACCCGGGAAGGGGGTAACCGGCCTTGTGTTGGCAGAGAGCGGTTGTCTCTCGGAGCGTCCCGCCAGAGGCGTTCCTACGTGGCATAGGAAGTTCCTTAGCCTGACCATTTGTTGGAAATCCATCTTCCAATACGAACCTTGTACGGTATTAGTTGTAGAACCTGCTATTTAACATAGCAGCTATAGTAGGCATAATATAATGGTACCTACGATGGCTAAGATTAATATTGTATTTTCGAAATGATTTTGTACACTATGCACTAGTAATAATATCAAAAGAGTCTTCTTGCGTAGTAAGCATTTTTGGCTATCATAAGAAGAAATCTCCTCCAAGTCTGCATTTGCATTGTGTGTGTGGCGGGAGGTCTTATGGTAGTTTCATTTTCCAAAAGCATTGCGGATTTCAATGTTTAAAATTCTTTTGTGTTTGTTTAAAGATAAACTATTTTGTTTGCTCACACCAGTCCCACGACTGACTCGGAGTCTATTGTTCCCTTCCTAAACTCTGGGTGCCCACCATTTTCCACACGGGCAGTCTAGAGTTGGGTTTCTCAGATATTCAGGTTGAGTAGATTATCTGGAGCTAGTCAGTCCTTGGACGACTGACCTTGCTTTCCGATAGCTATGGATTAGAGCGTTCTATTGGAGATATTCTATCCGCTGCTGGTGTTATTTATTTTCTTTCCGCTGCTATTTCTTGTATCATATCTCTGATGTATATTGATATATGTTGTATCATTCTGTTGTATCAAACTGTACCAGATTTTGTATCTGTCATTGTATCAATGTTATATATATATTGATATATTCTATGTTCTTTTTCTTCCGCTGTGTTGTTATACTTAATGGTGTTATAAGCTCCGGGAAGCCAGATTTGGCGTTTGAATCTACGGCATTTGAGTACAAGTGAAGTACGGGTGCCGATTTTCGAAGGCCGAGTTTTTGGACTCTTACATTTGGTAAATGTAATGACCCTGAAATCGGACTTCGAAAATCGGCACCCGTACTTCACTTGTACTCAAAATGCCGTAGATTCAAACGTCGAATCTGGTTCACTGGAGCTTATAACACCATTAAGTATAACAACACAGCGGAATAAAGAAATAGATGATATCATATACAACTCCAATGAATACAATATCCAGTATGATATACAACAATGATATCAATATGATACAACAATATCAGAGATAAATAATGATACAGCGGAAATAAAATATCAGAAGTGATAACTCCAAATGATCCGTCAGATAGGCTGAGTCCAACCACTCTAATATCAAGCTCAAACCATCATCACGTAAGACAAAGGTAAGCGATGTCAGTCCTGATCTCCAAAACTGAACTAGCTTCAATGTCAACTAAACCTGAATATCTGAAAACCCCGAGTCAGTCATGGGACTGGTGTGAGTAACAAAAACGGTTTATCTTTAAAACAACACAAAAGGTTTTAAACATTGAAATCCGCAATGCTTTTAAAAAATGAAACTACCATAAGACCTCCCGCCACACACACAATGCAAAGGCAGAATTGGAGGAGATTTCTTCTTATGATAGTCAAACATGCTTACTACGCAAGGAAAACTCTTTTGATATTATTACTAGTGCATAGTGTGGAAAAATTTTCGAAAATACAATATAAATCTTAGCCAGCATAGGTACCATTATATTATGCCTACTATAGCTGCTATGTTAAATAGCAGGTTCTACAACTAATACCGTACAAGGTTCGTATTGGGAAATGGATTGCCAACAAATGGTCAGACAAAGGAACTTCCTACTGCCACATGGGATCGCCTCTGGCTGGACGTCCCGAGAACTAACTAGCTCTCTGCCAACACAAGGCCGGGTTACCCCTGTAACTAGGTAACTCATGAATATGCCATCCCCCGATCCTTTGGGACCTTTATTCGAGGCGCCTCGATAAACACACAATCACACAATAAATGAGATCGGAGTATCCACATAGGTTAAATACCAGGGCTCCATACCTGATACCACCCTTTTCCAGAAGAAAATGACATACCCTAAAGGGCGCGACCCTCATAACCTTGCCGCATATTCCTATTTCGACCATTTCCGGGTTGTGAGGTCTGACGAAGTCTCGTCCATAAAGCTACGCTTTTTCACAAAGTCGTGCTTTGATCACAAATTATCAATAAATGATCAATACACAACAACACTTAGCATGCCACATTACCAAATTGGGAATATATCGCTGTTAACCTTCAACTACATAACCTCTGAGCTCGTACGTCTCAGAGAAGGGTGTTAAGCTAAGAGAATAAATTCTCCGCCACCAACAGAAATGTATTTGAAATAAATCTTCTTTATATCTCAAAATGTAATGTCAAACATGTAACCATACAAGTCTGTTCCGGGTTCGAACAGAACCAAAGGCACTTCCAAAGAAGCCCTTGCAAATCCAGATAATTTTCTAATCACGTCCGGACTTCCCATCACAAAGGGTGATCAAATCTCTATATCGGGGCCCAGTCGATGTAGAGACATTCGACGAGTTGTCCTTTCATTTTCGAAAATATCCGGTCTTCATCACCGGTCTTCAAATGCAATCCATATACGACGTATCATTATTCGGAACGGGTTATATGACACAAAGGTCCTTTCCCGGCTAAACTGAATAACGAGCGTAATATTTAAAAATATATGGATATTGGGATTTCAATTAAGTCACAACTTATTACCCAAAACTTTGCTTTCAAATGGTTTAAACACATTACCATTTCAATCTTTTTAAACAAAAAGAGTTATCTCACAAAGTTCACTCAGTTTCACAAAAATTCATTCACAGATTTTCAAATCAATTTTCCATTTCAATTTGATTAACTCGTTAAATCTTTAAATCAACGATTTAACTTATAGCTTTCAAAACAATTCCATTTCGAATGGTTTAAACAAATCACCATTTTAAATCTGTTAAAAATAAACAGATTTAATTCATAGCTTTCAAAAAGAATTCATTCATAACTTGGAAAACCATTTTTCAATTCAAACTTGAAATTCCTTCAATTAAATTGGAATTTCATTTCTTATATGAAAGCTTTTATCATTTGAAAACAATAGTTTTCATTTTGGAAAATCTGATTCATTTATATGAGTTAAAGTTCTTGGGTTAGATTCAAATTCTCAAACCAATATTTTAAAATGGTTCAAATTCATATAAACACATTTATAACATCTTTAACCATAATTTCCAATTATGGAATTCAATTCCAACCCTTGAATTCAAATTCAAATTGAATTATTTAAATTGGAATTTTACCAAGTTATTCAAAATAACTTTTCTCTTAAAAACTCCTTTTAAAAAGCTTTAACATTTAACCCAAATCCATTTCCAAAATAAATTGAAACTAAAATTTCAATTTTAAATTTAAATCATCTGTGACTTAACCGATTTCCTCGTGAAATCCATAATTGTGTGTGTATGGTGTAGTCCAGGGGTTTCACACACAATAGTGCAATATTACAAATCATCACATCATCACAGATTCAAATACAACGATATATTTGATAAGCGATATAACTATAACGCTTATCTTTTATTCATAGATCACAGATATATATATATATATATATATCATAGATAAATAAATTACTGATCATCCCAGATAAATAAATTACACTACAGATCACAACACAAATCAGAATATATCACATAGCATCACATATCAGGGAATATTAACAATTCAATCATTCAGTCAGATCCAACATTCACAGGTAAGGTCAATTTATTTATCTGGTTAAATTCAATCAGATTAGTCACTAATCCTGGTTAATTAACATTGACTAACTACAATTTTATTTTAATTAATTAATCTTTAATAATAAATTAATTAGCCTCAATTAATAAATTAATTAATTATCATTTAATCCTTAATTACAATAATTAATTTATTAATCCT
Source organism: Allium fistulosum (assembly GCA_030737815.1). Lineage (NCBI taxonomy): Eukaryota > Viridiplantae > Streptophyta > Magnoliopsida > Asparagales > Amaryllidaceae > Allium > Allium fistulosum. The sequence continues at coordinate 638,292,508 of CM060903.1, read as the reverse complement.
TAATTAATAATCATCCCTTAATCACTTTCAGTTATTAATTAACCTTTAAATTTATTTAATTATTCTCAAATTAATTTCCTTAATTAATTTGTCACATTAATTAATTACCTTTAATTAATTACAATAAGTGATTATTCCTAATTATCTTCATTGACATCAAAATCTTAAATTAATAACCTTACCAGTTATCATTATTAACACATTAATTTATTCAAGAAATTGAGGTTAATCAAAATATCAATTTATCTCAATTAATTTCATTATTTATTTAAAATAATTAATTAATAAATAATGTCATAAATTAATTAAATTAAAACTTAATTACCTTCAAAATAATTAACTTAAGTTATCAAATTAACAATTCTAAATTTACAAATTAATTAGATACTTAATTATCAATTTACCAATCTTTAATTTCAAATAGAAATTAATCATTCTTAATTAATTTCCAAACAATTAATTTATAGTAATTATTTATCGTAATTAACATTTAAAAATCTTCCTTACACTTTGAAGATCAATTTATTACAATTATAAAAGGTTTTAAATGTTGATTAACCTTGACCCTTATCTTTAAGTTAACCATTCAATTAAAATATTAATTAAGAATAAAATAATGTTAAGTATTTACTTAAATAATTTAAAACTTAGAATAGTTTCTTAACTTAATTGGTCAAATATTTATTACTTCATTAGCACAGTTAATATTTTCGTTTAACAATATTAACTTAAAATTCATTGGGCTTAATTCTTTTGAAAACAAAACCCGAGAATACCCCGAGATTTACTCGAGTAGTCACTCGAGTTTCCTACCATTTCTCCCGAGTCATTCTTCTCTTCCTCACGTACGTTCTTCTTCCTCTTCTTTTATTTTTTTTAAAACTTAAGTTTAACTTTTAATAAACTATTAATTTTATGATCACTCGTCGACTCGAGTACAACCCCAGGTCAAACCCACAAATTCGCGCACACGACTTCGAGTAAAACATCTTCTTCCCGCGTACATTCTCCTCTACTCTTTCTTCTCTATTGTCCTATCTTCTTCTCCCTTTTTTTTAAAGTTAAGTAAAAAAACAGCAGTAATCGCGAAACAAACTCATGCAACAGGGTCACCACACGAGCGAACTCCTCATCCTACTCGAGTATCACTCGAGTCGAACCAACCCACGGAGACGCTGACACACCCATGCCACCGTGCACGTGCACGGTGGTTCCCCGACGCCTCCGGCAAGCCACAAAACCACATCGCTTGCGAAAACAAGATTCTAATTCATCGCGAAAATCTCGAAATCAAAATCCACATATTCGCTCGAACCAGCTACACGAACACATCGAACTAAATCGCCTCGACCCACTAATGCCGACCACCTGTGGCGAAGCAACCCCGCCCATACCTCAGCCATACCCTCTTCTACCATCCCTTACAATTTCACGCAGCTCGATCAGCCTAGGGTGAAGAAATCATCTCGTTCCAGACCCCAACCAAACTCACGACTTGAACCCTAAACTCCACTCGATCCTTCAATCCTTTCAATGGAAAAATTATTCAACATTTTTCCCATTAAAATCGATCACCAGGCTTACTTCGTGCAAAGTTCCAGCGATCGAAGTTCGTTTGATTTCTGGGAATTGACAAAAATCAAATTTTGGTTCAACTAAAAACTGCTTCTTAGACCCATCACTGAAAATCATCAATTCAGTTTTAAAAATCCTATTTTCGTATAAGCATTCACATGATATATTTGAAATAACAATTCACCATTTTCGAATTTTCCACTTTGGTAAGTGTTCCTGTAACATTTTGAATTTTTATACTGTATGTTATTGTTTCCTTCTTGAAATATTTTTAAAATATAATTATTACTCAAATACACATCTTTTGAATTGAAACACAAACTTTCTAATGATCAAAACATGAGGAATTTAATTTTGTTCAATCCTTTGCATACTGAACTCAAAGAACAGAGGAAGAAAATCTTTTTACAGAGCTCCAAAATGTTTAACAGCATGGTTTGATCATCACAGCAACTTAAACTAACTTGGTTATAGATAAATTATCTTTGAGTATGAAGAATAACCTGTTTACTCACCATTGTTTCCAGAGAAAAAGAAACAGAGCTTCATGTTGAAACAGTTTTGAAAATGCAAGCTGAAACCCCCCCTGATTCTCTGATTTGAATGAAGTTGTATTGTTGTTTTATTTGAGTTATTGTTTGAGTTTTAAGATGTTGTTTACTCAGATCTTTTCTCAACTGGAATGGAACGAAACTGAAGTGGAGATTGATATATGCAAAGTGAAGTTACAGGGTTATTATTTTGTATTGATTTACTAAGATATATATATTTACTTTATATTGAAGTTTTGTTTATGTTTTGAAATGATATTCACTTTAGTTTATTTTTATTTAATATGTTGTTATAATTTATTAAATGTATTCATTTTATTTGTATTATTTGTTTCATATTTGTCAACATTTATTCATATTTAAATGTATTTTATTTTCTTTAAATCTTATTGTTTTGTAATATTACTTTACAATATAAATAAACTTCTATTCTAATATGTTGTTAAATTTTTATCTCTTTGTTACTTTATATTTTTATAGTCAATCTTATATATATTGATTCTATTCCTAACTTAATATTTATTATGATTAATTTTACTTTAATATTTATTGTCTTATATTATTTTATAAACTCAAACCATTATTAACCATAAATTCTAATATTTATTATTATCATTTATTATTAAACCATTTATTTGAGATTTAAATTCAAATCAAATATATACATATTTACAATATTTTTAAATTTAAATGATTTATACAGAATTTATCTGTATTCAGGGAAACTCGCTTAAATTTCCAATTAACTATACAATTTTAATTCAAAAATTAAATAAATTATCAATTTAAATTTATATAAAATTCGGGGTCGTTACAATATTGGAAAGAGTTCTATATGTACCTAATATGAATAAAAATCAGTCTCAAAATAACTCCTTCCTATAATACATAATGATGTATTGATAAGGAGTACTCGAACTTTGTTAGACAAAGCACGATTAATGATGAGTGAAGTTGAGATAAATTCTTTCTATAAAGTGTGTACTTAAAAATAGTACATAAGGTTAAAACATATATCATCCACAGAATAGTTTACAAAACCATATGAGATAAGGGTTTATAAGAAACCTCTACATATCAAAGGCCAAGGAGTTGATGGGTTGTGTGAGTCAAAATATTGTACGTAATAATTATACGTAAGAGATCTTGTATGAATTACACCAAAAGAAGTTTGGGTATGATAGTCATGGATAACTAATTTATGTTGTGAATATAAATAGTGTAAAATAATAGTAAATTAGTTTTTATATAAATTAATTCATAAAATGTTTATGAATGCACATTCCGTTGCATTAAGAAACAACTGTTGTTTCAAGAAATACTAACTACATAGCAAAGGAATTTCTTTAAAAAAATTAGTAGTGTAGGATGAATTTAGATACGATCCAAGGATAAAAACGATTATAAGGGATGTAATGAAATTGACCGAACCTAGATGAACATAACACATTAGAACGTCTAATGAGTATTCTTGTACATTAAAGAGAAACTGTGAGTTTCTTATCAATGTCAAGGATAAATAATCCTCGATTGTTTAATTAAACCACTAAGAGTATTGACTATATGATATGGTACAATGCACAGGTCCGAAATAATTCCAAATACATTATCAAAATATTATTTTGATAGCTGTACCCGAAGGGATATGATCCATTGGCCATAAATATGCCTTTAAGAGATTGGAATATAGTAAGCCACGTTGATAAGAATAACATCGTTAATTTCAATTGTTGAAATTAGTGTAGCAGATTCACCATTTAATGTACTCGAGTTGGTTCAAATTCTACTCACAAAATTATCGAATAATATGACTTTGTGTATTGGAGCATATGTGTTGAAACAGAAAATTCAAAATAATGATTTAGAGTAAGTTGCTTGCATATAATAACCAAAGTGTGTCGAATTTAGTAGGAGCGATATTGAGTTTGTGAGTTTTTTGATATGATCTGAGAATGGATACGAAAGTATCATTAAGAAAAGCATCAAAATTGAACAAGTGTTTTGATAGAAATATCAAATAGTTTTATTATCAAGAAAAATACGAAGGAAGCATAATGTTTATGAGAAAGAGCGTTACAAGATACCCTATATTTCTAAACTATAAATAAACAATATGTTGTTGATTTTTTAACGATGCACTTATGTTAAAATTAGCCTTAGTTGTTTTAATACCCGACGTTGGATTCGCAAATGATGTCTTTTATAGTAAGTATACAAGATATTGGGATGTCCCAAACGATGTGCAAGGACACCTTATTAAAATATTTAATACAGAACATGTAAGAAAGATTCCTTATGTATAGGCAATAGGAATTATCATGCATGTTATGTTGTCTATGATATCATGATTTGTTTGTGTATCTGATACGTGAAGCAAATACCATATCCAAATTAATATCACTAAATGGTCGTTTGAGTCTTCCTTTGTATTTATAAAATACTAGAGAATTTTTTACAGAAACAACAAACTCCTTATGAAGGAGTGTTCGGACTCAAATTTTCGTAAGTGATATTAAGTATAATATGTCAATAATAAATTCAAGTAAGAATCTTTAAGTTGGAAATGTCCCAAATGAAATACTATGGCTGATTCAATGAAAAAGGTTAAGTACATCATCTTGAATAGCGACGTAATAAAAGAAATGTATATAAGTGTAAATGCATAAATTTATAATTAAGTTGAGGGTGATTCCAAATATTGGGAATCCTATAACATTATTATATGATAACAATGTCATGATATGGTTCGTAGCAGAACTTATTGCCTGCTAGAAGTCGAGAGACATACTCTGAATTGTTCCATATACTAAAGTTAGTTTATTAGCAATGGAGAGATTTGATTGATAGAGTAGAAAATTAAAACATAAAAGCATACCCATTCACTGAGGGACTGGCCCAATTAATTTGAGAAAATCGATTAGAGAAGTTGGAATGAGATTCTGTGACTGACCCTAAGTGCAAGTGGGAGATTGATAGAGTTAGGGATATTCTCTAGGGGCAATTGTGTAATTTGTTACATATATCTAACTCGATAACCAATCTGGGTCGAAATAAAAGATGTTTTCTTTCTATTATATACTTGATATAATATGTTATATATTAATTAATTAATTTAATTAAAAGTATATTTAATAGAAAATCCATAAATGTTATGTTTTGTGATAATAGTTACAAAGTGTTGTAACTATGAGTAGTTCATCACAATGAAAATAGATGTACCATTTTGTCAAGATGTATCAAGACTGGATATCGATATATCAGTTGAGACTAGAGTACATAGCGCTCTCCAAATGTTGGGTAGTGTATTACTCATGGCTGTTGGGGGCACCAAGGGGTTATGTATTGATAGTTATTAGATAACTATGGAACGACTCACTTGATGGTCTTTTATTGGTTAATATGACTAAGGTCAAACAAAAGATATCAATGTGGCTATTTACATGATTTTCTCGACTTGAGAATATTGTTGATCTTTAACGTGGAAGCTCCGCTTTGATTATAGTTAAATCGTAGCACGGTGTCCATTGAATGAGTATGGTTGGGTCGAGTGGAAGAATTAGAAGTGAAACACTATTCAAGAGAGGATACGTCTCCTTCGTTATATGAGCTTAGTATCACGGTCAACTGATGTAAACTCAAAGTCAAAGTCTTTGGCTAGAGTAATCCAATTAATAACAATTGTCATTATTGAACCAAGAACTTTGTGTTTGGACTATAGAGTTGAATATGGACGATATTGTAGTTTTGACCATTACCAAATTCCATAACTCTAAAGTGATACAGTTTTAACAGAGAGAATTAGTGTAAATAATTGTCATTATCGGGTATCGCTTATAATAAGTAAAATTCATTTTTACTAGAAAGATGCATAAGTGATAGATTCATCCAAAATGTCACACCACTAGCTAAGGTGACATATGAACGTTAATTTTTGAATTATTCGATATTAACCGCTGACTAAATTTACACCTTTGGGTCGCACAATCGTAATGATGAATACTCTGAATATGCCACATGATTTAATTAATTTATAAACTGTTTTCAATTAATTAAATTAACTAATATTTTTGAAATATTAATTATTAAACTTTATTTGATTTGTTTTAAATATCATCAGCATTTAATAAAGAACATATATAAAAGTTATAAACGCATGTATTGGTATATGATGTGGATAAAATATTTAAACTGGGTTTAAATAAATTAATTGCCGAGTTGTTTTGGGAATTTTTGCGGCCCATATACATAATGAAAAATGGAAGAGTTTTCAAATGTGAATTGAAAAATCTAAAAGGAGTAATTAAAAGAAGGAATTAAATCTCTGTTCTTTACTCCTCTTCGTGACTCACTTAAATCTCATTTATGAAATTATTTATTCCTTTTCTCTTTAATTCTATTTGATTGGATTTAATTAGGAATTAAATAGGAAGGTTTTAAAAGGGAAATTGGAAGATTTCAATGTTTTCTTTAAAACATATTCTCTCTAATTCAATCCACTATTATTCTTATCCTGACAAAACATCTTATCTTCTTTCTCTTGCTATCCTCCTCTCCCTTAATGGCTCCATGAAAAGGAGTTACCTAAAAAAATTCATATATAAATCAATAACATTCAAGGTGGCGATTACCCCTAGATCTTTGCAAAATCCAAAGGTTGATTCAATTGAATCAGAGTTTTATTATTCCTTCATGATGCAAACCTTAGGCTTCATCTTTAGGTAATTCTAATTTTATCTTATTATATATTCACCATGTTAATGAAGTATAAATCCTACATATGCTACGTCTAATCTCATCATTTGTTCATTAAGTTGACCCAAAGTTCAAGTTCAGATCTGATGTATGTTAATTGATAATATATTCATTATGATAATATATAAGTAGATCCTACGTTTTCTACAACCTATTCATCATATATTCATATTATATGTATATTTAGATCTAATTCATTTTGCAACAAATTTATATATGCCTAATTTGTCGAATCTAATTTTGTCATTGCTTTAGAAATTATTATTTTATAAAAAGGGCAAACAATTTTGGATTGAAAACTAATTTAATTAATTGATGTATTTTGCACCTTATCATATACTCAAATATAAATGAACAATATATGTAAATTATTTAGAATTACTTTGGAGATTGAATACATATATCATATATTTGTTGTTTTGAATATTATTTTGGTTATTGTTGACATTTGTTTAAAATTTGTTTCAATTTAAAAAAACATAAGTGGACTTTTGTGCAAAACATTATAAACCCTTTGAATCCCTCTTAAGTTAAAGTAAATTTCAATCTGTTACTTTAATTTTAAAATGTAATAGATTACAAAGTTTACACACACACACACACATATATATATATATATATGTGTGTGTGTGTGTGTGTTTTTTTAATTTAAAATATAGTTCACATTTATTTATATATGCATACATACATACATATATGTGTGTGTGTGTGTATTTGAGTATTCAAATTGTTTTGAAATGACATTAAAGATAAGTTAACGAAATGAGATAACTCCTTCATCTTTTCCTCTCCTTATTAATTGCTTTCTTAAGCATAATTGATTGTCCTTATATATATATATATATATATATATATGTACGTATGTACGTATGTATGTATATGTATGTATGTATGTATGTATGTAAACTTTCGATTAGTAAAATAACTTTCTAACATATTATGTATAAGTAAATATAAGTAAACTGATGAAATGAGACAACTCCTCCACTTTTTCTTCTCCTAATTAATTGCTTTCTTTAATATAATTGATTGTCCTTTTATATATATGTAAACTTTTGATTAGGTAAAGTAAGCTTATAACATATTATGTATAAGTAAATATAGGTAAACTATATATGTGCATATATTATTATTTTATATAATTTCAAAATGAACTATGGACAACAAAGGCATATATAAAGGGCGAATATGCCCATTCCGATATAAATTCCAGCACCTGTATACGTACTTATTAACTACATATAATACTTATATGTTGCATTTGCACTATACACACATGAATGTATTTGACACATTCATTATTATATATTTGAACTCAAATTAAATTTAAAACTTCTTTCACTTATGAATTAAAATAAAATATTGATTTTATTTAAAAGAAACTTATAAAAGTGCTAAATGAATTTAGCCCTCATAGGCCATTAAAGATCCAACAAAGGATTTTTAAAATTTTGCCCTTTATCTCCACTGTGGGCTAGCCTAGCTCCTTTAGCTATATGGATGATGTCAGTGTTGTGGATCGTATAATATGGCTTATGTATTAATATGTTAGTGTATACTGATATATGTACTAACTAAAGCAATACAACAGAGTATAATAATAGTAAAAAATAAAAGTGAGCACACCAGAGTTTTTATATTGGTTTGGATCTCCCGTCTTACGTCTAGTCCGGAAGCTCCCCTTTGGTATTTTACTAATCGATAACCCTCGCTTCGTCTGAAGTAATAGGCTTATACAAAAGTATTTCTTTGATAAGCTTTGTGTTCCAATTAAGAAAGATATTGATTTCTAGTACAATTCTTCCTATAATCACCCTTGAGTGTTCGTGAGTGTAAGTTCTTAGATTTGAAGGAAGTAAGTTTACCAAAGTATAGATTTTGGTTGTAATTGATTAAGTATGAAATCAATAATAGCACAAGAGAGTTTAAGTACCTATAGAAAATAGAGAGTAATAGTAGTTGTATGTAAGTCTCAATCTCAATCTAAATCTTTTGATATATTTATAGGTTACAAAGAGTTGTATTTCAAAGAGTACGTCTTTTCGAAGAGCTTCCTTTTCATCAAGAGTTTCAACTATCAAGGAGAAGACTCGAACATTTAATTTGAAAAAAAAGTGGTCATTCAAAATTTTGTAGTTGCAACAGCGTCAGACATCTGACATTATGTCCCAAATGTCTGATGCCTTTCAGAGTTTAGGACCCAAAATTTCTCCCAGATGTCCGAGCTTATATGCCAGATGTCCGAGCTTATGTTGTTTGTAAAAATTGGAGAGTTTTTATTAAAATTTAGGCAAGTGTTTATCGATGTGCTTTTGTGTATGCTATGATCACTCAAGGAAATTGTACAAAATAATCTATGACTATTATACAAATATATGGCCTTACTTTCAATATGATCCATCGTTCATTACGGTTGTCTTTGAATCATGATATTGGTGAGCAGAGTGATGTCTTCTATATACCTATAAATAGATGAAATATATGTTGCACGTGTGATTGTATAGTTGTTGTCATTAAAATCCTAGAAGGGAGGTTCTAACATTCTCCCCCTTTTTGATGATAATAACTATACAATCTTTTGTAATGATATTTAAAAATTACTCCCCCTGAATATGTTATCTCCCCTTATCTATATGCACATGAATACACGAATAATTTGTTCCCTTTTGTCATTATCAAAAAAATAATGTAAATGGTTTATGCTCAGAAATAACACAAAGTGAAAAAAAACAACACAGATCATATTGATGGAAACAATAGTTCATGACAAAAGTTTTCAAACATAACAGAAAACAAACTAACAAAACAGAATATGAGTCTTAGGAAAAACAAGATTAGAACATGAAAATGATAATGAAGGAATTTTTTTTTACTGATATCCTTGGTGGTCGTAAGAAGAGAAGGCGCCATAGTTCTCATAATACTCATAGTAGGCAAAATGATCCGATTGATAATCTCTCAACCATTGATTTGTTGGAGTACTATATTCCTTATCTTCAATTATAAATAGGCCCAAAAAAGATGCATAGTGCATCTGGTGAATTGGTGGTGGATCAGAATGATATTCCTCCTCCTCCTCTTCTTCTGCACAATAGTTTTGCCTCTATCCTGATAGGAAGTTCCAGCACTATAAGAGGATACATGAGGATGAGGGGCAGGAGTATGTGATGGAGGTGGTGTAGGAGAAGGAGAAGATGACGAAGAGGATCTACCACGAACTTTCCTTATAACCTTGTCCAAAGTAGATACAACTTTTTCCATAGTCTTCTCCAAGTTGGTCATGCATGTGGAAAAATATTGTTCCAAGCCGACCGTCTTATGTTCTAATTTCTTTTGATTCATCGCGGATGTTCGTTGATTTTGAAGTTTAAGTCTCGTATAAGCTCATTTGGATAAGTTTCGATAAGGGCTTCAAAAATTTATGATTCGGAATGGAATCTCGTATCATGGTGAAAAGAAGCAGATGATTGTGGAAGAGGAACTTGAGCTTGTTGTGGAGGCACCGGATGTAGTTGTTGTTCTTGTTGTTGTTGTTAGGCAATCCATTGAGTAAGAGAAATGTGAGGGGTGGTGTTTTAGGGAGATGAATGAGATGAAACAAATCTTATACCACCTTCTTTAACGGAATCTCTTCAAAATGAGATATATAGGTAAGCACACCGAGAGCTTGTAAGAGGCGCATAATGTATGGTGCATAGATAATAGTTTGTCGATAATTAACCCAAATTTTTTTTACTTTCATGAATAAATTTTGCCCAATTTACATGAGTTCTACCAAACATTGCATATAAGGCCTATGATCATTGTCATAAACCTTTTCATGGCTTCCTAAGTGGGGTATTATTGTGTTAATGATCATTCTATTCAATAATCTAGCCCATGGACGAAGATGTACAGATTTCCATTGGGGCATTTTATCCTCCCATATTTGATGTGTATTTTAATCACGTTGTAAATTCCTATGATCCGCAATATCCTCCAAATTAATTTCGGTAGAAGGACAATCAAGTAATCGACCTAGCGTATTTACACTAATTTTTAAAACTTTTCCATACATACTAGTCCATAACCAACCTTCTTCATTTTCAGGTCTCCAAATATCATCACTACATAGGTTAGCATAGAAGAGAAAGATGGCTAATTGATCGATATTTACCTCATTCTTGTCAAAATTGATTAGTGAACGACATCTGGAGACAATTGTGAGTTCTTGAAGACGATATTATTCAAATCTGGATAGTTGATAGAAAGGACCGTCATGAAGTTTCTTAATTTTCATATCTTCAAATATTTTCATGGCATTTGGACTATTGCGAAGCCACTGTTAGATGTGTGAACCGGTGATAGTAATGGATTGAGAGAATGAAGATTGTCCCTTCTTTGATCTCTTGTTGAATAGGGTATTGGAGTTGAGTGCCATTGTTGAAGAATTTGAGTTTTTAAGGAAGCTAAGGTTTTTGATAATTGGAATGATTTGGGTAAAAGTAAAGAGATGGGTGTAAAAATATATATATAGTGCTGAAGGAATAAACAGGCTGAAAATTGCCTCGGATGTCTGAGGCTAGGTACCAAACGTCTGGGAGTATTCAGAGAATTTGCCTAAGTATTTTTCCAAACATCTAGCGTTTTTCCTCAAACATCTGAGCCCTGTTTATTTCTGTATTTTTTATTTGAAGTGTATGTGTTGAATTTGTAATTCATACATTCATTTAAAAACATGATAAATGATATTTATTATTATTATCAAATAAATACACATGCATTTTACATATTTAATTATATATATAGTCATATATATATGACAGAGTACGTAACACCCCGCATTTTTATAAATTAAATAATCAAATAACAATGAATAGTGAAAAATAAATATTTTTGGAATTGTCAGAATATGGCCTTGAAACTTATACCATTGTGTCCGTGGCGATTTTCTGATCAATTTCCATATATAACTTGTCAAAATTCGAGTTAATACTGAGGAATTATGAAACAAACAAAAGGTAGAGAAATGGAAGAAGAAAATGGGTCAACCCAGAGCACTCCTAGGTCGACCCAAGGAGAACATAGGTCGACCCTAGGGTCGACCCATGATGCGTGCCTGGACGTAGTTTCGTCTAGGTACGTGCCGAGCAAATTAAAATCGATTTACGCGCGATCCGAGCCATATGTTGATTAATCCGATGGCTTCAAACGACCATGTGACGTGGTGGCTCCAAATTCAATCCAAGAATCCAACGGTCTGGGATTCCCAAACTCTACTATAAATAGAACCCTAGGCCTAGCTATATTCTCACAATCAAATTTTCTCCCAATGGGTTCGTTGCCTGAGGCTGGACCCTAAAAAGAAAATATTTCTAGGGAGGAGATCTTCTCAATAAAAGTATTATACACCATAGAAGGGGATCCAGAAGGACCATGAAGCCAAGCCACGCACAAGCAAAGCTAAGGACGACAGGTGAGTGGATTTAAATTATATACCTTTTTCGTTTATGATATATTATCATTTGATTCCCGTTAATTATTTTATTAATCATTTATTACAGTAGTTAATTCTGTTAACTTATTATGTTGAGACTGTAAATTTATATTTAACTATTTATATGGAAAAAAGAAAGATAGAGATCCATTTAAATATGAATAAAATTAGGCTTAACAACCATAGAAAAAGGCTTAAGCCTAAAAAAGACATTTACAGTAATTATGCTAAAACGGGAGTAATAAATTAAAGAAAAATCTAATAACTTGATTTGGAAGAAAGTGATAGATTAATTGGTTGGTTTAGAAAATAGGATACATTTCTATAGTTTAATATTTAAAAAGATAACGATAAACGTAATTGCAAGAATAAAAGAAAGAAGAAGGGAATTAGTGTAAAATGGAGAAACACTGTATTTTGCACTATCCAAAAAGTAAAGAAATAATAAAAGAAATATCTTGCTGTTACGGATTAGTTTTTATAGCATTATCTAGTATTAAAATATGAAAATGGATTTTTAGTATAGTTTTCGTAACCACCAAATAGAACAAAACTACTTCCTAAAATATAAGAAAAGAAAAGACTGAAGGAATCAAGTTAATTATTAGGTAAGACTAGAAGCTATATGGAATAGTCCACATTTTTGGATGGTTTAAATCGACAATAAACCACACATGTCTAATTCAAACCATTCAAAGGGGAGGATTGTTAATGGGGTAAATAAGAAAATAAAAGAAAAGAAAGAAAAACAAAACATAGAATCTCGCAGTGGATTAATAAAATATAATAATCAAATAAACAGTTCACGAAGTTGTTTTACAAATGACATTTGATTACACTTTTCAATACAAATCAGAGTTATACAGTAGGAATAAACAAATAATGCAACGGAATAATTATAGTAAATAGCAATAATATACTGAATCTTCTTCTTTGTCCTCCAGAAAATAGTCTTCAATTTACTGAAAAGCTCAGACTGACCCGAGCGTAATGAAAAGACAAAACACTCGAGTCAGAACTAAAAGATCTTGTGCAAATTAAATCAAAATTAGATGAAATAAGGAATGCAGATAACTACATTTTTGAAGGTTCAAATTTTCCGAAAAATTTATTATTTCCATATTCAAAATACAATAGATTTCACAATAGATCCATTCTAGTAACTTACAAATTTACAGAAAAATTCCCAATTAAATTTCATAGTTCAAGAGATTTGATTTATAAAAATGTTCCAAAGTTTCAACATTCAATTCTATGGAAACTTCCCAATGTTTCAAAATTTAATTTTGAAAACTTTCAAATAAGGTAACGACGGTTTATTTCTCAAAAATCATTTTTATGGTTCAAATAGTAAATCTAAACATACCAATTTTTTTCTCATGTAAATATATGAAATTCATGGGTCTTATATCTTTATTCAGTGTTCAAATAATCAATATGAAAATTTATATGATTACAATAAACTATAGGGTGATAACAAGGATATATCAAAATAAATGAACAAATACACATTCAATCACAATAGGATCCATCACAACATACAATCAACTAATTCAACAAATCAACCAATTCAATAACATGTCACAATAATTATTAGTTATCACATATTGAAGTTTAGGCATTCAAATTAAATACCAATTAAAATTCCAAACTAATAATCAAAAATTTATCACCAATTGACCTGGTTTAAATTGCAATAAAATTTTAGTATTTCCTGAGTGAGTTTAAACACTCACCTTATGGATTTCCCTTTTCTAGACGGCTTTGGATCCGCTACTACTTCCTCCTTTTGATTTGTTTCCTTGCTATCTTAATCTTCCCTTTTTTTAGAAAGTTTTGAAAGAGACAGAGAAGTTTGCATAGATATGGATTTGAAGAAAAGGATTTGGAAGAAGAAGAATGTTTGGAAAAGAAGATTTTTTTAAAGAAGATGAAGAATTGATAAAGAAAACGAAGCTTTAAAAAGAAGAAGAAGATTTGAAGAATAAGAATAAGAAAAATGAAGCTTTGAAGAAGAAAAAAGAGAAGAACAAGATTTGAAGAAAAAAAATGAAGAAGGAGGAAAATGGAGAGAGAGAGAGAGAGAAATGAGACGAAAATTTGTTTGGAGAAATGAAGCTACATAAGATGAGATTTGAAAACGAAATGAGGCTACAGGAATGAAGATGGAAACAAATGAAAAGCTAATAAAGTATATATAAATAAACTAGGAATTGAAATAAAGTAAAAATATGAACAGCCTTAAAATGGTAGGATTGAAAAAGGTGAAGTAAAGGAATAAATATATGAATAAAGATAAAAATAAATCTTCCGTTCTTTAATATGAAGCTTCAAAAGAAAGAGTTGCTTTTGAAAGGAAGCTACAAGAACTAATAGCGCATAAACAAAATAAACTTCAGAAATGGAGAATAGTAAATGCTAATTAGATGACATGAATATTAATTTGGATGTTCATATTAAAAATGGAAAAAAGCAAAGGGAAAAAAACTTCAAGTAAAGCACTTGAAAGGAGCAAACGAACAAATGAGAAACAAATGAAAAGAATGAGGCAATAATTAATTAGAAATAAATCAAATGAGGCTATTATTAATTAATAAGAAACGAATGAGTAGTCTAATAATTAAATGGATGCTCAAGCGGAGACTATGCTGAGAACTTGAAAACGAAAAGAGAGAGAATGCGACGTGATAATAAATGTAAAGCAAATGAAGGGACCACCTATATCCTATAAACAAACCTTTTAGGGTCCAAATTCCAAAACTTACTCCAATTAATTCATATCAGTAAACCCGAATATACACATATTTACGTCATTTAATTCCATATTAAAACATTCGTTTTATGTTAGTATATGTGCACACTACATTAACGCAATCAATCAATTAACAATCAATCAATCAATTAATCAACCAATCAATCTATATATTTATTTACGTTATCAAACAAATTTTATTAATTAATGAATATATATCTATCTGTGCACTATAAAAATGATTTACTTTACATTTTTTAATTACTGTAACGGTCACATTAATGAAACCAATTTACAAATTTTAACCATATATAAAATGGAAAAATAAATATATGTGAACATATGTAATTAATGTACAACTGTTAATACAAGGTATCTAATTGATTCCACAATATTTACACAACCATGAACCCTCTGATATATTTAAAATTTTGAATATTAATGTGTGTGTGTGTATATTATTCTAAAATTCAATTTTTTTTCCAAAATCATTCTTGTTCAAAATGAAATTTTTATTTTATACGTCTCAAAACATGCAATTATCTATATTAAAATTTTCATTCCATATTGACACAAAATGCAAGTTCTTATATTAACACATTCATTACAATTTCATTTATGTTTCCTTTGAATTGAAACATTTCAATGAATCTAATTCCAATTCATTTCATTACTACTTTCAAACAAATTCTAATTATAAAACACCGTTTTCTTTTTATTTATACCAATTCAAACATGTTTTATAAAATTTCATATACAACAAAATTTATACACTATTTACAAAGTAAATGTTTTATCTTATTGAATATCAACTCCTTCAAGATGCATTTCAAATAACAACTTATGTTATTCTTTCATTAAAACATTTACTATATCCTTTATTCAAATTCAATATTTGTTATTCCGATTAGTGACAAACATACAATTTATTCTTTTCAAGTCAAAACTTAAATTTTATTAAAATGTTTATCTTACTTTAATTTAAAATGTAAGTTTTTATGTTGACTTATTAATTACAATGCACTTGTCTTTTCTTTTCAATTAAAGGATTCCAACAACTCTTATTGCAGTTTATAATCAATTAGATTTCAAATGAATTCTCATTATACCACAACCGTTTTCTGTTCATTTCATATATTCCAACATTTATTTCTTAGATTATTCCATTCTTATATTAACATCTATTATTACAATCAATGGAACTTACATTCAAACAATTATTAAAATAAATTGAAAATACACTAAAATAGTTATCAATTACATTAAATCACATTATTAAATTACATTCTAATTGTTTTCTTACTATATTAAATCCTAAAATCTTATTAAATTCAATATTTAATTATCGAAAAAAATACGGGTCGTTACACTCTCCCCCACTCAAAACTTTTTGTCCCCGAAAAGGAACGAGAAGGAATTAAGAAGCTTAAAATAACTTTATTCAATTATCAATTTATAAATAATTAAATTTACATAATTGAGTAGTTTAAATAAAATATACTAATTAATAAACAATTAAATCTTCATATTCAAGTTTACTAAAGTTACAAAATATTTTCACTTCATAAAATCTTCGAAGTCTTAAATTCATGAAAAATTTCGGTAGAGTGTCCTTTGTACGGAGAGGTCCGAAAAAACAATAATATCAATAATTACAATATATGTATCATATTTCAAAAATAAAACATCCCAAATGTAACGACCCCGGATTTTATAAATATTTAAATTGATAATTAATTGAATTTTTGAATTAAAATTGTATTATTAATTGTAAATTGAAGCGAGTTTCCCCAATTCAAATTGAATATATATATATTAAATCGTATAAATATAAAAATATGGGAATTTGACACAAGTATAAAATAAATGATTTTGAATTTATAATTGATAAAAGTAGAAATAAAAAAACAAATATATATATATATCTTAATCTCATGTTAATAAATCAATACAAAATAGTACACATAGAATAGACTACAAAAATTATAAAAGAAAATAAAATGAAATAAAAGTTCACTTATATTATAAGATAATAAGATTTAAGAAAAAAATATATAAGATAAATTATGAAAATAAATAGATAAAAATATAAATACACACATATAAGATAAATTAACACTTAACTAAATTCTAATAACAAATAAAAATAGAAATTCATTTTTTATCAAGTAACAAGACTAAAGAAAACAAATAAACATAGATGTGTATAAGCTTACAAATGAAGAAACAAAGTTATAAACAATATAAACAGAACAAAAACACAATTTACTTCAGCCACCAAAACATGAGATCTGCAGCCACCAAAGTAGAAAAGAAAAAAAATCTCTTTAGTCAATACAAAATAAACAAAGAAAGAAGATAAGTATGATACATAAGGTACATATGCATTAAATGTTTTCATCTCAGCTCAAAGTATTTGGTCAATTCGAAATCTTACAAAATGTATCCATCAGCAAACCAAAGCAAAGAAAAAATCATCTGCCTATTGTACAAACAAAAGAAAATATCTCTGATTTATGTTGTACAAATAAACATCAATTTGTATAAAATGAATACCCTATTACCTCCATTTCCAAATAGCAGCTCTTCTCATTCTAAATTCGTTCCATTCCAAACTGAGAGAAATTAAAGTAAACATCACTTAAAACATAAACAAACTTCAACTATAAAAGACAATACAATCAAACAGACCAGATTAATCAAAGAATCAAGAAAAGATTCCAGCTTGCCAGTTTTCAAAGCCTGGTTCAAAAGAATGCTTTGTTCATTCTTTAAGCACTATGAGTAAACTATTTTTATAAAAGTTAAATAT
Source organism: Allium fistulosum (assembly GCA_030737815.1). NCBI lineage: Eukaryota > Viridiplantae > Streptophyta > Magnoliopsida > Asparagales > Amaryllidaceae > Allium > Allium fistulosum. The sequence continues at coordinate 638,274,590 of CM060903.1, read as the reverse complement.
GTTTTAACGTGAAGTTGTAGATGTAATGATGGAATGATTTGTGCATGGTTGTTTAGGTATGATTTCAAGTATATATATTGAGGTTTATGTATGTATGTCCGTGTAGATATATATATACATACATATTTCTGTTGTTTTACAGTCTCTGATCCACTAAGAAAATTCATATCTCCCCAAATAAGTCAATATTAAACTATGATCTCCAAAAGGAAAATGTTTGAAACAAGGTAACATCATTTTTAAAATTTGTTTCAAGTAGAATTATTTAGAAAATATTTGGAAAATAGGATATTATAGTGGAAACTCTGGAACATGATAAATTTGAACATCATGATTTTTTGATTTCACCTATGTAATTTAAATCCTCTTTGAAAATCATGAATTTTAATAATTAAATCAAGATTTCTAGCTTTGAGTTGAGGTAGAACTCTCGAGTTGAACGGAAAACATTTTTTCGTAAATTGGGTGGCATGGAGATGGCCGGGGTTTGGCATGGAGATGGCCGGGGTGTCAAGAGTCTCAGGAAAAATACTTTGGTATTTTACTAATGGCTGTGGTGGTCGGAATTGGGTGAAGTAGGGTTTTATCGGCCTGTTGGGATGACGTTGTTCTCGAGTCGATTTCGTCGACGTGGATAAGCCGGAGGTGATCGCGAGGGGTGGGAACGTCGCGTGGGTCGGCGACGTTGCTCTGGTCGGAGAGACGTGAGTTCTGGTGGAGGAGTCGTCGTTGGCTAGGAGTTTTGTCGATCGTGTTTAGTTCCAGTATTCGATCGAGTTACTCGATTGTGATCGGTGAAGATGATGGGTCTTCTGGGTGCTCGGGTTTGTCGACGAGATCATCGTCGACGTGTTGATGATCGTAGCATCGATGGGTGGTGGCCGGAACGACCGTGCACGTGTGCATTTTCATTGATCTGGGTTGTTTTGTTGGGTTGGGGAAGAAGGAGGAGCTCGGGGACGCGCTCGAGTAATTATTATGTTAATGGCTCAAAGGAAAGTGAAACGCGAGTGCTCGAAGTAAAGCTCGGGTTTACTTCGGGTTTAACTCGGGATTAGGGTACCAGTGTAAAAGTTTAAAATTTAAACAGCTTTAAAAAGTTTAAATCAAGTTTTCGATAAATTTTGTTGAATTAATTGTTTTATACAATGTGTGTTTAATTTTGGATTAATTAAAGGCTTTAAGTTAAATGTTTAAAATTGATTTGTTTTTAAAGTAATATAGGTAAGGTTAATTATGTAATTAATTTCTAAATGCTTTCAAATGGAATTTAATAATTAATTACTTAAGGTAGGAAATTCATTAATCAAAGTGATTTATTAAAGGTTAATCACTTAATGAAATTAATTTAGGATAATTAATCAAATGGAGATTAATTAAGGATTAATTAATAAATGAGATTTATTAAGATAAATTGATATTTTGATTAACCTTAATTTTTTGAATAAAATAATGTGTTAATAATGATAAATGGTAAGGTTATTAAATTAAAGATTTTGATATCAATGAAGATAATTAAGAATAATCACTTATTGTAATTAACTAAAGGTAATTAATTAATGTGACAAATTAATTAAGGTAATTAATTTGAGACTAATTAGTTAAGTAAAGGTTAATTTATTAATGAAAGTGATTAAGGGATGATTATTGATTGAGGATTAATTAATTATTGTAATTAATTAAGGATAATTAATCAAAGGATTAATTATTAATTTAAGGTTAATTAATAGAAATGATTTGCAATTAATAATTAATTAACCAGGATTAGTGTTTGTTCATAGGTAATAAATCTGATTTAAATTAATCAGATAATTAATTAATCTTACTTATGGATGACTGTATTCCATTGAATGTTGTGAATTGTTTGATATCCCTGATTTGTGATGCTTTGTGATATATCCTGATTTGTGTTGTGATCTGTAATGTAAATTATTTATCTGAGATGACTGTAATTTATTATCTGTGATATATTTATACCTGTGATCTGTGAATAAAAGATAAGCGTTATAGTTTATACCGCTTATCAAATATATTGCTATATGTGAATCTATGCTGATTGATGATGATGTTGCACTACTATGTGAAACCCCTGGACTACACCATACACATAGAAATATGGATGTCACGAGGAAATCGGTTAAGGCATAGATTATTTAAATTTAATATTTTTGAAATTGAAATTTTAATTTCAATTGATTTTGGAAATGAATTTGGGTTAAATGTTAAAGCTTTTGAAAGGAGTTTTAAAGATATTTTGAATATCTTGAAATTTAAATAATTCAATTTGAATTTGAATTCAAAAATTTTGAATTGAATTCAATGATTGGAAATTATGGTTAAAGATGTTATAAATGTGTTTATATGAATTTAAACCATTTTAAAAGTATAGTTTTGAGAATTTGAAATTAATCCAAGGACTTTAACTCGTATAAATGAATCAGAGTTTCCGAAATGAAAACTATTTGTTTTCAAATAATAGAAGATTTCATATAAGGAATGAATTTCCAATTTGTGTCAAAAGAATTCCAAGTTTGAAATGAAAATGGTTTTCTGAGTTATGAATAAATCTTGTGAAAGTTTTTTGAACTTTGTTTTGAAATTGGAAAGGTGTACCTTTTGTATAAAAGATCGAAATGGAATTGTTTTGAAAGCTATCAATTAAATCTTTGATTTAAAGATTTAATGAGTTAGTTCAATTGAAATGGAAATTGATTTGGAAAATCTATGAATGGATCTTTGTGAAACTGGGTGAACTTTGTGAATTGAATCTTTTTGTGTAAAAGATTAAAATGGTAATGTGTTTAAACCATTTGAAAGAAAAGTTTTGGGTAATAAGTTCTGACTTAATCGAAATCCCAATATCCATATGTTTTTAAATATTGCGCTCATTATTCGGTTTAGCCGGGAGAGGACTTTGTGTCATATAATCCATTCCGAATAATGATACGACGTATATGGATTGCATTTGGAGACCGGTGGTGAAGACCGGATATTTTCGAAAATGGAAGGACAACTCGTCGAATGTCTCGGCATCGACTGGTCCCTGATATAGAGATTTGATCACCCTTTGTGATGGGAAGTCCGGACGTGATTAGAAATTATCCGGATTTGCAAGGGCTTCTTAGGAAGTGCCTTCGGTTCTGTTCGAACCCGGAACAGACTTGTATGGATGTATGTCTGACGTTACACTTTGAGATGTAAAGCTAGTTTCTATCAAATACATTTCTGTTTGGTGGCGGAGATTTATTCTCTTAGCTTAACACCCTTCTCTGAGACGTACGAGCTCAGAGGTTATGTAGTTGATGGTTACTAGTGATGCATTCCCAATTTGGTAATGTGGCATGCTAAGTGTTGCTGTGTGTTGCTGATCATTTGTTGATCAAAGCATGGCTTTGTGAGAAAGCGTAGCTTTGTGGACGATACCTCATCTAGCCTCACAGACCGGAAATGGTCGAAACAGGAAAGATGCGGCAAGGTTTCAGGGGTAGCTCCCCTAGGGTATGTCCATTCCTTCTGGAAAAAGGTGGTATCATGGTATGGAGCCCAGATATTTACCTGTGTGGTTGCTCCAATCTCATTTACTGTGTGGTTGTTGCTTTGTGATCGGGATCCCGAATAAAGGTCGCAAACGACCGGGGGTGGAATATCTCAGGTTTACTACCCGGGAAGGGGGTAACCGGCCTTGTGTTGGCAGAGAGGCAGGTGGTTCGCGGGGCGTCCCTCCAGAGGCGTTCCCATGTGGCATAGGAAGTTCCTTAGCCGGACCATTTGTTGGAAAATCCAAAGAAACAATACGCACCCTGTACGGTTTTAGTTGTATAACCTGCTATGGAATGTGGCGGTAACCTGCTATTGAACATAGTAGCTATAGTAGGCATAAGTGTGGAATGCCTATGCTGGCTAAGATTAATATTATACTTTCGAAATGGTTTTCTACACTATGCACTAATAATAATAATCCAATGATTTTTCGTAGTAAGCATGTTTGACTATCATAAGGAGAAATCTCCTCCAATTCTGCGTTTGCATTGTGTGTGTGGCGGGAAGCCTTATGGTAGTTTCATTTTCCAAAAAGCATTACGGATTTCAATGTTTAAAATTCTTTTGTGGTTTGTTAAAGATAAACTGTTTTTGTTACTCACACCAGTCCCATGACTGACCCGGAGTTTATTGTTCCTTTCCTAAACTCTGGGTGCCCATAATTTTCCACACGGGCAGTCTAGAGTTGGGTTTTTCAGATAGTCAGGTTTAGTAGATTATCTGGAGCTAGTTCACTTCATCGGAGTTGATGACTGCACCTTCTTATCTTGGTGCATCGTGTTGGTGTTCCAAGCTTGATGTTGGAGTTGTTGGAGTCATTCTCTTTTGTAGATCATTTGGAGTGATCTCTTCCATTGTTGTTATTTCCACTGTAGCATTGTAGCATATCTCTGATATTGTTGTGTATTATTGATATCATTGTTGTATATCATTCTGGATATTGTATTCGTTGAAGTTGTATATGATATCATTTATTTCTTTCTTCCGCTGTGTTATTATACTTAATGGTGTTATAAGCTCCGGCGAGCCAGATTCGGTGTTTGAATCTACGGCATTCGAGTACAAGTGAAGTACGGGTGTCGATTTTCGAAGACCGAGTCAGGATCGTTATACCAAACCACGGGAAAAACAATATAATATCGCTATAAAACCGTAATCTGAAACCGTACCTATTTGTCGGGCAAACCCGCTTTATTTAGGAAACCAAAAGCAGTAACTATTGCTTCATAAACCTGTATTTCACTTATGTAATCCAAAATAGCGAGAATTTTATTCAAGAGAAATATTTAGTTGTTTTCAATTTGCAACAAAAGCAAATCAATATAAAACATATACAAACAAACAATGCAACCATTTATGCAACCAAAGAATCCATCATACATCCATAGCAACCAAAACCAATGGCTTGTTTAGTTCAGAAACTTTTAATCATGCAAGGCGATAAATAACCATCAAGTGTACCCTACGCTCAACAGCCTTGGATAATTACTCAATAGATTATCCATACAACCTTAAACAATTAGAAGTATCTTTTCCAAACATCGCATAAGCCAAAACAACCAATAATCTCAACACATAATTTGAGTTTATTCAATTGGTTTCTTTTTACCTCACTTACCTTTTATTTATTTTCATTCATTCATACAATGTCTTTTCCATGTACTTGCATAAATTATTTCACATTCAATATCTAAAATAATCAAAGAATTCATTATTTAAGTATCACATACTTTTCATTGCAGTTTAATTCACATTTATTTACTTATAATGTTTGATATCCATTTAACATTAATATTCATCAGTAAATCATTTCAGTCATTTTCTTGAGTTTATAATCATTTACCTAAATTATATTTACCTTTTTACTATTTAATTTAATTACAAGCATTTCATAATATCACTTACGTTTATAACATTTGTTGTACATAAAAATTACACAAAAGTTGAAAATGTTAAATAGGAATATGTAATAGAATATTACATAAGTTTATCTTATTCACTTCAGTTAACAAACTGTTCAATAATTATATCTTCTAAAATTTTCATATTTACAAGTTATTTTCAATTTCTTATATATTTCATTAATCACATAGCATCCAATTCCTTAATTTCAATTTAGAAGTTTCCAATTATTAATATAGTCAAGATTTCCTTCATTACAATAATTGAAATCTCTAATTTATAGAAACTTAAAGAACTAAATATCGGTTCATTTCAAATCATATGAAATAATATATATACACACACACACACACACACACACACTCATAGCTTTTATATATCAAATCATATTTAGAAATACAAAATTAGGATTTGTTTATCAAAACTAATGTGCGGTAAAACTACTACAGCGGTCTTTCCACTTTGAAACTCGAAAATGAACGTCGATGATGTGTGCACTCATCACCGAAATTATTTTCCAGCGACAAAAAAGGGGAGTATATAACTTATTTTCCTTTTAAAAAATTTAAACATTTATTTCAAATCACATTTGAGAATATTTATCCAAAATACTTCCAAACAATACTAGTATTATATTTCAAAATCACTTGAAAAACAATTTCAAAATCTCGGAACTTGAGTTTTCAAATTTCCAATTAAATTCATTTTATTTATAAATCCTATTTTGTTATTTATAAAATATCACTTCCTGTCAAACAAATATATCACATACAACTGTTAGTACTTCGAAATCAAGTAAATATTTCAAAAACATACTTCAAAAATAGCAATTCTAATTTATTTTTCAAGCATATTACTAAAATAAATTTTCCAAATCATTTAATATCTTTAAAATTAAACATTCAAAGAAACTCATATAACTTTACTCGAAATATTTGTTTGAAACTTCATTTGCAAATCAATCATCTTTAATACTTTAATACTTTACCAAATTCATCCGAAAAATTTCTTGCTTCATTTATAAATACCATTTAAAAATCTTAAATAACATCTTTATAAATATATGTAGACTATTTGAAAATAATTATTTACATCATTACTTATATTTAAAAAGGAGTTATTGAAAACCTTAAATCCATTATTTATAAATTTATTAGTTTTAAATCTCAAATACTTTTCAAACATCTTTAATAAATCAATAATCATTAACTATAAAATATATTTATAATATACTTTATCAAAATATTTTTATAACTCAATGTTTTAACAAGTTTATCCTCGTTCTTGCAAACTCTAGTCATGCGTTAATCAGGCGCAAGGCTAGACTTCTCCAAGTACTTAGTAGACATGTTTCAACACCCGGTGAAAATATTTAAAAACATTAAAAATAGATATGGAAAGTACATTCCTCCATGGATCGTAGTTACACAATGGTTACGCCGCTATCCCAGCGGAATCACTTGTAACTGTAGGCATCCCGCCCCTCGAATTACGCCATGGTTGATAAATCACAGTTACGCAATGGTTACGTCGCTATCCCGGTGGAATCACTTGTAGTTGTAGGCGTCTCTCCCCTCGATTTACGCTATCCAACAATATCAAATGAATATAATAAGTGACCCACCAAAGGGATCCGATAAATAACCCACCAAAGAGATCCGATAAATGACCCACCAAAAGGGTCCGATGGAAGGTACTTCCCATATCATTTACTTCAAAATATATCATATTATACATAGTACCCTTTCAAAATCATAACTTCAAATATCGTACTTATATAAATTCCATTATATATAAGATTTCATTTTCAAATAGAGTACTTTCCAAAATCAGTGGTTTTCAAAATCACCTTATACTTACATAAAGTCCATCTTATATAAGAATCAAAATTTTCCCAAAATCAATTGCGCTGCATGAAGAGCCATATGAGATTGAATATCTTTGCTTTATAAAAGGTTTTAAATTTAGAATAGTTTTGTATATAAAAATCATTTTGTGAAATAGTTTGTATATAAAATAGTTTTGTAAAATAGTTTGTAAATAAAATAGTTTTGTAAATAAAATAGTTTGTATGTAAAATAGAATAAAATAGTTTGTTTAAGAAAAATAAAAGAAAATAGTTTTGTAAAATGGTTTTAAATTAATAGTAGTTTTGCATAAAAGAAATTTTCTAATTTAAATTACAAAGATATCCAACCCAACGACTTTCAATTTCAACGTCAAAGCATATCAATAACATTAGAACATAAGATGTACATATGTCATCATTTTGCAAAATCACATTCGATCGCTCGCTCGATCGCACAAGTTCGCTTTCGAACTAGTATTGTCCGTTCGACTTCCCTAATGCGGACTTCGATATGGTTTCTTGACTAGAAACCATCATTCTCCTCGCATAGTCATATACTATGATAGAGAATTCTAGAATTGAACCAAAATCCATATCAAATATTCGCCATCAAGAATCGAATGAAAAATCCTAACACGAAATGGTGAAATTCACCTCGAACTTGTGTACTCAAATCTGGATCAAATTAATTATGTGAATAAAACAATATACGTACAACTTACGTATCTATTCTAACTTGTTTCATCACAATTTTATTTTCAATTTAACTTCCTTGTAAATCTCATTGATTAACACAAATATCACTTCATACTTTAATATTGGTTTCATAGAATTTCTCTAATTGACACAAAACATTAATATATTCATACATTGCTTATATTTCTCTTCAATTTTAAATTACATTCAATTTCACATGTAATATTTCTCATTTAACACTACATTTATTGCAACATCCATTTATTTCATAAACAATTTACAAGTCGTGACTTTATTTATGATCATTTCACTTTTAGTTCATATTTGTTTATATAATTAGTTTTCACTTTTACTTTTCAGTTTTATTTATGACACATTTCATAAATTTTAATTAAGTTTATAAAAAAAGTTTCCTCAATTTAATCTCATTTATAGCATTTCCTTAATCACAATTTCAATTTAAACATTTCAAGGCTTAAAGTTCACACTTGTATATTATTACATTACATGCCAAGAAGGAATACAACAATTCTATTCATTTACTAAATATAGACATATCAAATTAAACCTTATTTCACTTGCTTTCAAATTAAGGTTATCGATTTCAACTGCATAATTCAACACAATTATTAAGTTTCCAGTTATATATTAATTCAGAAGTTTCGATTATCCGAAATATCCAGATATTCCATTTTATTTCAACAGTTGAAACTACCAATCAACAAACGACAAAATTCACAACAAAACATTTCAATTTCATAAACAAATATCCTAATTATTCACTTTATTTTCTTTAATACACCATTATTAAACTAGTGTTCAGTCCATAAATTCAATCAACAATAATAGACAATGCTTATAATTTGACTAAATACAACAAGTCAAAAATAAATGATAATAATTAAATATTATCATTTCATAAAACAAACGCATTGCAAATAACTATAATAGTTATAAAAAAATTCCTTTATATATAACATAAAATATTAGGAAAATTATTTCATTTCAAAACTTATATAAAACCCTTTTTATAACACTAACAAATATGCACTCTCGTATATATACACTTAGACAAACTCATTCTAGGATATTACTACCCTATCTCTAATGAGTTAACCCCAACAAGCTAAGGTATGTCTAAACCAAAGCTCTGATACCAACTGTAACGACCCACGTTTTTGGATGGTTTAAATCGACAATAAACCACAAATGTCTAATTCAAACCATTCAAAAGGGAGGATTGTTAATGGGGTAAATAAGAAAATAAAAGAAAAGAAAGAAAAACAAAACACAGAATCTCGCAACGGATTGACAAAATATAATAATCAAATAAACAGTTCATGAAGCTGTTTTCCAAATAACATTTCAATACACTTTTCAATACAAATCAGAGTTATACAACAGGAATAAACAAATAATGCAGTGGAATAATTTAATAAATAGCAATAATATACTGAATCTTCGTCTTCGTCCTCCAGAAAATAGTCTTCAATTCACTAAAAAGCTCAGACTGACCCGAGCATAATGAAAAGACAAAAGACTCGAGTCAGAACTAAAAGATCTTATGCAAATTAAATCAAAATTAGATGAAATAAGGAATGCAGATACCTACATTTTTTAAGGTTCAAATTTCCCGAAAAAGTTATTGTTTCCATATTCAAAATATAATAGATTTCACAATAGATCCATTCTAGTAACTTACAAATTTACAGAAAAATTCCCAGTTAAATTTCATAGTTCAAGAGATTTGATTTTTAAAAATGTTCCAAAGTTTCAACATTCAATTCTATGGAAACTTCCCAATGTTTCAAAATTTAATTTTGAAAACTTTCAAATAAGGCCACAACGGTTTATTTCTCAAAAATCATTTTTATGGTTCAAATAGTAAATCTAAACATACTAATTTTTTTCTCATGTAAATATATGAAATTCATGGGTCTTATATCTTTATTCAGTGTTCAAATAATCAATATGAAAATTTATATGATTACAATAAACTATAGGGTGATAACAAGGATATATCAAAATAAATGAACAAATACACATTCAATCACAATAGGATCCATCACAACATACAATCAACCAATTCAACAAATCAACCAATTCAATAACATGTCACAATTATTATTAGTTATCACACATTAGAGTTTAGGTATTCAAATTAAATATCAATTACAATTCCAAACCAATAATAAAAAATTTATCACTAAATGACCTGGTTTAACTTGCAATAAAATTTTAGTATTTCGTGAGTGAGTTTAAACACCCACCTTATGGATTTCCCTTTTCTAGTCGGATTTGGATCCGCTACTACTTCCTCCTTTTAATTTGTTTCCTTGCTATCTTAATCTTCCTTTTTTTAGAAAGTTTTGGAAGAGACAGAGAAGTTTGTATAGATGTGGATTTGAAGAAAAGGATTTGGAAGAAGAAGAATGTTTGGAAAAGAAGAATTTTTTTTAAAGAAGATTTTTTTTAAAGAAGATGAAGAATTGAAAAAGAAAAGGAAGCTTTGAAAAAGAAGAAGAAGATTTGAAGAATAAGAATAAGAAAAATGAAGCTTTGAAAAAAAAGAGAAGAAGAGATTTGAAGAAGAAAAAAAATGAAGGAGGAGGAAAATGAAGAGAGAGAGAAAAAATGAGATGGAAGTTTGTTTAGAGAAATGAAGCTACAAAAGATGAGATTTGAAAAATGAAATGAGGCTATAGGAATGAAGATGGAAACAAATGAAAAGCTAATAAAGTATATATAAACAAACTAGGAATTGAAATAAAGTAAAAATATGAACAACCTTAAAATGGTAGTATTAAAAGAGGTGAAGTAAAGGAATAAATATATGAATAAAGATAAAAATAAATCTTCCGTTCTTTAATATGAAGCTTCAGAAGAAAGATTTGCTAATGAAAGGAAACTACAAGAACTAATAACGCATAAACAAAATAAACTTCAAAAATAGAGAATAGTAAATGCTAATTAGATGGCATGAATATTAATTTGGACGTTCACATTAAAAATGGAAAAAAGAAAAGGAAAAAAAACTTCAAGTAAAGCATTTGAAAGGAGAAAATGAACAAATGAGAAACAAATGAAAAGAATGAGGGTGTAATCAATTAGAAATAAATCAAATGAGGTTTTTATTAATTAACAAGAAACGAATGAGTAGTCTAATAATTAAATGGATGCTCAAGTGGAGTCTACGCTGAGAACTTGAAAACGAAAAGAGAGAGAATGCGACGTGATAATAAATGTAAAGCAAATGAATGGACCACTTATATCCTATAAACAAACCTTTTAGGGTCCAAATTCCAAAACTTACTCCGATTAATTCATATCAATAAACCCGAATATACACATAATTACGTCATTTAATTCCATATTATAACATTCGCTTTATGTTAATATATGTGCACACTACATTAACGCAATCAATCAATTAACAACCAATCAATTAATCAACCAATCAATCTATATATTTATTTACGTTACTCAAACCAATTTTATTAATTAATGAATATATATCTTTTTGTGCACTATAAAAATGATTTACTTTACTATTTTTAATCACTGTAACGGTCACATTAATGCAACCAATTTACAAGTTTTAACCATATATAAAATGGAAAAATAAATATATGTGAACATATGTAATTAATGTACAACTGTTAATACAAGGTATCTAATTGATTCCATAATATTTACACAACCATGAACCCTCTGATATATTTAAAATTTTGAATATTAATGTGTGTGTGTATATATTATTCTAAAATTCAATTTTTTGACTTCCAAAATCATTCTTGTTCAAAATGAAAGTTTTATTTTTATACATCTCAAAACATGCAATTATCTTAATTAAAATATTCATTCCCTATTGACACAAAATGCAAGTTCCTATATTAACTCATTCATTACAATTTCATTTATGTTTCCTTTTAATTGAAACATTTCAATTAATCTAATTCCAATTCATTTTATTACTAATTTCAAACAAATTCTAATTATGAAACACTGTTTTATTTTCATTTATACATATTCACATGTTTTATAAAATTTCATATACAACAAAATTTATACACTATTTATAAAGTTAATGTTTATCTTATTAAATTGGGGTTTTGGATCAAAGGTTCCTATTCTCAAAGCCCATGTACAAAAAGTCCCTACTCATGAACTTATGTAAATTAAGTCCCTGTTTTGTTATTTTTTACCAAACTGTCCCCTTCTAGAAAATCAGTCCAGCATTGAAATCAAGGACAAAAGTGGCATAAATTAGCCAAAAACTAAAAATAGGGACCTAATTTTCACAACTTTTTTGTAACGACCCTGAATTTTTGACATTGGAAATCAGGATATTTGATTGATTTTAAATATCTGGAAGTTAGTTTAATTTGAAGTTCAAATATCAAAATGAATTTGGCAATTAATTTATTGAATTAAATTATTGAAACTGGGTAAAATATTGAATCTTCAGTTTTATGCCTGTTAAAAATAGTTTAAAGGCTTAGGAAATTCATATTGATAATACTGGAGATAATAGAACTTTTGAAATTGAATTTGAAAGTAATTTGTTCAGTTTTGAAATTTTATCGTTTAAATTGAATTTAAAAATAGCCTTTCGAGGCACAGTCTCGGAATTCGACGAAACCAGTTCCATTGGATCCGTAATAGTGTATTATTATTGGATTTCAATTTTCGTAATGTTTGGAGTGATCGTTTGGCCGAACGATAAGCAAACGCGCTGAAAATATATCGAAATTTAATTTAATAACTGGTTCGAAAAGCTATCTTCTCCATACGATCGAATTTGGAGTCGAAACCTTTTCCATTGTGTTCGGAATAGGCGTATAACATTACGAACGCCTAGCGGCATGCCTTGATAGGAAGTTGAAATTTTTGACTTCGTTTTCGAGTTGATTCGAATTTGAATTTAAATTAATAATATATATATATATCCCCAGTCAAAAACGTATCACATCAGCTTTTGCTTTTCAGAAACACTGTGGTGTTCCTCAGCACGCAAACGTCAAGTCCTGTTCCCCATTCTCTCGTTCAAAAGATAAGATCAAATAAATGCCGAGCCCTTTTCGTTCAAAATCAACTCAGTAGCTTCAAAAATAAAATCCATGGCATACATATATAAGGAACGAAATCTCGTTCGACAAAATATACCCATACGAAAATCGCGAGTTCCTTTATCTCCCCATCTATTCATATTCTCATATTTCATCAAAATAAAAATAAAAATAAAGAGGGCATTCGAAATCGATCGAGTTCGACGAACTCGTGAACCAAAGGCGAGGCGCAGCGATTTGTCGAGGTTCGTTACCTCGTGAATGACGAAGGGCAAATAGACCTTGGTGGCCGCGAGTTCAGTTTGCGACTGGGAGAGCGTTGTCGAGTAGCATCGTTCGCGGGAATTCAATGGAATCGAGAGGCTCGATCAGGAAATCGGCGACGACGTCGTTCGATTTGGGGGAAACTCGCGTAGATGGCGGTTAGGCAGGGCTTGCATGTAGGAACGCGCATGGCTGAAGGTGATTGCAGTGTGGTCAGAGGCTCGAGTTCAAGTTTCGGGCATCGGCAATGATCGCGAGTAAGGTCATAGACTTGCCGGAGTTTACTGTACGTAATGGCAGTGAGGTATATGATTCGATTTAAAATTTGATAACACGTATATATGGATATATTACAAAAAAATATCACAGTAAGGAAATTCTATTTGTGTTGATTATTGGAAGAATGAATAAATATATACTTCAACTTACTGCATAGGATTCAGAATTTGTACAGAGAAAAGAAAAATATATTTTGTGACGCCCCACCTCTATACCCACGCTAGCCAAGAACACTACGGTGTAGTGCTGTCAACTAGCACGGAGAATAAGGCTGTTGAAGAGCGACCATCTATGTAATTGCTTTGTGCGAGCACTGATATGTCAGATAGAATAACATGCATTTTTATTACAGGAGGAAATCCGACATACTGATACAAACTCAAACCTACTACACAGTGGCTATAATAGTTTAGGACAATAGATATAAAAATAACACAGATAACATAAATGCGGAATATAGATGGAACGAAAAGTCTCATATATACAATAACTGATATCAGTTACAATACATTTGACACAATACAAGTGATACAACTACAACTGTCGACTCAAGAAGTTATATATATACAAGTACATTATCGACTAATATACATGAATACATTATCATCTTAAACAGACACACTGACTACTACAACAAGACGAAGACCACTTCAAATGATATGAAAGGTCTTCATAGCTCTAGCAGCAACCCAAAGCTAAAAATCTACAACCTGAAAATACACGGTCTGACCCGTGTATTAAATTTAAAAGAAAATAATACACGGGTCAGTCTACTTCAAAATCAGTTATTAATGCACAGAAGCAATAATAATCAAATATCAAATAGACGATAGTCGCAGAAATCTCGTATATCCAACTCTTCAATAAGAGAATCGGATAACGGAAGATATAACACTAAACAGTGTTAAACAATAAATCAGTAGATTCGAAACATCAATTAAAATCTGTCAAATCTGATAGGGCTGCAGTACACGCATGCGTGCACTGCCTCGCCACTATCGCATGAGATACACAAGAGCTCAGTGAAGGTCACAAATGATCTCAAGGTCAAACCCCGAAGTATCGGATTCAACTCAAGTGTGATTTCATCAATCAACATGAAATAATCAGATCCAACAAAATAGGTCACAAGACAAAGTCTACAAGCTTCAAAACCAGAACTAAAATCGAAGTGGGACAGTATTCAAATTGTCCCAAGGAATGATGCCAGATTCAATGCAAACTACAAGTGAAACTGTACAATTCAAAGGCCATTAGAATACAAATGAAACTGTCTCAGGCTCAGTACAACCAGGTGACTCAAGAGATTCGAGTGCGACTAGTTACAAGTGCACCAGTTCGGACAAGGCAGAGAAATGCCAAAGTAGTCAAGAAAAGATGACAACAAACTGCAGCCGGAAAACCAGATACATCAATCAAACGAATGCAACAGGGGGTACGGCTGCCCAGGGTAAATGGTATACGAACCAATTGCCACCAAGTAAATGTAATAACACTACAAATTCGAGAAGGTAGGAGACTACCACGAAATGCAAGAAGGTCAAGTCTCTGACTCAACACATCTGCAGCACCAAGGCACAAGGCAGTGGTACAGGTACAAAAAAAAAGAATAGAAGGAGAGTGATTACATGGTACAATGAACTACATAACACATCAGCACTATATATAGTGCTACAGGTCAGGAAGTAAGTGGGCAAGTCAGAGATGCATAAATGAATCAACCACAACATATAGTGCAGCAGATCAAACAACAAGCATTGATGAAATATAAATACAAACTGAATGACATAATGGTAAAAGTGATATGCACAATGCTCAGTGAAACTTAGGCGTTCAATAACACAATTCGAAATCAATTTCACTTAAAATATAAAATGCACCTGAATGTTATAGCAACTGTCCAAGGCAACAGTAACAATTCCAAGGCAAACTATGTAATATAGGAAACAGTGGCAAATTGCATAGGTAAGTTCAAGTGTGCTTCAGAGAATATGCAACATGAATGACATAATGGCAGTGAAGTACTGACTGTAAACAGACTACAAAGACATCAACAAGTATGACATAAAGCAGTGCAACAACGACTACCAAGGTCAATGTAAATGCAGACTGAAGTGCACATCTAAACCAACATGAATGAAGATACAGTGATGCATGTACACAGTTAAACAGCACAATCAAACTGCAACAAGACCAACATGACCAAGAGAATGAAGATACAAAATGACCAGACCATTACGCAAAGGTATGCAGTGACAATTAGCAACCATGAATAGTAGGTGCTCGATAAAGTACAACTGGAATGGCCAGAGTCGAGGTACAAAACTGCTCAAGCCAAATGCACAGTGGACAATACTAGTTATACATGAAAACACTGAATGCACTAGCGACTGAAACTAGCTCGTAGGAACTGAAAGCAAATGCAACCCAATGGAAAATTACCCAGACTTGTGGCAAGTGGTAAAGTAAATGTCAAGGCCAAAGTCAAGACTGATGCCAACATAAAAATGCTCAAGATCGACTGTAATTCAATTAATCAAATGAAACGAAACAGCAATAAGATCAAGTATAACAGGGATGCAACATCACTGATACACTATCCAAGTTCAACATCATAATGCCGAGCTATAGAGCTACAAAGAAACAAACCCATAATATGAACAGAACGAAAGTCAGTGAATCATCAACATCGAACAATAATCACGTAATCATAGCAAAACAAATCGAATGGCAGAGATAAATCAGGAACCTCGAATTAAGTTCAATAGAGTGAATAGATGTGAGTGACAAAGATCACTCACCATTTTCGAAGGCCACGAGATTGAGCAGCCGATTGTCGAAGCCCTATATCGGAGAAGACGAGGCCGCCATCCTTCGAATTCACGAAAGCCCTAATAAGCATCGAACAGAATAACTTACACATTCCAGCATCGCCACAAGGAAGACAGAGCCGAAGCTCCAAATCCAAAAGGGAAATCGCAAGCCAGAAAGATCGACAGAGCTACAGCAATCGATGAAGGCAAAGTCCAAATCACCTTCTCGAGCAAAGCCGAGCACTAAGGGAACGAAGCCCCAAATCAGAAAAACCCTAAATCGCGAATCGCCTGAAGGGGAGGAGAGAAACGCGACTTTGTTTTGAACGTGAGAAAATGAACGTGAATGGAGAGGGTAAGAGGACTTTGTCATATAATAAAGGTGAAGGAGAATAGATTTGTTAATGGGCCAAGCAATAATATTAAGCCCATTGAATTTATAAATAGCAAACCATGATAATTAAACACTTTGGTGATATTTAAAACACGATTTGAATCCATTAGAACAACGGATTCGAACACGATAAAAATTCATATTTAGGATTTTAAATACGAATAGACGATGTCATATTTAAATAAAATATTTAAATATATTATCGTATAAATGCGGGTTGTTACAGACTTCCCTCCTTAAAGAAATTGCGTCCTCGCAATCATAAGGAATAAATGGATAAAAGGTAACAACCATAAGAGCATGGCAATGTCGAATGCATAAGCAAAGCAAATGTCAGCAGGGAAGTATAGGAATTATGGAAGTATCAGATATAGAATCAAAAGGTTCGACTAACAAAAGCAAGAATCAATCGAGTTCCAGCATTTAAAAGAAAAGGAAAAACAGAGCAGAATTCACGTACTGCACGAATTGAATGTGAGTAAATCAAATTACTCACCTGAATCGCCAGAGAAAAAGACGAAGCTCGAATCTCAAAATTGTAAATATTCAATCATCAAAAACGATAATCGAATTTTCAAATCGCAAATATTTACTTATCTCAAACAATAATCAAATCAACAAATATTTAATTATCAAAACGACAATTTGAATCTCAAATATCGAATTATCACAAGCGATAATCAGAAATCACAAATATTTGATTAATCAAATCGAAAAAATATTTAATTATCTCAAACGATAATCAAATTTCACAAATATCTGATTATCAAAAACGATAATTAGAAACACAAACATTCGATTAATCAAATCGAAAAATATTTGATTATCTCAAACGATAATCAAATTTCACAAATATCTGATTATCAAAAACGATAATCAGAAACACAAATATTCGATTAATCAAATCGAAAAATATTTAATTATCTCAAACGATAATCAAATTTCACAAATATCTGATTATCAAAAACGATAATCAGAAACACAAATATTCGATTAATCAAATCGAAAAATATTTAATTATCTCAAACGATAATCAAATTTCACAAATATCTGATTATCAAAAACGATAATCAGAAACACAAATATTCGATTAATCAAATCGAAAAATATTTAATTATCTCAAACGATAATCAAATTTCACAAATATCTGATTATCAAAAACGATAATCAGAAACACAAATATTCGATTAATCAAATCAAAAAATATTTAATTATCTCAAACGATAATCAAATTTCACAAATATCTGATTATCAAAAACGATAATCTGAAACACAAATATTCGATTAATCAAATCGAAAAATATTTAATTATCTCAAACGATAATCAAATTTCACAAATATTTGATTATCAAAAACGATAATCAGAAACACAAATATTCGATTAATCAAATCGAAAAATATTTAATTATCTCAAACGATAATCAAATTTCACAAATATCTGATTATCAAAAACGATAATCAGAAACACAAATATTCGATTAATCAAATCGAAAAATATTTAATTATCTCAAACGATAATCAAATTTCACAAATATCTGATTATCAAAAACGATAATCAGAAACACAAATATTCGATTAATCAAATCGAAAAATATTTAATTATCTCAAACGATAATCAAATTTCACAAATATCTGATTATCAAAAACGATAATCAAAAGTCGTAAATATTCAATTAACGAGTCCGGAATTAACCGAAGTAGTAAAAGTATGGTTTCATACTCCTTACTTTTGCTAAATCGTTTAAATCTCTTTATCGTTTCCTTGAAAGTGCAGAATTGTGTGTTTTAAAAATAACATTTCACACACTCAAACGGACAAGTCCGGAATTAAGCGAATCAGTAAAAGAAAGGGGTCATAGTCCTCGATTTTTCTGAAACGTTTAAATCGCTTCCTCGTTCTTTTGAAAATGTAAACTGTGAAAATTTTGAAAACAATTTTAATTTATATTTTTGAAACAACTTTTAAAAATAAAGAATTTTGAAAACACGTGATTAAATTAGCAATATCAGTAGCAACTTAGATAAGGAAATTGCACTTCTCAAAGTACAGTAAAACGGACAACAAATTCAGCATTGCGGGAGAACCGCTTGTAAATCCATTTTAAAATTGACGGTTACTGAAGTTAACACGTCAAAATTTCATCAAAACAACTGGCATCAAAGTATAATACCAATGAATTTTCATTCATAAAAAAATGTCACAAGAATCTTCTCAAAGATAGAAAGGGATATCATACCCTAAACTTGTATTCATAACAAGTCAATAACACATGAATTCACCAATGCACAAAAATGGATAAACATATCAATAGAAATCACGAAAATTGGTGAAGCACAAAATTCCAGAAATCATCACAAGAAATCCAGAAATCACAAGAAGGGGGGAGGCCTATCACAAGATGGGAGTATGGAAACTCCAAAACACCGGTATCACAAGACGAGACGCTATCTCATGGTGGCTAACCATTAAAGTTTCACACAGGAATGGTCCGAAGACCGTGGGTCGCTATCCCACATGTGTGAGTCGGAATCACACAGATTGAGGTCCAGGCTAACCTCGCAGAGAAAGAGACATCGCACATTTGCTAGTCTAAATCATAAAAAGGAAAAGGGGAAGGCCTATCACAAAATGGGAGCATGAAAACTCACCGACCGGTATCACAAGACGAGAAGCTATCTCATGGAAGCCATCCATTAAATTTTTACACAGGAATGGTCCGAAGACCGTGGGTCGCTATCCCACATGTGTGAGTCGGAATCACACAGATTGAGGTCTAGGCTAACCAAAAAGCAAAAAGGTATGTGTGAGTGGAATCACACAAGTGGTGTCTAGCCTAACCTCGCAAACAAAAAGATATGTGTGAGTGGAATCACACAAATTAAGGTCTAGACTAACCAAAAAGCAAAAAGGTATGTGTGAATGGAATCACACAAGTGGTGTCTAGTCTAACCTTGCAAACAAAAAGATATGTGTGAGTCGGAATCACACTACTGCGGTCTAGACTAACCTTGCGGACAAAGAGATATGTGTGAGTCGGAATCACACCACTGCTGTCTAGTCTAACCTTGCAAACAAAAAGACATCGCACAATTGCTAGTCTAAATCATAAAATGATCGTCATGATCAACGAGAAGTGTCAATTACACTAAGCTAGTAAATATAAAAGTTTAGCTTCATGTCCCATAACCACTTGCTTAACTTAAATATTTACAAACAAACTGTAAATCTTCACTAGAAAATTGTCACAAAAGGTTCAATCGAACAAGTCCAGGAGTTAACCGACGAAGTAAACGCAAGCGTTTCATACCACTTGTTTTACTAGGCCGTTTAATTCAATTTCTCATACGAGTGAAATAAAGGCTTGTATATACTAATAGATTGGAAAATGATTTAGGAAAAGAGCTTTGTTATAAAATAGTTTTTTTTTTGAAATCGTTTGGAGAAAAGGATTTTAATATTTACTACTAGTATAGAAAACCTTTATATTTTTAAAGTGACAAATCACAAAAATGATTGTAGAAACAATCAATCACAAGAATTCACATACGAAGATGTGAATGGAATCCAAAGAAATCGTTACTGAATCCATCAGAAAGTATGTTCACAAAAATCCCGAAGAAAATGTCATCAAAGTTGCTAATCAATGATAGCAACAAATCGGGGAAATAATCAAGAATCGATTAAATTTGGAAACCAAGTCAATTCACAAAATTTCACATTCGAAGACGTGAATAAAATCCAAAGAATTCGATTCCAAATTCATCAAAGTAGGAATACCCAAAAATTCCAGAAATAGAAGTTATCAAAATCGACAAAGGTGATAACAACTAATTAGAAAAGAAGAATCGATTATCAACTGGAAAAACAAAGCAAAACGAGCAGAAATGCATAAATGACTTCAACAAAAGTAAGAATCAAGTCAATGTCGAAGTCAACAATTAATGGTCACTGTCAAGTACAAAATGAATCAATATCATCAAAGAATCCAACGGCAAACAAAATCAGAGTCTTAAAAATCAAGAAATTAGCAATTTCTCAAAAACAAAATGACCGAAGTCGAATGGAATTCAAGATGAGGAAAACACAAAATATCAAGTTCAAAATCGCTGAGATTCAAACTAGATGTGAATGAGAAATCAAAATCACTCAATTTGCAACTGGTCCAGCTATTTTTCATCATAGTGTAACAGGTACACAATGACACTCATAGCATAGAACAAAAGTGGAACAAAGTCCAAAAGTCAAAATGGCTTTAATTTGCCAAATTAAAACAAAATCAACATCGGCTAAATCAATTCAAAGCCGAAAACACAAGAATAAGCGTTAGGAATTCATACCTAACAGTCAAAAATAATCATATGTAAAGATGAGAGATAAACATCGACAAATAGTTGTAACACATGCTCCATCTAAGTTATGTTTTATAATTGTCCTAAACCCCAGGCTCCGATACCAAGCTGTGACGCCCCACCTCTATACCCACGCTAGCCAAGAACACTACGGTGTAGTGCTGTCAACTAGCACGGAGAATAAGGCTGTTGAGGAGCGACCATCTATGTAATTGCTTTGTGCGAGCACCGATATGTCAGATAGAATAACATGCATTTTTATTACAGGAGGAAATCCGACATACTGATACAAACTCAAACCTACTACACAGTGGCTATAATAGTTTAGGACAATAGATATAAAAATAACACAGATAACATAAATGCGGAATACAGATGGAACGAAAAGTCTCATATATACAATAACTGATATCAGTTACAATACATTTGACACAATACAAGTGATACAACTACAACTGTCGACTCAAGAAGTTATATATATACAAGTACATTATCGACTAATATACATGAATACATTATCATCTTAAACAGACACACTGACTACTACAACAAGACGAAGACCACTTCAAATGATATGAAAGGTCTTCATAGCTCTAGCAGCAACCCAAAGCTAAAAATCTACAACCTGAAAATACACGGTCTGACCCATGTATTAAATTTAAAAGAAAATAATACACGGGTCAGTCTACTTCAAAATCAGTTATTAATGCACAGAAGCAATAATAATCAAATATCAAATAGACGATAGTCATAGAAATCTCGTATATCCAACTCTTCAATAAGAGAATCGGATAACGGAAGATATAACACTAAACAGTGTTAAACAATAAATCAGTAGATTCGAAACATCAATTAAAATCTGTCAAATCTGATAGGGCTGCAGTACACGCACGCGTGCACTGCCTCGCCACTATCGCATGAGATACACAAGAGCTCAGTGAAGGTCACAAATGATCACAAGGTCAAACCCCGAAGTACCGGATTCAACTCAAGTGTGATTTCATCAATCAACATGAAATAATCAGATCCAACAAAATAGGTCACAAGACAAAGTCTACAAGATTCGAAACCAGAACTAAAATCGAAGTGGGACAGTATTCAAACTGTCCCAAGGAATGATGCCAGATTCAATGCAAACTACAAGTGAAACTGTACAATTCAAAGGCCATTAGAATACAAATGAAACTGTCTAAGGCTCAGTACAACCAGGTGACTCAAGAGATTCGAGTGCGACTAGTTACAAGTGCACCAGTTCGGACAAGGCAGAGAAATGCCAAAGTAGTCAAGAAAAGATGACAACAAACTGCAGCCGGAAAACCAGATACATCAATCAAACGAATGCAACAGGGGGTACGGCTGCCCAGGGTAAATGGTATACGAACCAATTGCCACCAAGTAAATGTAATAACACTACAAATTCGAGAAGGTAGGAGACTACCACGAAATGCAAGAAGGTCAAGTCTCTGACTCAACACATCTGCAGCACCAAGGCACAAGGCAGTGGTACAGGTACAAAAAAAAAAGAATAGAAGGAGAGTGATTACATGGTACAGTGAACTACATAACACATCAGCACTATATATAGTGCTACAGGTCAGGAAGTAAGTGGGCAAGTCAGAGATGCATAAATGAATCAACCACAACATATAGTGCAGCAGATCAAACAGCAAGCATTGATGAAATATAAATACAAACTGAATGACATAATGGTAAAAGTGATATGCACAATGCTCAGTGAAACTTAGGCGTTCAATAACACAATTCGAAATCAATTTCACTTAAAATAGAAAATGCACCTGAATGTTATAGCAACTGTCCAAGGCAACAGTAACAATTCCAAGGCAAACTATGTCATATAGGAAACAATGGCAAATTGCATAGGTAAGTTCAAGTGTGCTTCAGAGAATATGCAACATGAATGACATAATGGCAGTGAAGTACTGACTGTAAACAGACTACAAAGACATCAACAAGTATGACATAAAGCAGTGCAACAACGACTACCAAGGTCAATGTAAATGCAGACTGAAGTGCACATCTAAACCAACATGAATGAAGATACAGTGATGCATGTACACAGTTAAACAGCACAATCAAACTGCAACAAGACCAACATGACCAAGAGAATGAAGATACAAAATGACCAGACCATTACGCAAAGGTATGCAGTGACAATTAGCAACCATGAATAGTAGGTGCTCGATAAAGTACAACTGGAATGGCCAGAGTCGAGGTACAAAACTGCTCAAGCCAAATGCACAGTGGACAATACTAGTTATACATGAAAACACTGAATGCACTAGCGACTGAAACTAGCTCGTAGGAACTGAAAGCAAATGCAACCCAATGGAAAATTACCCAGACTTGTGGCAAGTGGTAAAGTAAATGTCAAGGCCTAAGTCAAGACTGATGCCAACATAAAAATGCTCAAGATCGACTGTAATTCAATTAATCAAATGAAACGAAACAGCAATAAGATCAAGTATAACAGGGATGCAACATCACTGATACACTATCCAAGTTCAACATCATAATGCCGAGCTACAGAGCTACAAAGAAACAAACCCATAACATGAAAAGAACGAAAGTCAGTGAATCATCAACATCGAACAATAATCATGTAATCATAGCAAAACAAATCGAATGGCAGAGATAAATCAGGAACCTCGAATTAAGTTCAAACAATAGAGTGAATAGATGTGAGTGACAAAGATCACTCACCATTTTCGAAGGCCACGAGATTGAGCAGCCGATTGTCGAAGCCCTATATCGGAGAAGACGAGGCCGCCATCCTTCGAATTCACGAAAGCCCTAATAAGCATCGAACAGAATAACTTACACATTCCAGCATCGCCACAAGGAAGACAGAGCCAAAGCTCCAAATCCAAAAGGGAAATCGCAAGCCAGAAAGATCGACAGAGCTACAGCAATCGATGAAGGCAAAGTCCAAATCACCTTCTCGAGCAAAGCCGAGCACTAAGGGAACGAAGCCCCAAATCAGAAAAACCCTAAATCGCGAATCGCCTGAAGGGGAGGAGAGAAACGCGACTTTGTTTTGAACGTGAGAAAATG
The DNA here is from genome assembly GCA_030737815.1 of Allium fistulosum. Taxonomy (NCBI): domain Eukaryota; kingdom Viridiplantae; phylum Streptophyta; class Magnoliopsida; order Asparagales; family Amaryllidaceae; genus Allium; species Allium fistulosum. Next base: position 638,250,362 of record CM060903.1, on the reverse strand, counting down.
AACGTGAATGGAGAGGGTAAGAGGCCTTTGTCATATAATAAAGGTGAAGGAGAATAGATTTGTTAATGGGCCAAGCAATAATATTAAGCCCATTGAATTTATAAATAGTAAACCATGATAATTAAACACTTTGGTGATATTTAAAACATGATTTGAATCCATTAGAACAACGGATTCGAACACGATAAAAATTCATATTTAGGATTTTAAATACGAATAGATGATGTCATATTTAAATAAAATATTTAAATATATTATCGTATAAATGCGGGTTGTTACATATTTATATATATATAGGAATTTTTAATGTTGAAAGTTTATGTAGATGAGTTTTTTATGAAATCCATATGGATTATTTTATAAGTGATATGAGTTTCAAAAGGAAATAATTTGTTTAACTGATTAATCAATTATTTTGGTTACTAAAGATAATTTGTTAAAGTAAATCAGTTTTAAACCAAATCATTAGTTAATTAAAATTTATAAATGATAATTGATTATTCGATTTGTTTCGAATATTAATAAATTGTATAAATTGTTTATACAAGGTCAATACCGGAAAGGAATCTAGCCGAGAATGAAAATGGATTACAAAATAAAAGGTGAGATCTTCTCACTCAAATTAAAAATTTGATAGTGCAGTTATTGATTGACTGTTTGGATGTGATATAGTATATATAGTAGTATATATATATATGTATTTGGAGTTGTTGATTTCCCGCATTATATAGCGGATGAGACCTTATGCGCCGCATAATAGCGGATGATATTTTATAAATCCCACATACCGCGATATTCCACCTCGAAGTGGAATTGGTATTGTGCTAACATCTGTGGATGCAGGGCAACAGGTTGGAGGGATCCAACTGGATTCCTCAAATATTTGAATTTGTTTCAATGTTGTGTGTTGATTTATTTATAATCTGTGTATGATTATATCTGTGATTGAATTTGTTGAAGGGTATAATTTAGCCGAATGTATTTTTGGTATCGTTGGATACCAGAAATAAATAAAATTGGATTTTTGAATTTAAAGTTGGAAATTTTAAGAAAATTCCTTTTGAAAGAATTTGGTGAATTTAAAAGAAGGAATTAAAGTATTAAAATTGATTTTTGTAATCTTGTCGAATAAATTCCAAAATATGGGAAAGGATTTTGATAAAAGGATTTTAAGTAATATTGTTTAAAAGTGGAAGAATTTATTGGAAATGGAATTTTAAATAATTTGGAAGGAATAAAGGGATTTATTTAAAAGGTGATAAAATTTAGAAATAAATTTGATAATTGATTTGGTATTTAAAAATAAATCCTAGGAAATCCATTCTGAAATCGATTATGTGTTTGAAATAAATGTTTGGAAAATAATTTGGGATTTGAAATAAATTTGGAAATCAATTTGAAATTTGATTTGGAGTTGAAAGTGAATAGTTGAGAAATCGATTTGACAATCGTATAAAAAGTGAATATTTGGGAATGTAAATTCAAAATGGAATTTATAAAGGAAAGGGAAATTTGTTTTAAAAATAAACACTGATTTATTTTTAAAGTGTGGAAATAAATTTATAGATTTAGGATGTAAATTTAAAAATGAATCGATAAGGATTATTTAATTGGTTTAAATGGACCATTTTGAAATGGAAGTGTATTTTCCTTGAAAAGCCGAGTATATTTCCAAAGTAGTTTTAAATTATAAATGAAGAAATTCTGAAATTGGGTTTTAAGGAATATTTTGGAGATAAAGTATTTGAACTCGGCAGATTTCTAGTGGAAATGAATAAATATTTGGAAATATATCCCGTGTAGGGAAATTGATTTGAAATTTGTTTTCAAAGTGATGAAGTGTGGAAAATATGATTTGAAATTTGTTTTCAAAGTGATGAAGTGTGAAAAGTAATTTGAAATTGGTTTTCAAAATGTTGAAGTGTGGAAAATATATATCTTGTGAAGATATTTGGAAAATAAATAATTTGGGAAAATTATTTAAATTGGTTGATTGTTATGAATGTTGTTTGATAGTTAAATAACCGACTATCAATGTTTGCCTTTGAAATGGCACTTGAATTTGTTTTTAAAACAAACGCTCATTATTCGGTTTAGCCGGGAGAGGACTTTGTGTCATATAACCCATTTCGAATAATGATACGACGTGAATGGATAACATTTAAAGACCGGTGTGAAGACCGGGTATTTTCAAAAATGAAAGGACAACCTGTCGAATGTCTCTGCACCGAGTTGCTCCGGTATAGGGATTTATATCACTCTTCTTGTGATGGGAAGTCCGATCGGGATTGTGAATACCCGGATTGCAAGGGCTTCTTTGGAAGTGCCTTCGGTTATGTTCGAACTCGGAACAGACTTGTATGGTTGTATGTTTGACACTACACTTTGAGATATAAAGCTGATTTCTTTCAAATACATTTCTGTTGGTGGCGGAGAATTTATTCTCTTAGCTTAACACCCTTCTCTGAGACGTACGAGCTCAGAGGTTATGTAGTTGAAGGTTATCAGTGATATACTCCCAATTTAGTAGTGTGTCATGCTAAGTGTTGTTGTGTGTTGATGATCATTCGTTGATCATTTGTGATCAAAGCATGGCTTTCGTGTAAAGCGTAGCTTTGTGGACGAGACCTCATCGGACCTCACACCCCGGAAATGGTCGAAACAGGAAAGATGCGGCAAGGTTATGAGGGTCGCGCCCTTTAGGGTATGTCATTTCCTTCTGGAAAAAGGTGATATTATGGTATGGAGCCCTGATATTTACCTGTGTGGTTACTCCAATCTCATTTACTGTGTGATTGTTGCTATGTGATCGAGGCGCCTCGGATAAAGGTCCCAAAGGACCGGGGGGTGGCATATTCATGTAGTAATTACCTAGTGTAAGAGGTAACCCGACCTTGTGTGGGCAGAGAGCTAGTTAGTTCTCGGGACGTCCCGCCAGAGGCGTACCCATGTGGCAGTAGGAAGCTCCTTAGCCTGACCATTTGTTGGAAAATCCAAAGAAACAATACGAACCTTGTACGGTTTTAGTTGTATAACCTGATATGGAATGTGGCGGTAACCTGCTATTGAACATAGTAGCTATAGTAGGCATAAGTGCAAAATGCCTATGCTCACTATGATTAATATTATACTTTCGAAATGTTTTCAACACTAGACATTAATAATAATATCAACTGATTTTTCGTAGTAAGCATATTTGACTATCATAAGGAGAAATCTCCTCCAATTCTGCGTTTGCATTGTGTGTGTGGCGGGAGGCATTATGGTAGTTTCATTTTCCAAAAGCATTGCGGAATTTCTTTTATTTTCTTTGTGAAAATAACTGTTTTAAGATCTCACACTAGTCCCACGACTGACCTGGAGTTTATTGTTCCCTTTCTAAACTTTGGGTGCCCATAATTTTCCACACGGGCAGCCTAGAGTCAGGTTATCAGGTCATTCTGGAATTCAGAAGTTGCTGTGGAAATCTGGAGGTGAGCTGGATGGCGAGACGTATCATTTATATTATGTATTATCCGCTGTGTATTGTGTATGTGGACAAGTTTATATAAATGTCCAGTGATGTGTGTTGTTGTTGTAAACTCTGATAATGTATTGTATAAACTAATATAGTTCTTTGTTATAAAGATTATTCATTCAGTTATTATATATTGTTCCGCTGCGAATGTGAGATTCTGTTGTTGTTTCTGTTTCTTCTTCTTTATTCTTCTATCTGTCTTCTTCTACCTTTTCTTTTCAAACCTAATGATTCTGTTTTTCGGCATTCGTTTGTGCGGCATTTGATACAGTGGACGTATTGATGTCGACTTTCGAGCGTCGAAAGATCGTATCGTTACAAAGTGGTATCAGAGCAATTGGTTAAGCGACAACCCTGGCTCTGTTGGGTGTTACTCATTAGAGATAGAGTCAGTAGTACTCTAGAATGAGTGTGAGTGTAATAATATATATGAGCGCGTATTTGTTAGTGAATATAAAAAATTGTTTTGTATTGTGTTGACTTATCGGTTGATTGTTTATAGATTCTGGTCGGTGCAGTCTGGCCAGCTGTAATCGATAGGAGTTTCTAAACTCTTAAACAAGATAAATCGACACAGTATTGTTTTAAAAGAGGGTAAATGAAATAATTTTACCCAAAACTATTTTTGTATAAAAAAGAAATCATTTTCCGTAATTATTATTGTATATGGTTGCTTGGTTGTTAGGAAGAGATAATATTGAATTATTATCATTATTATATGGAAATTGAATAAGAAATAATGGTATAACCAAAGATTTGGAGATAAATTCATTTAACAAATGAAATTTATAAATATGAATTGAAAGTATAAGGAAATGAATTCATATACGAATGGAATTTGTAAATGTAAACAGTAAATGTGATTTATAATTTGGAATAGAATTCAAAGAAAATATTTGAAAATAAAATCCATTGATGGAATGAAATTGGTAATGTGAATTTATAAATGAGTTTTATAAATTGAATTGAATGGAATCAATTGGAAATAAAATGGAATTAAAATAAATTGAGTTGGTATCAATTTAAATTAGTTATAAACTAGAACGGATATTCTATTAAGTGAATATCGTCGAAATTTGCATAGAAACGATTGTCGTTTGACGCAAACGAGGTTGTATCAAAATCTATGAGTTAATAAAAGCAAATGAAATTGATTTTGGAATCAATTGAAAGGGATATGAGTTAGATTCATTCAAAAATGAATTGCATTGTAAATCACTTGAATTGAATGGAAATTATATGTGAATTGATCGTAGACAATTTAATTTGTATTGAAACCATATAAATTGCTAATGAAAATAATTTGGATGTATTGCTTATGAAATCTATGTATTTGCTATTGAAAATAAATGCAATGTTAATAGATTTCCTATATTTGTCACTTACATATTTAAATTGAGTAAGTACAGGTTTTTGGAAGTCGTTTGGCTGCGTTGGGTTGCGCAAATGCTAAAAAATAACCGCTTTGCTTAAAATACTAATAAAGGTACGCCTATGCAATACAAAATAGGAAATATGAACTGTTTTTGTTTTTCCGACCGAGTGGGTCGATGTATATATATTTATATCTTTTGTCAAATTGCAAAAGCTCCTCCGTACAAAGGAGACTCCGTCAAAATTTTCTGAAAATTTTGGGAGTTGGAAAAATTTGAAAAAATTTGAAAAATTTTTGTTAACGGAAAATTGATTTTCAAATTATAATGGAAATGTAGGAATTGAACTAGAAAATGAAAACCATTATTTTGGTCGAAGTTAAAAGTTTTGGAAAAGGTGAATATCAAGGTTTCACTAAATGGATCTTTGGTTTTTGAAAATAAAATGAATTCAAATAGAATTGAAATTGTAAATTGAATTAAAATGGAATTGAAAATGCAAAGTTGAATGAATATATAACTTTGTTAGTGAAGTAAAAATAAATATAAGTATGTAAATACTTATATTGAACTTAAGAAATGGAGAAAATTCTTAAGTAAAATGGGTATTGGGAATCCAATAAGTGAATTTGGACATTGTTGTTGAGTAAAGTATACAGGGATTATAAAGGCTATAGGAAAATGGAATTGGATTTTGATTTCGAAGGTAAATTTGAATTTGTTCGACAAAAGATATGTATTTAAAAATTTCAATATGAATTTTGATGAGATTCTGGTTTTTCCACTTGGCATTTTGTTTTCTATTGGGATTTGAGAGTCCATAGGGACATTTTGTAGTCGTACCGAGTTAGCCGCGCAAAGGAGTCGCTGGCGAAATTTCTCGGAAATTTAGAGAGTTAGAAAATTTTTGAGAAATTTTGGGATAATTTAAAATTTGAATTTAAGTTTAACTTTGAATTGTGAAGTAAACAAAGTTGTTTGGAAACTATGGTTAAGATTTGGACAGTTAGTTGAAATGATGATCTTTAATAAAAAGATTTGTTTTGAAAATTTGATAAAACTATTGGGTTTTGGGAAAATGATAAACGGGTATTGGAGCATTCTTCTTAACTTGTAATTTCGGAACGAAATTCTTTTAAGGGGGGAAGATTGTAACGACCCTGAATTTTTGACATTGGAAATCAGGATATTTAATTGAATTTAAATATCTGGAAGTTAGTTTAATTTGAAGTTCAAATATCAGAATGAATTTGGCAATTAAATTATTGAATTTAATTATTGAAACTGGGTAGAATATTGAATCTTCAGTTTTATGCCTGTTAAAAATAGTTTAAATGCTTAGGAAATTCATATTGATAATACTGGAGATAATAGAACTTTTGAAATTGAATTTGAAAGTAATTTGTTCAGTTTTGAAATTTTATCGTTTAAATTGAATTTAAAAATAGCCTTCCGAGGCACAGTCTCGGAATTCGACGAAACTAGTTCCATTGGATCTGTAATAGTGTATTATTATCGGATTTCAATTTTCGTAATGTTTGGAGTGATCGTTTGGCCGTACGATAAGAAAACGCGCTGAAAATATATCGAAATTTAATTTAATAACTGGTTCGAAAAGCTATCTTCTCCATACGATCGAATTTGGAGTCGAAACCTTTTCCATTGTGTTCGGAATAGGCGTATAACATTACGAACGCCTAGCGGCACGCCTTGTCGAAATTTTTGACTTCGTTTTCGAGTTGATTCGAATTTGAATTTAAATTAATAATATATATTTGTCCCCAGTCAAAAACGTATCACATCAGCTTTTGCTTTTCAGAAACACTGTGGTGTTCCTCAGCACGCAAACGTCAAGTCATGTTCCCCATTCTCTCGTTCAAAAGATAAGATCAAATAAATGTCAAGCCCTTTTCGTTCAAAATCAACTCAGTAGCTTCAAAAATAAAATCCACGGCCTACATATATGAAGAACAAGATCTCGTTCGACAAAATATACCCATACGAAAATCGCGAGTTCCTTTATCTCCCCATCTATTCATATTCTCAGATTTCATCAAAAAAAATTAAAAAAAATAAAGAGGGCATTCGAAATCGATCGAGTTCGACGAACTCGTGAACTAAAGGCGAGGCACAGGGATTTGTCGAGGTTCGTTACCTCGTGAATGACGAAGGGCAAATGGACCTTGGTGGCCGCGAGTTCAGTTCGCGACTGAGAGAGCGTTGTCGAGTAGCATCGTTCGCGGGAATTCAATCGAATTGAGAGGCTCGATCAGAAAATCGGTGACGACGTCGTTTGATTTGGGGGAAACTCGCGTAGATGGCGGTTAGGCAGGGCTTGCATGTGGGAACGCGCGTGGCTGAAGGTGATTGCAGTGTGGTCATAGGCTCGAGTTCAAGTTTCGGGCATCGGCGATGATCGCGAGTAAGGTCAGAGACTTGCCGGAGTTTACTGTCCGTAATGGCAATGAGGTATATGATTCGATTTAAAATTTGATAACACGTATATATGGATATATTACAAAAAAAATATTACAGTAAGGAAATTCTATTTGTGTTGATTATTGGAAGAATGAATAAATATATATTTCAACTTACTGCATAGGATTCAGAATTTGTACAGAGAAAAGAAAATATATATATATATATAGGAATTTTTAATGTTGAAAGTTTATGTAAATGAGATTTTTATGAAATCCATATGGATTATTTTATAAGTGTATATGAGTTTCAAAAGGAAATAATTTGTTTAACTGATTAATCAATTATTTTGGTTAATAAAGATAATTTGTTAAAGTAAATCAGTTTTAAACCAAATCATTAGTTAATTAAAATTTATAAATGATAATTGATTATTCGATTTGTTTCCAATATTAATAAATTGTATAAATTGTTTATACAAGGTCAATACCGGAAAGGAATCTAGCCGAGAATGAAAATGGATTACCAAAGAAAAGGTGAGATCTTCTCGCTCAAATTAAAATTTTGATAGTGCAGTTATTCATTGACTGTTTGGATGTGATATAGTATATATAGTAGTGTGTGTATATATATATATATATATTTGGAGTTGTTGATTTCCCGCATTATATAGCGGATGAGACCCTATGCGCCGCATAATAGCGGATGATATTTTATAAATCCCATATACCGCGATATTCCACCTCGAAGTGGAATTGGTATTGTGCTAACATCTGTGGATGCAGGGCAACAGGTTGGAGGGATCCAACTGGATTTCTCAAATATTTGAATTTGTTTCAATGTTGTGTGTTGATTTATTTATAATATGTGTATGATTATATCTGTGATTGAATTTGTTGAAGGCTATAGTTTAGCCGAATGTATTTTTGGTATCGATGGATACCAAAAATAAATAAAATTGGAATTTTGAATTTAAAGTTGGAAATTTTAAGAAAATTCCTTTTGAAAGAATTAGGTGAATTTAAAAGAAGGAATTAAAGTATTAAAATTGATTTTTGTAATCTTGTCGAATAAATTCCAAAATATGGGAAAGGATTTTGATAAAAGGATTTTAAGTAATATTGTTTAAAAGTGGAAGAATTTATTGGAAATGGAATTTTAAATAATTTGGAAGGAATAAAGGGATTTATTTAAAAGGTGATAAAATTTAGAACTAAATTTGATAATTGATTTGGTATTTAAAAATAAATCTTGGGAAATCCATTCTAAAATCGATTAGGTGTTTGAAATAAATGTTTGGAAAATAATTTGGGATTTGAAATAAATTTGGAAATCAATTTGAAAGTTGATTTGGAGTTGAAAGTGAATAGTTGAGAAATCGATTTGAAAATCGTATAAAAAGTGAATATTTGGGAATGTAAATTCAGAATGGAATTTATAAAGGAAAGGGAAATTTGTTTTAAAAATAAACACTGATTTATTTTTAAAGTGTGGAAATAAATTTACAGATTTGGGATGTAAATTTAAAAATGAATCGATAAGGATTATTTAATTGGTTTAAATGGACCATTTTGAAATGGAAGTGTATTTTCCTTGAAAAGCCGAGTATATTTCCAAAGTAGTTTTAAATTATAAATGAAGAAATTCTAAAATTGGGTTTTAAGGAATATTTTGGAGATAAAGTATTTGAACTCGGCAGATTTCCAGTGGAAATGAATAAATATTTGGAAATATATCCCGTGTAGGGAAATTGATTTGAAATTTGTTTTCAAAGTGATGAAGTGTGGAAAATATGATTTGAAATTTGTTTTCAAAGTGATGAAGTGTGAAAAGTAATCTGAAATTGGTTTTCAAAATGTTGAAGTGTGGAAAATATATATCTTGTGAAGATATTTGGAAAATAAATAATTTGGGAAAATTATTTAAATTGGTTGATTGTTATGAATGTTGTTTGATAGTTAAATAACCGACTATCAATGTTTGCCTTTGAAATGGCACTTGAATTTGTTTTTAAAACAAACGCTCATTATTCGGTTTAGCCAGGAGAGGACTTTGTGTCATATAACCCATTCCGAATAATGATACGACGTGAATGGATAACATTTAAAGACCGGTGTGAAGACCGGGTATTTTCAAAAATGAAAGGACAACCTGTCGAATGTCTCTGCACCGAGTTGCTCCGGTATAGGGATTTATATCACTCTTCTTATGATGGGAAGTCCGATCGGGATTGTGAATACCCGGATTGCAAGGACTTCTTTGGAAGTGCCTTCGGTTCTGTTCAAACCTGGAACAGACTTGTATGGTTGTATGTCTGACACTACACTTTGAGATATAAAGCTGATTTCTTTCAAATACATTTCTGTTGGTGGCGGAGAATTTATTCTCTTAGCTTAACACCCTTCTCTGAGACGTACGAGCTCAAAGGTTATGTAGTTGAAGGTTATCAGTGATATACTCCCAATTTGGTAGTGTAGCATGCTAAGTGTTGCTGTGTGTTGATGATCATTCGTTGATCATTTGTGATCAAAGCATGGCTTTCGTGTAAAGCGTAGCTTTGTGGACGAGACCTCATCGGACCTCACACCCCGGAAATGGTCGAAACAGGAAAGATGCGGCAAGGTTATGAGGGTCGCGCCCTTTAGGGTATGTCATTTCCTTCTGGAAAAAGGTGATATTATGGTATGGAGCCCTAATATTTACCTGTGTGTTTGCTCCAATCTCATTTACTGTGTGATTGTTGCTATGTGATCGAGGCGCCTCAGATAAGGGTCCCAAAGGACCGGGGGTGGCATATTCGTGTAGTAGTTACCTAGTGTAAGAGGTAACCCGGCCTTGTGTTGGCAGAGAGCTAGTTAGTTCTCAGGACGTCCCGCCAGAGGCGTACCCATGTGGCAGTAGGAAGTTCCTTAGCCTGACCATTTGTTGGAAAATCCAAAGAAACAATACGAACCTTGTACGGTTTTAGTTGTATAACCAGCTATGGAATGTGGCGGTAACCTGCTATTGAACATAGTAGCTATAGTAGGCATAAGTGCGAAATGCCTATGTTGGCTAAGATTAATATTATAATTTCGAAATTTTTCCACACTAGACATTAATAATAATATCAACTGATTTTTCATAGTAAGCATATTTGACTATCATAAGGAGAAATCTCCTCCAATTCTGCGTTTGCATTGTGTGTGTGGTGGGAGGCCTTATGGTAGTTTCATTTTCCAAAAGCATTGCGGAATTTCTTTTATTTTCTTTGTGAAAATAACTGTTTTAAGATCTCACGCCAGTCCCACGACTGACCTGGAGTTTATTGTTCCCTTTCTAAACTCTGGGTGCCCATAATTTTCCACACGGGCAGCCTAGAGTCAGGTTATCAGGTCATTCTGGAATTCAGAAGTTGCTGTGGAAATCTGGAGGCGAGCTGGATGGCGAGACGTATCATTTATATTATGTATTATCTGCTGTGTATTGTGTATGTGGACAAGTTTATATAACTGTCCAGTGATGTGTGTTGTTGTTGTAAACTCTGATGATGTATTGTATAAACTGATATAGTTCTTTGTTATAAAGATTATTCATTCAGTTATTATATATTGTTCCACTGCGAATGTGAGATTCTGTTGTTGTTTCTGTTTCTTCTTCTTTATTCTTCTATCTGTCTTCTTCTACCTCTTCTTTTCAACCCTAATGATTCGGTTTTTCGGCATTCGTTTGTGCGGCATTTTATACAGTGGACGTACAGATGTCGACTTTCGAGCGTCGAAAGATCGTACCGTTACATTTTTTGGGAGGGACTTTTCTTCCATCATCTTTCAATTTTGGGGAGTTGGAAATCACTCCTTGTATTGAATATCAACTTCTCCAAGATGTATTTCAAATAACAACTTATGTTATTCTTTCATTAAAACATTCACTCCATCCTTTATTCAAATTCAATATTTGTTATTCTGGTTAGAGACAATCATACATTTATTCTTTTCAAGTCAAAGCTTAAATTTCATTAAAATGTTTATCTTAAATTAATTTAAAATGTAAGTTCTTATGTTGAACTTATTAATTACAATGCACTTGTCTTCTCTTTTCAATAAGGATTCCAACAACTCTTATTGCAGTTTATATTCATTATTAGATTTCAAACGAATTCTCATTATACCACAACTGTTTTTTGTTCATTCATATATTCCAACATTTATTTCTTAAATTATTCCATTCTTATATTAACATCCATTATTACAATCAATGGAACTTACATTCAAACAATTGTTAAAATAAATTGAAAATACACTAAAATAGTTATCAATTACATTAAATCACATTATTAAATTACATTCTAATTGTTTTCTTACTAACAAATCATAAATTTCTAATTTCATACAAATATTAAATCCTAAAATCTTATTAAATTCTATATTTTAATTATCGAAAAAAATACGGGTCGTTACACTATAAATAGTAATGTGCCTAGATCTGCCTTTACTATGCAGATAATGGAATAAAAGTAAAATAATTATTATGATAAGTAAATTTGTGATAAGCGGACGTGGTCCTATGCTAAGCTTGTCATATAATATAAGAGAATTAAAGAGAATTCAACATCATAATAAAAGAAGATAGACCGGAATAGAAAAGAGATGCTTGTAATTATATTTATAATGTACATATTTTAAAAGAAAATAAAAGTGACGATTACAAGTGAAATTATAACATAGGTTATAATTAAGTAGAAAGAACAGAAAAGGCTTATTTAAGAGTTAAATTAAGTTAATAAGCAAATAGAGCAGAAATAATAGAAGAGCTTTATTTTAATAAACTTAAGGTTTAAATTAAGTTAATAAGCAAGATAATAGAAGTGGCCCATACCAACAGCATCCCCTCTCAGGCAGGAACCGATAGTCTCACAACAGTTAAGTGAGGCTGTGACAAGATTATGCTAACTAGGGTAAATAAGTAGCCAACGGAATAAGAAAAGTAAACTAAATGAAAATTAAAAGATTAGACTTAGGGTCTAATAAAAAGAGTGAGATGTGTTTAGAGCAGCCCAATGGATGAAGAGCCCAACGAATCAGTTCATCACAGATTTCAGCATAGAAGAAGCACGTCCTACTTAGTTAATTTGGCTAGAAGGAAGTACGAGACTTCAACGGGATGTGAGGGTACTCTAGGATGGCCTTCTGGGGTAGGCGTAGTGATACAGTCCTCTAGAGGCACGTCTATAGGTTTTCCATCAAAAGAGTATGCCTTGACTGCTTTTTGCATGGCAGGACCATTGTAGGCAGTCAAAAGGGGTTGATGTTTGGAGTAGAATATTCGTATGTTCCGATACTTGCAAGTAAGTTTAGTGGGCAGGACACAAAAGGATAGTCGTATGCAGATATCGTGCCAACATCAAAACCAAGAGCGAGTTTGGGAAAGACTAGAGTTAAACCAACAGTCCAATGATACTTTCACTATCGAGACATTGGATGAGGGGCGCAGCCAATTGGATGTTTAGATTATTTGCAGTAGGTCACAGCCACTTAGCTCTTTAGAGGTCTTTCGATTAGTTGAAGGGTGGTTGCGTGGGGCCATAGCCATGATAAAAAAAAGGTACAGACCAAATGGAATATCTGTATTGTAGGCCTAACGAGGCAGTCCTTTACAGAAATAGAATATCTGTAGTGTAGGCCTAACGAGGCAGTCCTTTACAGGACTATAATATCTGTATTGTAGGCCTAACGAGGTAGTTCTTTACAAAAATAGAAAATCCCCGACTGAGTTCTGTACAAGGTACACCTTGTAATGTGGGATTCATGGAGTAGACAGGACGATTACGTTTAAGTCCTCAAGGTACGCACTTGATGGTACATTGTGGATGTCCTAGCATTAGTATAGACTAATGCAGACGCAGTTTCACGTTTTCATAGTAGACGACGGATCATCTATATTGTAGGCCTTATGACTGAGTTATGAGGCAGTCCTTTATATATATAGTCACAGAACACCATAAAAGCAAGATGATGGAGTCCCTTGCGAGGAGGATACAGAAAGTAATATGGTTAGTACTTAGGACCGATGCGGTCATTGGGCATATAGCTACATATATATATATATATATCAGTTATTAGGTTTTAATCTACTAGGGAGTAGATGGGCACGATTCACGCACAGAGGCGAGAGTATTATAAACCCAATGAACCTAATATAATAGTGAAAGGAAATAAAATGGTATATGTAGAATTAAGCTTAAAAGTGTATAATTTGTCCATTCACTAGAACTTTAGTTCTGACCCCCTTCTCATAACATCCTACAGGTTAGGTAGATGGTAGAGACTTTTCAGCTTTGAGACACTTATTAGAAAGTGTTATTATATTGGTGAGTATTTACTTACTATTATATTTTAGTAAGTTCCGCTGTGAGATATTTATTGAGCTCTGATATATTTGTCTTTGCCTATTTGCAGGATACCAGATACCCAACTCGGGCTTCGGTAGGCTTGGATTCTAGCATTTTTGTGAAAAACCTGGACCCACTGGAGTTCGGGTTGTTACAGAGTATGTTTGTAAAAAATTATTTCTCCTCCGATGATTCTTAGTGCTTGTGCTGTGTTCAATCTTAAGAATTTGTGTTAATTTAGTTTGCTCATTTGAGGACTTAAGTGGAGACCAATTTGGATGACCTAGAGTGTGATTCCAGTCATGGTTTGATGGCCCTGCCTCATATAAGTTTTTGGGAGCAATGTTGTGAGTTTTTACAGAAGTCTCTATTAAATGAGGAGATTTTTTATGTAAAAATCCTTCATTGGTGAATGTCCACAGATTGCCAAAATACATCCTTCGAGAAAGTTAAGATGACTTACATGTCTTCGTTGCTCGTAATACATTTCTCTTTGAACTTCCATCATTTCTTGTTGATAGTGAAAAGTTTCATCAACTTTAGTATTGATAGATGATGATTCAAGATTAATTGCTTGTTTGACTTTCTTTCCCTTTGGAGAGTAGCCTGTGTGATATGTACGTGATAGCTATAATATTTAGTGAGGTCAATTCATTCAAAGGAGGAGTGGTTTTTGTTGGTTATGTACTCTTAGATGAGGGTGAGTTAAAATCAATTGTTGAGTAAGCAGATTCGTGATCGAAAGACATTTTTAGATCTTCTATTGTTATATAAAAAATATATCTATGTATTTTTCTTAAAAAATGGGTAAGTATATAAATAGAGCATACTATTTATTTGTAGTAAATAATTTATAAGGCCAATATTGAGTCAACCATAAAAAATTTAACCATTTTCGTTATGGTAGTTTAAAAGTTTTACGAAAATAGCTAATCTATTCATACTCAAAATTTTGTTAAGTTTAGTATATTGTTTTTGTGGTAGGGAGTAGTTCAACTATTAATAAAATTAGGGTTAATATTTATGACATATATCAATTAATATTCATGAAATTAATTCATTAAGTGAACATATACCAAGATTCCGTCTTAGTTTTATAAACGATAATTCACAGAGTGGTTTAGTGAAAATGTCGGCAATTTGATTTTCTGGTTAATAAATTCAAAATAGATTGTACCTTTTTCAATGTTATCTCTTAAAAAATGGTGATGCATATCAATATGTTTAGTTCGAGAATGATTAATTGGATTTGTAGACAAATTTATAGCACTCGTATTATCACAATATATAGGAGATTTAGTTATAGTTTTTCCAAAATCTTGAAGTGTTTGTTGCATATAAATTATTTGTACACAAGCTAAGGCAGTTGAGATATACTCAGCTTCACATGTCAAGAGGGAAACACAATTTTGCTTTTTACTAAACCATGAAACCAAAGATTGACTAATAAAATGGCATGTGCCACTTGTACTTTTTTATATGTGTTTTGCAACCACCGAAATCTGCATCACTATATGAAACGAGTTCGAAAAAGCTGTCTTTCAGGTAGAAAAGACCGTAATATTTGGTGTTGGTTAAATATCGCAAGATTCTCTTAACTGTGTGATTCTTAACTGTGCGATGATGTGATTCCTTAGGTTGTGCTTGAAATCTTGCACATGTACAAACACTCGTTATTATATCTGGTTTACTAGCCATTAAGTATAATAGAGATCCTATCATACTTCCGTATAATTTTAGATCAAAATCTTTTCCATTTTCATCTTTATCCAAATGTAAGCTCATCATTGGAGTTGGTTTACTAGATGTATTGTCCATTCCAAAAAAATTTAACAATTCTCTACAATATTTTTCTTGGTTTAAAAAAATATTTCTATTTTCTAACTGTTTTATTTGTAGGCCTAAGAAAAAATTTAGTTCTCCCATATGAGACATCTCTAACTCGTTTTTCATTATGCTTGAAAAATCATTACATAATTTCTCGTTAGTGGATCCAAAAATGATATCATCGACATAGATTTGTACAATTAGTATATCGTCATTTTCTCTTTTTATTAATAATGTTGTATCAACTATACCAATTTCAAAACTAGAATTTATTTAATGTGTTTTTTGTCTCTCATACCAAGCACAGAGTGCTTATTTTAATCCGTAATGCCTTTTTAAGTTTGAAAACATAATCAGGGTATTTTTGTGAACAAATAAGGATGGTTGTTCAACATAAACATTTTCTTTTATAATTTTTTTTTAAAATGCACTTTTAACATCCATCTAAAATAATTTGAAATTATGATGACACGCAAAAGCGAGTAATGTTCTTATAGCTTCAAGACGTGCTATAAGGCAAATATTTCTTCATAATCAATTCGTTCTTATTGATTGTATCTTTGAGCAACTAATCCTGCTTTATCACAAATTATGTTTCCATTTTCATCTGCTTTATTTTTGAAAACTCATTTTGTTCCCATTACGGATTGATCATTTGGTCTTGGTATGACTTACCACGCATCATTTCATTCAAATTGATCTAGTTCCTCTTGCATTGCTAAAATCCAAAAATCATATTTTGATGCCTCTTTATAATTTTAGGTTCGAAGTTAGATATGAAAGCTACATGACTTATTTGATTTAGTTGATTTCTAGTTGAAACTCTTACGTTTAACTCACCAATTACATTATTAATCAGATGATCTTTTAAGATTCGAGGTGGTGATCTTAAAAGATTACCGTTATTGTTTATGACATTATTATTATTATCAATATTTTCAGATACAAAAGTTTTATTATCGAAAACTTCTTATTCGTCATCATTATTTTTTTTATTCTTAAAACCTTCATCAAAGGAAACATGAAGACTTTCTTCTATAGTGTTAGTTTGTTTATTAAAAATTCTATAACTTTATTATGATCCGGATAACCAATAAAAATTCTTTCATCGGCTTTTAGATCGAATTTTCCAAGATTGTCTTTAGTATTCAAAATAAATCATTTAGAACCACACAAAAATATGATACTTTAGGTTTCTTATTGAAAAATATTTCATAGCATGTATTCTTAGTCATTGGTCTAAGTGTCACACGATTTAATACATAACATGCGGTAGCAACGACTTCGACCTAAAATTTTTTTGGTAAGCCACTGCTACTTAGTAATGTTCATACACATTCTTGTAATGTACGATTTTTTCTTTCTATTACACCATTTTGTTGCGGTGTTCGTGGAAATGAAAATTTATGACTAGTTCCTTTTCTATTGCAAAAATGTTCAAAAATTTTATTTTCAGATTCTCCGCCATGATCACTTCTTATACTTTTGATTTTTATGTTCACTGGATTCTTAATTCTTTTAGTGAAAATTTTGAACATTCCAAACATGTCACTTTTATGTTTTAAAAACAACGTCCAAGTATATCTTGAAAAATCTTCAACAATCACAAAAACATATTTGTTATGATTTATTGATCGTACTTAAGTCGGACCGAATAAGTCTAAATGAAGTAGTTCGAGTGGTTGTTTTGTAGAAATTTCCTTTTTAGATTTAAATAAACTTTTCTTTGATTTTCCAAGTTGACATGCATCACATAAATTTTTAACTGTATAATTAATTTTGGGTAATCTTCTTACTAAATCATTTTTTTACTAATTTATTTATATACTTAAAATTTATGTGGCAAAAGCATTTGTGCCATAGCAATGGGTCATTATGAATTGCGTTTAAGCATAAATCACTATTGTTTTTAATATTCATATTTAAAACATAGATATTTCGATTTCTTAATCCTTCAAATATTAAATTTTTACTTTGACCAAATATGCTACATTTATCTTTTTCGAAGTTGATTTTAAATCCTTTATCACATAATTGACTTATACTTAATAAATTATGTTTTAAATTTTCTATAAGTAAAACATTAGTAATTATGGGAGAAGTAAATATACTGATTTTATTGACTTCTTCGATGCCAATGACGAATCCTTTTGAATTATCTCCAAATGTCACAATACCACCATCGATATATGTTATATTTGGCAACGTGTATGCATTTCCTGTCATATGCTTGGAGCATCTGCTATCAAGTATCCATTTCTCCTTGCTTTTAACTTTGTTTTTGGGTACCTGCAAAATAGTAAGAGTTTAGTTAGTACCCACTTCCTCCGTTAGGGTCCTATTTGTTATTGGGGGAAGGTAGCCATACCCAAGAGGGTTTGGTACCTTTAGAAATATAATTTTCAATGTAGACAACATTTTTCAAGTATTCATCTATGTGTTTCTGCCTATTTAACTTGTTATTGGTTTTAGGAATCCATATTTTAACCATATTTAAGTTTGAAGCTTTGATGTTAGTCTTAGATTTTGGCTTCTTGAACTTAGTATATAGTGTACTATATATTTCTTGAGCTTCTGCTTACTATTAAAACCTAATCCGTTTTGATTTCCTGATGGTTTTGATATTTTAATCAAATTTTCTAAGTTTTGTTTTCCCTTATTAAATTTTGAAACGTTATTGGTAATTAACTAATTTAGATCGAAAATTTCAACATTGGTAGAATCTAAGCTTATTTTTAATTCAAGCTTTTCTTTTTCAAGTTTATCATTCTCTAGTTTGCTATTTTCTAAATCATGTAATAAAGTAGCTTTCAGAATATAATCTTTTACATTCCTTTTGTGTTATTTCTAATTCCTTTTCTAAAAAAATTATCATCTTTTAATAAACCAATTTCTAGCTCTGCTCTATTCAATTTTTCTATATATTCCTTATTTAGTTTCTTAGATTCTCTATACTTATCGTCTAATTCTATGCCAGTTTTCAAAATTTCATCATATGTTAGTTCAAATGTACCTCATCCGTGCTAGCCATAAAATATACATTTGCTTGTTATAAGTCGCTCTCACTATCCGATGAGGAGGACAAGTCAGAGTCATCCCAAGTTACTTGAAAGGCTCTTGCTTTTTCTTGAATTTCTCGAAGTTGTTTTCTTTTTATCATTATTGAGTTGTGGACACTCTTTCTTCATATGGTCGAATTTGTCACATCTATAACATTTGATTGACGTTTGATTCGATGAATTCGGATTGCCACCATTTTGAAATTTTGTCATCTTCTTGAAATTCTTAAATTTGTTGTAGTTCTTGGCGACAATTTCATCTTCTTTAAGTCGAAATTACTGTCATTTGCTTGAAAGGCGATATTCTTCTTTTCTTGATTTTGCTCATTTCTAGCCTGCAAGTTGGCTTCATACGACATCACTTTTCCTATTAATTCTTCAACTTTGAGTTGAGAGAGATCGTTAGCCTCTTCGATGGCTAAATTTTTTCTTTCCTATTCATTAGTAAAAGAATTTAAAACCCATGTGACTAGATTAAAATCAGTGAATTTGGTTTCAAGGCCATGAGATCGTGTTGAATAGTTTGGAGTCTAGCATACATGTTTATAATCTATTCATTTGCTTTCATTTTAAAAGATGAGAATTGGTTTTGCAAAATAGAGATTTTTGTTTTCTTGACTTTAGTTATGCCTTCGTGAGTAACTTGTAAAGTGTGTCATATATCATATGCAGTTGTGCAAAGCATAACTCATGAAAACTCATTTTTTATCAAGTGAACAAAATAATACATTCATGGCCTTAGCATTATTAGTTCCCATGTTCTTTTGTACATCATTCCAGGAGCTTATGTCAGTGGTAGGTGCTTCATATCTAGTTTGAGCAGTTTGCCAAATTTTTAAACCATTATCTTCCATAAAAATTCGCATAAGTGTTGATCAGTAAGCATAATTAGACTCGGTAAATTGTAGAGGATGACCATTTGATTGACCTTCTTGAAATGTACTTGTCATATTAAAAAAAATCAATCACGTGTTACGGTAAAATGAAATGACCTTGCTCTGATACCAAGTGTAAGTGCAGTGGATCGTATAATATGGCTTGTGTGTTAATATGTGAGTATATACTGATATATGCACTAACTAAAGCAATATAGTAGAGTATAATAATAGCAATGAATAAAAGAGAGCACACCATAGTTTTTATACTGGTCCAGACCTCCTATCCTACATCCAGTCTTGAAACTCCCCTTTAGTATTTTACTAACCAATAATCCTTGCTTCGCCCGGAGGAATAGGCTTATACAAAGTATTTCTTTGACAAGCTTTGTGTTCCAATTAACACAGATATTAACTTCTAGTATAATTCTTCCTGTAATCTCCGTTGAGGTTCGTGAGTGTAAGTTCTTGGATTTTAGGAAGTAAGTTTACCAAAATACAGATTTTTGTTGTAATTGATTGAGAGTATGAAATCAATAATAGCAGAGTTTAAGTAATTATAGAAAATAGGGAGTAATGGTAGTTATAAGTAAGTCTCAATCTTAATCTTTTGATATATTTATAGATAACACAGAGTTGTATTTCAAAGAGTATGACTTCTCGAAGAACTTCCTTTTGATCAAGAGTTGCAACTATCAAGGAGAAGACATGAATGTTTAATTTGAAAAAAAGCGGTCGTTCATAATTTTGCAGTTGCAACAACGTTAGACGTCTGACATTATGTCCTAGACGTTTGAGACCTTTAAGAGTTTAGAACCCAAAATTTCTACCAAACGTCTGAGCATATATGCCAGACGTCTGAGCCTGTGCTGTTTGTAAAAACTGGAGAGTTTTTATTAAAATTTATGTAAGTGTTTATCGATGTGCTTTTGTGTGTACTATGACCACTCAAGGAGATTGTACAAAATAATCTATGACTATTATACAAATATATGACCTTACTTTCAATATTATAATCCATCGTTCATTACGATTATCTTCGAGCCATGATATTGGTGAGCAGAGTGATGTCTCCTATATTCTGTAAATAGATGAAATATATGTTGCATATGTGGTTGTATAGTTGTTATCATTAAAACCCCAAAAGAGAGGTTTTAACAGATGATGTTGTATATCATTATGGAAAGACACAATTTATATTATTCTGTGTTGTGTGTGTGTTATTCGTTTCACTGCGTTCTGAGTCTTTGTGTTATCTATTTATATTATATATTGCTCTATTCTGAAAAACCCCACGCGTTTATTGCTTTGTGTCGATATCAAACACATATATTTGATGTATTATATGAGGCAAGAATACATATTGGTTTTATCCCAAGGGAATATTCACGCGAGGTTTCCCCTAACAAGTCTTATTCTTCGTATTACCATACAATATTCCCCTTGATCTACCTGGTCTTGTATTTGAGTTCTTGTATTGATCTGCCTTCGTATGTGTACAACATCTCTACTTGATAGTCCTGTGATTTGCTTTGATAGTATTCGTGTATTTCCTGCACTATATTATACATAAACTTGCAAAATCATCGGTACTAAAATTTATCTAGTTGTTATCATCAAAAGCAATGCGTGTGGTTCTAACAAAATATATGTACGATTTTGCTTATAGCAGTAGTAGTTGGAGTAGGTTCTTGGCTACTTTAATGGTAGTGATAATGTTCTATCAACGACTGCAACAAAGAAAGGACAGTTGTTAGGAAAATTGGGGGAAAAATATGAAATATCAATGCATAATGGTCACTTCATGTATGAACAATTCGTGGAAGAAACTGAAAAACAAACATGATCGTATATGGTTGTTAGTTCCATTTTTTGTGCAAGAGCTACGTGGAGAAACCTATCAAGTTGAAAAGTCTAAATTTAGTAGATAAATCATCTAATTGAAATTGCAAATCGTTTTCTTAAATACGTTTTTAGAAATTTATGCATAAAGTGTTATTTTAAACATGCAAAATTGTATGCTTCCACATTGGTTGCCTATGTTGTAAAACAAAAAAAATTCTAAACAAAATATTTGGAATGATAATTTCTACAGGGTGGTACTATTTACACTCACCTAAGCACTTCTAACACCGCTTAAACGATTAATAAAATTATATCATAAAAATGACTTTAAAACCCACCTTAAACTTAAAAGCATATCTGAAAGTAAATATGATCGGTTATGCATAACCGAACAACATATAAATAGAATGAAATCTAATCCTCGAATATAATTATTTTCAACCCTTTCAATCATTACTGACAATAAAATAAATGAGATGAACAACGTAAGTAAGATATTTTATCAATTTCAGATTAGGAGTCGATGAGTTGAGATATTTAATTATATTTAGAATATGCATGTGAGTCAATATTTTTGTAATCCTAATAATTTTCTAGGGAAAGGATAATGATAATTAAATATATTAAACTATATCATACCATTTTCGACTACAATTGGTTTTGTTTTCTACAAGAAACAACAACAAAGGTAATAATGATTAGATATTTTTAATCGAAGTAGCAATGAAGATTCTTTGCTATGTTCAATCATAGCATCAAATTTGAGTTGCAAGTTGCTCTGTAATATGTTAGCCTTACTTAGGGTTATAAAATTTAGTAAAAAGGAAAATGCACATGCAATTAAAGCCGATAATAGGTTAGTCGTAAGCAAACTAGTTGGATTCTATTAATGAAATGTTGGATGAAAAAATGATTATGGATAAATTGAACGAAGAAATTTTGATTATTTTGTTTGAATAAAGAGAGAGGAAAAGTCGAGTTTCGGTTTTGAGAAAATAAAAAACTTATGAAAAGGTAGTTGTGGGTGGATGAGTGAAAGATTCAATTGAGTTAGAGGATAAATAAGTGAGAGCGCGTGTTTAGATGGGTGTAAACAGTATCACCCTTTTTATACCGCAATCAAGTTTTATTATGCAAATAATGACAAGAGGACGTACGGAAAAAACAATAAAAACAGGGAGGAAAAATATTAATGGGTTATTTTGGATATAAATACTTGGATGTATATGTTAAGAGCAAATCGTTACAAATATTGCACATTATCAAGTTTAGGGGATGCTCATTAAAAATGTAAATCAGAATCTCTAGGTTCTAATGATAACCCATGTCAACCTAGTATATGTTTCTTTATCCATAAGGACAAACAACCATAATAATTCCACATATGTCTTATTTAATAAGTTTGGGACTTAAGAAATATAGGGAAAAAGGGAAAATTTAACCGTAGTTTCCAGTGGAGCTCATTTTAGAAAATACATGGACATAAAGTTATGTAATTATGGTAAGGACTAATGATCATTATCTAATAAAATATCAGATGAAAATATTACTTAACACAACATTATGCTTAAAATTCTTTTATTAACTTGTCGGCCCCAATGATCAACCCACACCAACCAATATATGTTTCTTTACCCATAATAACAAATAACCATAATAATTTCACTTATGTCTTATCTAATAAGCTTACAATTTAAGAAGCTATGCCTAACATATCTAATTCAACAGTAGTTGCTAATCGAACTCATTTTTGAAAATACACCACCATAGAATTATGTAATTACAATATGGAGAAATCATAATTACCAAAGAAACTGATAAAACTATTACTTACCACAACAACATACTTAAAATCATTTTTTTAAATTTCAAAGCTATGCATTTTCAACATAAAGCATGTGGAGATAACTTCGAGTAGTGGAAAAAACAATGAGTAATGGTAAAAATCAAGACCCGGTTAATGCTAAAAAATCAGAAGCGTACTACCTAACAATATTATCTTATTTTTTGGACATTTTGAAGAAGAAACAATTCAACTAGAGTTACTTTATTCCAATTGGGGCAGAAAGGAAAATAAATTATTCAAAGCATAACAATTATCCCAAATCAAAAAATTCACATATGTTGACAGAGTAAATTCAAACATAACTTGTAATTGAGTTAGTTTCTTTTTTTAAGACCCGTCAACAGTTTAACGGGCCAATGTTGCAGTTTTAATAAATCGAGGATAAATAAATAATATATAATATATTTAGGAAATAAATATGTAAGATCTGCAAAACAGGAAGGCAATGGGCAAACGTTTTAGTTTTACTAAATTTAGGATAAATAATAATATATAGTAAATAATAACAAATAATTATTTAGTATCAAATATTAAATGTTAAATACAAATAATTAATTATCAAAATTCAAATTTGAATATTAATTATTAATTATTTAATACGAGAGGTGCTACTTCAACCAAGTGTGAAGAAGATGGGATACCAACGGAGGATATTAGGCGAGGGAATTGAATTTACAGTTACTTTGTGAGCCGGTCAGAGCCGTATCTTTACTGTCCGTTGAATTAGAATTTCTTGTTTAATATTACTTGGTAATTATTAATAATTACTTATTATTTATTAATACTTGATGCGAAGTTATTATTTATTCTATAAAAAACACGTTTGTTTGAGAAAAATGAGAGATCCTATTTTGAGGAGAGCACCTATGTAATTTTATTATATACTTTAAAAAAAAGCTACCAACAAATTTGCCAGGTAGCTCTTCTCCATAAGCATGTACAACATAAATATAAAATAAAAAAACACCCAAGCCTAGTAACTAGAGTCCAAAAATTAATTAATACAAAAAATATGAATAAGAGAAAATATCCTGCTTAAACTCAACATCGAATGGAAGACGATGGAGATATAAAAGCAGGTAGATATTGGATCCAATATCAACAATTCCTCATCTAACTTAGCCTCTCATCAAACCAATAAAAGTAACCCTATAACAACATCGACCAAGACAAATATCATTAACAATAATGACTATAATCGTCAAAAAACTTGAAAAACTAATGATAGACGGCCATATATATATGTATGTAAGTATATAATTATATTTAAGTATTAAGAGATATTTAATTATATATTAGTCTACATATTAACAATTAACATACATTTCCATATATAATTAAAATATACTAATGGCTGTAAATAAATAAATTATATATGTATGTATGTATGTATGTATGTATATGTATGTATGTATAAAAATCCAACAGTAAAACTAATAATATCGTAAGGGATATTACCGACTAAGCTAAAGTGAGATGCCAAAAGTTAAAAATTTACTAAAGCAAAACGAGGGCATTGCTATTATTAACATATATATATATATATATATATATATATATTGTTGATCATAAGTCCATTATTAGAAAACAACTTAAATACATTAATATATTCGTGTATTTATAAAGAATCAATCTACTGTTAATTATTAAATGATTATGATAAAGTCAAACTATAGCCAGACATCGTCAAATAAAATAAATCAACTAAAAGTGTATACGAAAATCGAAGAACAAAAAGTTCATTAAGATCATAAACAATTTATAACTAAGTTAGTTTTTAGTAAAAGTAAAGATTCACAAGTAACCTCATTAAAATCATCTATAAGTGCAATACTTAAAATACTATTAATATTTCTACTTTTGAAAATAATTTTTCCTTTGTAGAATTTATACAAAATTTTACTTTATTAAGAAAATCCTTAAAAATAATATCATTCGCTAATTCATACACTAGCGGAAATTAGGTTGGAGGGCTTCTCATTCCAAGATAATAAGTTTTAAGAACAACACTTCTAAGTAATTAGTTTTAAGGACAATTTACGGAAAAATGATAAATTCATCTATCCTTTTAAGTTATACAGGAAAATGATGAATTCATGTATCATTTTTTCTGTATAACTGCAAAATGATAACTTCGTTAATTTTTTTCACTACAACAAAATACCCCTTTTACAACGGGCAATGCCTGTTGTAATAGGGGTTTCGCAACGGGCCTAGGCCCGTTGTAATATGCGATGTTGTAATAGAGTGAACGAATTTTACAACTGTTATTGCTCGTTGCAATAGGGGTCTTTTACAACGGTTTTTGCCCGTTGCAAAATGGTTTTTTACAACTATTTTTGCCCGTTGCAGTTAATCCTTTTACAACTGTTTTTGCCCGTTGCAAAGGATCTTTTGCAACTGTTTTTACCCGTTGTTAAAAAATTAAAATAAAACTACTACAATGCATGTGTGAATTTTAAACTAATTTGAATTGAAACAAAATTATTATACAAATGACAACCATATTTATTCATATTTACTAAAAATAGCAAAAGAAATTCATATTTCAAAATAACAAAAAGATTTATCTATTCACATCATTCATAAAATTTTACATAGTTACAAAACATCGAATACAACCCTAAACTATCATAACACGTAGTACATACAAATAATAACACAAGATTTCCAATTTAGACCGAAAAACATTGAAGCAAACCTTGAACCGTAATGTTTTAGTTAATCAAAACCCACATAACACCTTTTTTCTTCAAAAATTCCTTTACTTCTGCTATGTCCTGCAATACATACAAAGATAATGTAAATTACATACAAAAGTTATAAAATGGACAGTGTTCATTCATGCAATATTATAAGTGAAGGTAAATTAAAATTGAAGTCTGTAGCAGTATAGAACATGTAAATGGACAACGTTCATTCATGCAATTATATAATGTTGAAGGTTGTTTTGTCCATTATGACCATCTTTTGTCTATTATGGCTAATATTAAGGACCAACATTCAAAACCCTTTAATTTAATATATTAGTTAATTGTACCGGTAAAATTTCACTGATCTTCTAATTCTGAACAGAGACATGCATCTCCTGGCACATGGGATACAGAAGTAACCAAAAGAATACCAATCTTGACAAAATACTGTGTACGCAAGTCTTCTTCTTATTCTTTTTATTGCTTCTATTCGCATTATCAACAGTTGTCTCAAGATGTACGGTTATGATAACTATGTACAAAAGTGCAATAATTTGTTCTTTAAGTAACATATCCCACGTCAAGGAACCACGAAAAATGAGTAAAACACCAGAAATAAAAGTTACTGAGAGAAAATACAATCAATGCAACTTAGAAATATAAAAGCTTAATAAAAGACAATTTTATAACCGTTTGATATCAGTAGGCAATAACATGGTTGTAGTGTGAAAATTACATGCAAAGAAACTATCTTAATCCTAGTAATAGACTGTGATGTGTAAATGATGATGCGCTAAGTTTAAACATCTAGTAAGTGTAATGTAGGAGAATAGTATGCGTAGCACGGGTTCACACTAGTTGATAAAGAAAGTAGAGATATTGTACACAGTGATAAAGAAAACAGAGAAAATTTGGAGATTAATAATAGCGATAAGGTAGAAAATCTATGCAGAGATATTGTGGTGATTAATGATGGAAAAAATAATAAAGAAAGTAGGTTTATTATGCATAGTGATAGTGAATGGAGTTTTGATACTTGCATGGGTGGGTTGTTGAAAATGTCACTATTATGTGAAACAATGACATTTACTTCATTCTCAGGCCTGGTGGGTACTATGTATAATATGGTCAAACAGTGTGTGGTTACAGCTACTAAATCTCATGGTGATCCACAAAATTGAGATCTATGAAGTTATTATGTCTTAAAGTAGTATCCTGTGGTTACAGCTATGTTGTTCCAACAGCTAGCATTTTTTCATAACTGTTGGACAAACAATGAAAATGCAAGTTTTTTCAAATATTTCTTGCTAGGTTTATTATTATTTGCTAGATATAAAGGACTTGTTCACATTACATGACATATTTGCAAGCAAGGGGCTGCATACTTGTGGCATCTAGTCCTGAAACTCTTACTCATGCTAAAGGGGTAAGCATTTGTTTTGCCTTTGAATATTTCTGAATCTATTTAAATATTCTCCTACATTACACTTACAGCGTTGAATTTCAATTTTGTCTACATAGAAGTATTGTTAACCGGCCTTATAACAATTCACTTACTAGATGTTTAAACATCAGTTCAAAAACATATGGCAAACAATAAGTACAACTTATAACAATTCCAACTGTGCACCGTTTACTTGGCACAGAATACATATCCCCAAAATGTCCATTTGCATGTACAAAAGTATTAACAACTATCAGCCTACCAAAACAAGACTTCGCCAAAGAAGTATGAATTTGAATACAACATACATACTATGCAATAAACACGAAGAAGACATAGTTCACTTGTACTTTTATTGTGAATATACTAATAACATATAGGGATGGTGTAGAATGAGACTTAAATGGCCAGCAGCACATAATGAACAGCTGCATTTGCACAGTGAAATAGAAAACACAACTTTGAAATTTGGTAATGAATCTAAAAATAAGAATGTGGCAAAGTTTGTGCTTTCAATTTGTATCTGGGAAATTTGGCAAGAAAGAAATAATAGAACTTTTGAAAACCAATTAAAACCATACATAGACATATGCAATAAGATCACAAGCATAGTCAAAATCAGAATTAGCAAATTCAAACACAGTCTATTAAAAATATAATCAAAATACAAATAAAGATTGTACCTTCTTAACATCTAGTAAGACAAGCATAGGTGAAACAACTGAGTTCCTGAATGAGAAATCCTCGAACGTTAGTTTAAACATAAGCTGGATTCAAAGAATCATTCGAGCGATAAGATGCTCGAAGCGAAGGACCGACTCGAAGGCGGTGGCCAGATCCAACCGCAACTCTTTAGATTCGTCGATGGAGACAGCGGAGTAGAAGGGCAGGCCGAGGATGTTTATCGCAATTTGCGCCGAGCAGAGGTGTTGAAGTAGAGAGGAATATGGGATATTAAAAGTTTGATTTAGGGAGAACATCATTGAGATTTATGAAGTAGAGACTGAAAAGAAATTTGGATTGGGGGAAGTCGAAGAAAAAAAAGGATTCGAAATGAATCTGGGTTTAAAAACTCAAATAACGTTGGTGTGGAGCCAAAAAAATTTCGGGTGGAGCCAAAAAATTTCGGTTGGAGCTAAAAACAACTTGAAATTATTAGGTTTTATGAAATTTTGTTTGAAGCCAAAGAAAAACTTAAAATGAACTTTTATTTTTACATTTTCTGAATATTTTTAAATTTATTTTAACATTATTTTAATTTTAAAAAATTGAAATATTAAATACTAGCTAACAAATATTATTTCTTACTTATTAAGTATTGCTTATTAATCATTAATTATCAAAAATTAAATAGTAAATTAATTATTAAGTAATTTAAATTATTAAATATTTAACTACAATAAATAATTAAATATTAAATATTAAATATTATATATTAATTAATAATTATTTAATAGTTATTTTTTAATATTAACTATACACTAATAATTATTAATGATTAATTATTAACTATATTTATCGAATACTAATAATTAATATGTATATATTATTAATTTTTAATATTAATTTTTAATTTTTAATAATAATTATTAATCATAAATTATTAATATTTAGTATTAATTATAAATTGTTATATATTTAATATTAATTACTCGATATTATTTACTAACAACTGGAAAGTAAAATTAAGCCTGTTGGAATACTGATTGTATATAATAATTAGTAATTAGTGATTGCTTATTAATAATCATTAATTACTAGAAGTTATAAATGATTAATATAATATTATTAATGATTAATTATTAAATATCAATAAAAAAATATAATATTATTAATGATTAGTAATTAGTAATTAATAATATAATATTATAATTAGTAATTAGTAACATATGATTAATATAATATTATTAATGATTAGTTATTAAATATTAATAAATAATAAATATTAATTTTAAGAAAGCATTGTAATTATTAATTATTGATTGTCGAAAATTGGCAACAGACATTTATTACAACGGGCATTTTATGATCGTTGTAAAATTGGCATCGGTTAAAACGTGCATTTTATAACCGTTGTAAAATTGGCACCTATTACAACGGACATTTTCAGCCCGTTGTAAAATTGGCACCTATTACAACGGGCATTTTGTGACCGTTGTAAAATTGACATCTATTACAACGGGCATTTCGCGAACGTTGTAAAATTGACATCTATTACAACGGGCATTAAAGGACCGTTGTAATAGTCTTCTATTACAACGGGCAGTCATTGCCCGTTGTGAAAGGGCCTTGTATAGGGCATCTATTACAACGAGCCTGAATGGACCGTTGTAATAGCCTTCTATTACAACGGGTAGCCAATACCCGTTGTAAAAAGGGCGTTGTAATATGATATTTTTGTTGTAGTGTTTCTTGTGTAAATTGTCTTTAAAACTAATTTTTCAGAAGTATTGTTCTTAAAATTTATTACACTGAACTAAGAAGCTCTTTGATTGAAAATCCCCTTCATAACTAGGAGTAGCAATCCAATTGTAACAAAATAAGGCAATCACATAAATCAAATTTACTGCAGACATTATTAGAAATTATTTGTTTCCTCCAAAGCACATAGATCAACCAGCAATAGTATAGATGTTATCTAGCAAAGTTCAATAAAACCTAAAACCATTCTAATAAGAATCACATTTAAGGGTCCTTTAGTAATCATCATATTATAATAAAAATATTAAGATTGAATAAAAGAATATAATTATTAAAATAACAATCACAGTATAAGTGTGTAACTTTTCCATTCCAAAGTAAACATAACCCAATTTCTATTTATAAAAAATCATTTTATTTAAAAGTTCAAATGTATTTTTTTATGTAGAATCAACCGAGCACATAATTAATTTAATTTTAGACGGCGCGTTTACTTTCCAAATAAATTTGATTTTTTTTTTAAAGCTAAAGGGGTTGTGCAATTATGTTTTTTTTGCCTATTCCTGTTCCTCCCAATTTAATGGAACGTCTCAAAAGCATGAAAATGATCATGCAAAAACGGCATCATATCTAATCACGATTTCAGTTACCAAAATCAAATCCAACGCTCCATTATAAGATTCCCTTTAATCCAACCCATGACAATCCATCTGGTCCCACCACGACATTTTCCTCTTTTGCCCCTTTCTCACGCACGCGGGAAACGAAATCCCTATTAGAATTCCCAGATACCCCTCCAACTCTTTATATTCCCAAAAATTTCTTTCCTCTTTTTTTTATTTCACTTTTTTTCATTTCATTTCCGTTTATAGAACGAAACTTAACAAAATCTTTGGGTTTTAACTTTTGAGCTCTGCTTCCAAAACTAGTAACTAGGGTTTGCATTTTTGTTTCACATTCCTGAAATGTGAAGCATTTAATTACTTTACTTCTTCCTCCATTAAATTTGGGGTATTTTTCTTTTTTTTTTTCAACAAAAAATGTCTTGGTTTGATTTATCAAGCGATTCAACTTCAAATTCATCGTACGTCCCTCCACATTTACGCTCCAAAAAACCCTTGTCTGCTTCGGCTCCAGAATTTAAACCCGCAACGGTCAAGGACGCGTCTGCTATTTCTGAAAAGTTTAAGGACTTAAGTGTAAAATCCGATGATAACATCAACAGCGGTATCAACTTCGATGCATACGAGGATATTCCGGTTGAAACTAGCGGGGAGAATGTGCCGCTACCAGTAAATAGTTTCGACGAAATTGATTTGGGCGAGGGGCTAAATCGTAACATTAGAATGTGTAAGTACGTGAAACCAACTCCAGTGCAGAGGCATGCGATTCCAATTTCGATGAGTGGGAGAGA
This sequence comes from Allium fistulosum, assembly GCA_030737815.1. NCBI lineage: Eukaryota > Viridiplantae > Streptophyta > Magnoliopsida > Asparagales > Amaryllidaceae > Allium > Allium fistulosum. Next base: position 638,219,260 of record CM060903.1, on the reverse strand, counting down.
TTTGATGGCATGTGCTCAGACTGGATCGGGGAAAACTGCAGCGTTTTGTTTTCCGATTATTAGCGGAGTGATAAAGGGTGGATTGCGCAATGCTGCGAGCTTTCGGGGAACTAGGATAGCTTTTCCAGTTGCACTTATTCTTTCGCCTACTCGTGAGTTGGCTTCGCAGGTATTGCTTCTCTGGGTTTGCGTCATGTTTGTTGATTGTGTATGTGTAGTTGGCATCTGAGTTGGTTTGTATGAGAGAATCTGAACATATGTTGATAGTTAGTTAGGTTTTGTTTAATTTATGCAATTTTACACTGTAAACAAAAACTGTTTTGGTGATATTTAAAATAGCTACAGGTAGTATAATGTTGCCATTATATTTACGAGCTTATTTGACCGTACAGCTGAAACTATAGCTACATTAAAATAATATTAGGCGATTTGAACATATATTTAATTCACATTTGATATGAACTGTATTTATGCAGATTTGTAAGCAAGTTTAGCTGTATGCCAGAATTACTATTCCATTTTTTCAGTGATTTTGTTGTTAGTATTTCAATTATTGTGTTCTTTATCTTGTAATGTAGGCTTGAAATATCCATCAGTGTAAGTTCAGTTTAACTACTGCTTTTTAGTCTCTAGTATTAAATCTAGAGTATGACATTTTTTAATTTGACGGTGTGAAGTTTAAATAAATATATTTAATTGATTCATGTAATTGAAATTAGAGTGCAACATAGGCTGGTGTCAAGATATTTAATCAATGCTTGCTACGTGCCTTAACTCTGGTAGTAACCAAATTACTGTGTAATAAGCTCGTGTAATCCTCTTTAGCATGATTATATGAATTTGCCTTTTCTATTTTTTGAAACTTAGCTAACATTCCTATAATTTTACTGAAGACCTGTGGATTGCGTAGTTGTCATAATTTTCTTTACCTGGACAAAGCAATTTGCTTTTTCATGCTCATTAGTCATTGGTTGAAAATGTAGCTGGGTGCATGGAGAGGGCCATGGTCAGTACATGGTGGTGTCATATTGCTAGCTGTAACATACACATAATATCTTTATGTTTATTCTTTAGTGAATGTTGTCAAGACGTGCATCCTCTGTTGTTGGAATTGAACAATAACTGTGTTGATTTTTAACTTGCATATGTAATTGTTTTCATGATTTATCTGTTCTTTCCCCAAACCCAGTTAGTTTTTTTATTTTACTTATTTAGGTTCAGTGATTATTCCAATATTCACATTCCAATTACAGAACATTTGCAACAATACCAATATCAAAATCCATTTGTGTCGTTAATACTTAAACTCGGTTTACATGATTAGATTGCCATTTCTTATACACCATTAATTTTAAAAGAGGAGAATGTAGAGTAAGGAGAACTATTGACCAAGTGAGACATTTATAGAAGTAGAAAGTATAAAAAATCGTAAAGTCAAGTTTTACACATAAATGTAGACGTCATAGAGTCTTACTCTATTCTTCCATTACTTTACCTGATTGATTTTTGTATCGCTTATCTTTACCAACTGCTGCTGCTTAATTGTAGATCCACGAGGAAGCCAAAAAGTTCTCTAACCAGACTGGGGTTAAAGTGGTTGTAGCATATGGTGGTGCTCCTATGAGCTATCAGGTCTTTTTATTTTTTAGAAGTTTTTTGATGACATCCATGCATTTCAATGTAGATTCAAATCAGATCGTTTTTGCAGCCCGATCATTTGTTTCACCTTGCAAAATGTTAGCCATGTTACGTTCACTGTGATGATCTAGTATTTTTATTCAAATATATATGGTCATGCTTTCATATATTTCCTACCTTTTCTCAAAGCTCATAATGCGGGTTGTATAATTTTCTTGGAACCTTTGCTATAATCAATGATTATGTTTTCATGTGGATATCGTTTTGTGCTCCAATTTTGTAGTATAAAGCACTTATCGCAAAATACCGAGCTTGATTCAATGCAGAGCACATAACCCTTTTTATATACTTCTGAAAGTATTTCAGCAGTGTAATTATCATGCTGATCTATTGTTTGTGTGCGGATGTCAAATTGTGGATGTTCTGTGTTATTTGCCTTGAAGTATAATAATAACATATGTAAAAAAGCTGTATCCTCTCTATAATCAAATAACAGTCCCAACTCTATACATCCACTTGCTATACAGTTATATGCATGTATATTAGGATTTTGAAAGAACCCATTAGTTACCTTTATTGGAATAATAAAGTTTTTTATTCCTGAATTGTGAAATTTCATTTTTGCCTGTTAAAGTCAAAAATTAGACCAAAATATTGTTATACCAATTGAGGTAACTTATCAAAACTTGTGTTCACAAGCTAGTAATCTGTATGTAACTATTATATATTCCACATACGGATGCCGTATAATTTGCTGATTTATTATAGCTAAGGGAACTAGAGAAAGGTGTGGACATTCTTGTAGCAACACCTGGACGCTTGGTTGATCTAATTGAAAGAGGCAGGGTTAACCTTCGCAGTATAAAGTATTTAGCTTTAGATGAGGCTGATAGAATGCTTGATATGGGATTTGAGCATCAAATTCGAAAGATAGTTGAGCAGATGGACATGCCACCTCCTGGCTTTAGGCAAACTATGCTCTTCAGTGCTACTTTTCCTCAAGAGATACAGGTATGAACGGGGATATGTCTACATCCTTCGAATATTATGCATCTATTTCCTAAAATACATATATAACAATTTTCAAACATTTAAATCAAACAGGCAACTTATGTGAAGTCTCTTTTGATACCGATATTGCAACTTTACCTTCAGAACTACACGATGTTACATTATGTTTAAATATGATATTACTTCTGGTGTAGAAAATGCTCTGGAGACAGATTATTATTTCTTTGAATGGGCTTTTATGAACAGCAGAGTTCATTTTGGGAAAACGGTCTAATAAGAAACTAATAATGTTTTCATGCATGACAGCAAGTATATATTCACTAATCGAAGGGGTGTAAACATTTTTGCGGATATTATTTTTATATACAGCTACTGAAGAATCAGACCATCTTTTATGATAAAAAGCATGCAATGTTCTTTGAAATGTTAATTGACTGCATGTATCTCTTCTTCTGCAGCGATTAGCTTCAGATTTTTTGTCAGACTATATCTTTCTCACTGTTGGTAGAGTTGGTTCAAGTACTGGTTTAATCACTCAAAGAGTCGAGTATGTTCAAGATTATGACAAAAGAAGTCATCTCATGGATCTTCTTATTAGCCAAACTGCAAACATGACACGTGGCAAGGTACTATTTTTTAAAGTATCACACTGACCATATTTTTAACTTGAATGGATTCGATATAACTATCCACACTTGATTATTTTAATGGTGCAGCAAGCTTTAACACTGGTGTTTGTTGAGACGAAGCGCGGAGCTGATACTTTGGAGCACTGGCTAAATGTAAATGGCTTCCATGCTACATCGATACATGGTGACCGTTCTCAGATGGTAAGTCGTATCTCTTTTAACATTTAAAGGTTCAATATTGTGTTGCTTTCTTTTCATGAAATCTTAATTAATGCATGATTCACATTCTTGTTATCCATACCACATGGTACTTCTATTCTTAGTAAAAAAATGAATACTGTTGGAGTATACTAAAACTTACATCTATGAAATTGCATCTTCAGTTCACTTTTACGTTTTATGTAAAAAAAAACACTGTGCACATGTTGCCCTACTGCACATATTTGGGTCACATTTTGCATTTATCACAGGCCTTGCATTTCTCCAGAAGAGTGGTGGTATGTGAAACACTTGTTTATATAATGTTATATTTGTTTTTTTTGCTGAAACTTATATGTGTCTGCACAATTATTACTGCGTGCAAGTGGATTCAATGTTTTTTGATTGGTTTGTATAATCAAATTATTAGCATCAGAATCTAATAATTAAAAATTAAGATTAGAAGATATGGTGCTAGTTTCATCCTAATGTTTGAACTACTTCTGTAAACATAGTTAAGATATTTTTGGGGTTGTTTAAATTAGCATGCCTTCTTTAGTCTCTTTTCGTATCAGACTTTCTCCTTGGATCTCAGGCATGGTACTGATGATGCATATACATGAACTGAAATACTGGACCCTTTTGTCTGCATATAGCTATATTTATACCCTTACATAAATATTCATGTTGCATTTCTTGTATACAGGAACGTGAACGGGCATTGCATTCATTCAAAAATGGTTGGACTCCAATACTAGTAGCAACGGATGTAGCTGCTCGTGGCCTAGACATTCCACATGTTTCACATGTAATAAATTTTGACCTCCCAAAAGACATAGACGATTACGTACACCGAATTGGGCGTACTGGACGTGCAGGCAACTCCGGATTAGCAACTGCGTTTTTCAACGACAGTAACAAACCAATGGCCAAAGCATTGTCTGAACTGATGAAAGAAGCAAACCAAGAAGTTCCCGATTGGCTGGCCAAATATGCTGAAAGGGCTACTTATGGCAACAGTGGTGGTAGCAAGAATCGAAGATTTGGTGGTGGTAGTAGGTTTGGTGGGTTTGATTATCGTAAAAATAACAACTACAGGTCTAACTCATATGGAAGCAATGAAAGCGGTGCATCTGGGTCTCATTACAATCATCAGAGCTATGATATTCCTACTGGACCCATAATTGCAACTGGCTGGGACTGATGGTTCTACCGTAAATAGCAACTTTTTGACTTGGGGAAGTAGTGTTATTATCTAGAATTGTCAATTTAGCTGTGTCATGACTGTGTTGGATTTGGTTTCCCTTTTGATGAATTATGCTTTTTATTTTGTGCAGCTCGTGTTGTAAAGGCTTTAAATGCATCATCTTTACCCTGTCTGAACTAGTTAATTAACTTCATGTTTACTGCATTTTTAATGTTGTGTCAAGAGCCTGATATGTTGATGGGTTGCTTCCATTTTCATATAGAGTTGGCATGTCGGTCGGTTCTATGGTATTAAAATGGCAATATTTTGCAACGGGTAACAGTGAGAAAAATGCAGAGATTTGAACAAGATAAAGCAGGCCAGTAAAAGGATGCGATAGAGAAAGTTCTAGTCCTATGTTGCATTGTTTGCCTTTGGTTTTTATCATTGATCGCAGATCCAAGGTTTACCATGCAAAATGGGTTTAAATTGTGAGAAGAAAAATAAGTAGAGGATGAAGAAAAGACTTGTTTGAAGGTCAACTGTTTGTGAAGTCTACTAGTTAAAAAAGAAAGATATATTTTGTCAAACACCAATGTATTAGAAAGACGTTGCAGTGGCTGAGGAGGATATCCCTTGGGCTATTTGTAACGAACCGGAATTTTAGACACTTTCTGTTTAAATGTCTAATTTTTGGATATTTGAATCTTTGATTAAATATGATTAATATGATTTAATAACTTTGTTAACCCTTTTTTTATATACAATTAATGATGATAAACTTGTTTTAGAAAAATGTTTAAAAAATTATATACTTTGAAGAAATATCAATAATATGATGAAAATCGTTTTATCGATAAACAGCTTTTTATTCGATGGAAATTGTTTAGATTTTTTTTACACGCTGAAACAATTAGAAAATCATTAAAATGAAATAAAAAATATTTTATCATTTATGGAAAATAAAATGTTGATGATGTCATGCATGAGGTTATGGAAGATATTTTGTGTGTAAGGATAAAAGGGTAATTTGCTAAGGAAAATGAGGTGTAAAGTTAAATATATGCAAAGTACACGAGGGGATTCTTGGCTGGCCAAAAGGTGGTCTTAGGATCCTTAAACACTTCATAAAATTCTAAAGCTTGAAAATATCAAAAAGAATAAAAATGGTGGAAGTGGATTAACACTAATCCATTTTATTCTTCATTAATATTTCTCTAATTAGTCCAAATCTCTTCCACTTCACCAAACTTTCACCAACACCTTACGAAGTATGGTTCTAAAGTCAAAATTGAAGAAGAGTGAAAAAAGGGGCAAGCTCCTTGATGCCGTGAGCAGCATAGAATAGGGGGAGGTGGTGACTTGGCTTGGATGTGTTAAAGTTGGGATATTTGGGTGTTTGATGGTGGTAGGAGGTGGTTCTATGTTCTTGGGTGCTTTTGCTTTGTTTTTGCATGGATTTTGTGAGTTTACTCACCATTGAATGACTACATTACGTGTTATATATGTTCTGTACTTGAAATATAAAGTTAAAGTGACATTAACTATGTAAAGTGATATGTCAAAGACCTTTAACTCAAATGGTTAGGGCGTGAAGCTTTAGATATGAGTTCTAAAAGTCATGGGTTCGAGCTCCCGAAATATCAAAAGAGTGTTCTGCTTGAATAAAGTATCACTCATGTTATTAAAAATAACTATGTAAAGTTATAAACTTTGGATCCTTTTGCTTTTGAAAGCAACTATCAACTTTATATTGTATAACATCACTTCTATTACCTTCTATAACATGTGGCGTGGTCTAAAGTTTGTGTTTACATGTTTAATTGGCTTGTGTGTTGAATTGGAGTATGTTTGAAAGTGTTTGAAGCCGGAATAGTCGCCATAAGTGCACTTTGATATCCTTTAACTTTAACTTGTGTAAATGGAAGATTTATGAACTTAACTTGAGATAATTTAATTTGGATCTTCTCTACATATATTAAATGGGACAGTAAAGAAATGGTTTGGAATGTTATAGAGATCGTGAAACAAAATTGTGAAAATTAAAAGCGAAAAGGTCGCCATGGATGCACTTTGAAAATACCTTATGTTCGACGATTTTTGAAGTCAACTTTGAAAGACATGATATGGGCTTCTTCACATTTTTGATAAGTACTATAAGTGTACCTAATACTAAAAAAATATTGAAGTTTAATTTATTCATTGACTTGTGAAACAAAGTTGCAAAAGATTATAGCGAGAAGAAGGTCGCTATGTGGGCACTTTGAAATACCTTGTTTTTGAAAATTTTTGTAATAATTTGGAAGATATCCTTAGGGGTTTTCTTTCCATGGTTTTTAAATAGCCTAAGGGTAGTAATTACTATAAAAATTTCAAGTCTTAAATCATATATTTAAGTGGTGAAAACTGATTGCAAAATTAGTGCCTTTCTATGTTGTTCTTTATCAAGAATTTTTAACAATATTTATAAATGCTGTAGTAAGTTGCTTGAGGTTTTAAATGTCTAATTCAAATTTGGTAGTTTTTCCTAATCGTTTTAGGGATGTTTTCTAACATATTTTGAGTTATTAAAGTTGGTTTGAAGTTTAAATATATTTTTAATAATTATTTATGAATTTTGAAGTAATGAGGTTTTTAAATATAAAACGTGCTTTTTATTTATTTTTATCAAATTATAAATTAGTTATTTCAAGTAATATTTTGCATAGATATTTAAAACTTATTTACAAGTATATTTACATGTATATAAGTTTGAAAAAAGTAAGTTAAGTATTTTGTAAAAGACTAAGAAATAGTTTTGGATTATAACATTTATGTTATAATAAATGGTTTTGTAAAGTTATTAACGAGTATATTACATTGTTTAATAAATGTGGAAATACTTAGATCTTTAAAATGATGCTTTTAAAGATAATAACAAGTATGAAATGGTTTGGGTTGTTGTGACAACGTGTAAACAACATTTATCTTTAACCCTTTTGGATTATACTTAGTGATATAATTGAAAAGGATGTTATAAAGATAATTACAAGTGAAATGATTTTGGGTTTGTAGTGACAATGTTTAAGTAACATTAGTCTTAAAACTTTTGAAATAGATTTGTGAATGTACTTAGATCCTTAAAATGGATATTCTAAGGAAACAAGTATGAATTTTTTTTGAAAAAAATATAGAATAGATAAGGTTTAAAGTAAAAGATCTTGTTAATGATTTGTGAATATACTTATACTATATGAGATAAGTATCTACATACTTTTTGAAGTATCAAAAAGAGTACAAATGAATAGTAGTAATTGATAAACAAAGTTTTATTAGATAAAAGAAGTTTTACTAATAAAAGAGGTTTTAATTAATAAAAGAATTAATTAATTAGAAAGGGGATTAGAAGTCGCTTATGTGACTTAATCGTACTTTATGTGACCTAATCGTGTTTTGTGTGTTTACTCGTTTATGGAAAATATTTAGTTGTGTACTTAGCACTAAACACTAACTAAGTAGGCTTGTCTATCTATGAGAGTTAAAAGTGAAGTGTCTACGCAAGGCTTTGATGCAACCAATGCTCTAACTTACCTAGCTTCACTCTTGACCGAAGGATAATATAAGTTGAGAAGTTTGGAAATATGATACGTATACGAGACTTGCTTTCCATATGCAATCGTTCTCATTTGTTGTTAACTTCGACCAAATTAACTTAGGAGTATCCAAAAGCTTCATGGCTTCATACGATTAGAGAACCCTTGGGGAGGAGCATTGGTATGAAATGTCTTTAAGAACTTATATATACGAGATCCGCCGAAGAGAACTTCTCTTTATATATTGTTTTCTTACTTCTTAAAGAACCGAAATTGAGTTAACCGGAAATTCATCGATTTAGTTTTGAAGAGATGGGATCGGTAAGTGTTTTACTTATTGAAAACTACTTCAAAGCTGTCGTATAGGTTCTATGTTTTGGAAGCGGTTGTAAAGTGGAATTCTATAGAGTTGAATTGTTTATCCTAAGTTAAGTCCCAATGGAGAGGTTAGCATTAGCATTTTTGGAGGACTTATGCTAGAATCTATATGGAGATTCGAGATCTATTCGAGTTGTTCGAATCTATGTAGAGATTTTTGATCTCTTCGAGATACTGCAATCCATTTGGGGATTCGTGTTCTGTTCGAGTGATGAAGACTCGTGAATGTCGAACGCAACCTCAACGTCGGGATATAGCTAAAGGTAGAGCAGGATGCATTGTCTAGGGTTTTGCTAACTCACGATAGAGTATTATCAACTCCATATCTAGAGTATGCTTATAGATATATTGGCCGGCGGGAGTTGATAATATTCGGTTTCACGTGGTTCATACTACGTTCGACGTGAACCTGCTATGTTTGCCTTATGATATATTTTATCTAGAGATATATGACGCTCGGAAGGTGACTTCTAATCCTTGTGCATGGAGATCCACTTCAGTTTACTAAACTGGAGGCGTCTTTATGGAAAATCCATTATACGAACGTACCTTAGCGGTTTTGATTGTACTTCAATATTGTTGTGGTGTAATTAATGTAAGCACTAACATCAATTTTCTGATTTATCTTGTCCACCTTAAACATTATCTATTATATTGTAATATGTACTTATTAGATGGTTTGGCTCTTTGAAGGGATAACTGTTACGACGGTCTTAAGAGGTGATATTATATGTTGTACACATATTTATTGAGTTTCTCACACTAGAATTAGGTATGACACGTGGTTGTTGTTTTTCCTAAATTCCTCGTGTGCTTTTTCGAATAGTCTAAGAAAGGTAGGTTATTGTTGATGTTCATTGAGCTCTAGGAGAGGAGCTGGATGTTTTACTAACTGTAGTATTCTTATTTCCACTGCATACTATTATGTATGCATCAATATTTGTGAGGGCAGGTTGTTATAACTGTCTAGGATGATGATAATATTTAAAATTGTAACTCTAAAATGCTATGTATCTTAGAGCGATAGTTTATACCGTCTTTTGATATATATGTTATCGTTCCACTTTGAAATTATGATATTGTGTTCCTCCTTTCTTGTTTTATTTCCTATTTTTATCCTAACAATCCGTCTTTCCGGCACTTGGATGCTCGACACAAGAATACTGTAATACCCCATAAAATTTAATAAGAAATTAAACTAAGGTAAAAAATGAAAATTTTGGAATTTGACCATGGGAGTTAACCATTGCATCCGTGGTGATTTTCTGATCAATTTTCATATATAATATATTAAAATCGGAGTTAAAATGAAAAGTTATGGGCGTTTGAAATTTTGAGTTTAAAATAATCTAAAATGAATTTGAAATAATTTCAAAAGCTTGAAATTTGAATTTTGAAAAGTTGCTTTGGTTGAAGGCAACATTATGGTTATCGTTAACATTAACATAGACAAAATAGAGCAACAAACCGTTAGAAACAGACAAGAGACGAATGGACGCACAATTAAAGGGCCGGTCGACTGCCTATACAGAGCATGTCTATCGCTAGCGGTTGACCGGCCCTATGAAGAGTAGTCGACCGGTTGAGTCGGCTAAGCTTAGAAATGAGCTGGCCGAATGACCCGGATTCACCCAATTTCGATCTAATATCTCTCGTTCATTTCTACCTCTATAAATAGACCCACAAACCCCCACTTTTCCTTCCTAAATTTTGAAAACGTTAGTGAAGCTCTGTCAAAATCTTTCTCCTTAGGGTTTCAGAAACCGTAAACAACAGTAAGTGATTTTGATTTCTAATCTCTATTTCAATTTAAATTCTCAATCCTTCCTCTCTATCTTCTAATATCTTAAACCTAATCAATATATACAATCTGTTTGTTGTATATTCAAAAAGGGGAAGATCTATCATAGAGTTAGGAGCGGTAGAAATCAGATCTCTTCTTCTTTGGATTTTTGAATTAGTTAGGATTTTCAAGTAATAGGTTTAGATATTTATTTCTTTTGATTCCTAATTCTATTCCTCCAGTCTCTGATTATTAATCTAATCTCTATATACAATTCACTTTGTTGTATAAAGAGGGAGATTTGAAAGAGGGTTAGCCGCGGTGGAATCCAATCCAGTTAGGAAGCAAACAATTCTCTGTGAGTGGAAAATCAAGTTCCTCATATTTTCGTAATTGAATAGTATTTATTTAGATTTGATGTATGTCTTGGGAAATTTTGGTAACGAAAACATAACACCTAAAACCGCCAGAATTTTCCCAAGCAAATATCAATCTTTGTACATGTTAGGATTATAATAGTTTTTGGTATTAGTATATTAGAATTTAATTAATTGCTAAAATTAGATAATCCGTGGTCAATTTAACATATTTTCACTCTTTTGAATTGGAGTGTTAAAGGATTCAAAAAGAAAATAAATTATAAATTGCGTGTAAATTATGAATTGGATTGTTGTAGTCTGCACCACGCATTTCTAGCACTTAAAAAACTAAGGAATTTCTTTCTCACTTTAAAATGATGTATACGAGGGTTGAATTGAACATAGGCAATCACATTTGTGAGGATCTATTCTTTAAAACAGAAAAGGGATTCTACTGCATTAATTTGGAATAAGTTGTAGGTAATCCCTGTTTGCACAAATCTATTTTATTTGACTATGGGTAGTAGCAGTTCTTGTTGTAATTGTAGATTTGTATAAGATTGATATTTTGAAATACCTTGTAAGCGAATTATTATCGAATTATTGTAATGTAATGATTAGACCTTAAAATACGTGCATAAATAAAAGTATATATATAATAACCTACCGATTAAAGCGTATTGAACTTGATAATTAGTATTATTAGAATAGTTGAGTAATATTAATATATTGGAAGGGATTAGAGTAAATTAGGGAATTAATCCCTAATTAGGGGCGTAATAAGAGGATACCTTATATGGCCTCAATTATTATTCGTGTAGGGTGATATATGTATATAGTGGATATACACATATAAGTTATGACTAAGTTATAATGATGCTAGGTTAGTCCAAAGCTACATGAAAGTCTGCCCAGTTAAATCTGGCTACCAACAGTGTGGCTTTTCGGACTAATGTGAGACATCACCTATAATAAATAACTCTAGTGAACGCGAGGTTAGTCCCAATTCTGTAGGGTAAACCTGCCAAGTTAATTTGGCTACCAGTACCTACGAATAGTCGAACTAATGTGAGACATCACAAATGGGTTATGGGTTATAAATTACATGTTGGATACGGTAGGTGAAATCCTTAGGAGGTGTTTGCTTATAGTTTGAGGTATTAAGTGGCTATGGTAGGGTCCACCTATTTCTTATGTGAAGTATTAAGTGACCCAATAGGATTTCTTACGGTGTTAGCGAGGAAGAACCATCTAGGGACATGCCTTGGGGTTAGGTCTTAAATGACGGGATCTGCCTATTTTGTAGGTCTTAAATGATCAAAGTTTGCATAAGCCCCACTAAGAGTGTAGTAAGTGGTTTGGTTATTTCCTCATTCATCGTATGTGTTAGTTATGAAGAGTGTGAATAGTCAGACTAAAAGAGCCTTCGAGCTTACAGTTGGCTTTGGAATAGTCAGATTGGAGAGCCTTTGGGCTTATAGTTGACTTTTGGGTAGTCGAGCTGGAAGGGCCTATAGTTGACTTTATACATATGTTATGATTTTGTATGTGAGACATATTTTTTATTTAAATAATACCATCCAAGTACAATTATAGCAAAGCTTGAGATTTTTATTTTACCAGACATTTTTTGTTCTGACCCACTCCTCATTACAACACATGTTAGAGAGAGTAATGCTAATTTAGGAGTTGAAGGTGTAGATGAAGACTTGTGGTAGTTATCTATCTATTTATGCTTTTTAAGTATTTTATTGTACCCAGTTCAGACTGTTATGTTATTTTGAGATATTGTACTGTGAAGGCTTATTGTAAACATGCTGTAATGTTTAACATGTTATGTTTCTAAAATGGATTTTTTAATAAAATGGATACTTGTTTTTTATATTATATTTTATCCATTCCACTGTGAGATTCTGAAAGTATAGATAGATAGCTCTGTGTACTGTTAATCATTCAATTTTATCAACCTAACAGCTTGTCTTAAAACGGGCCTAAGGTTTGACGGGCTTTTATTGGGTCGAAATTAGGTCCGTTTGGAGTGGGTTGTTACATTTGGTATCAGAGCTTAGATTACCTAATCAATGAGGACAGGTGTACATATGAGTGGCGTACTTGTTATTTTTGAAAATATTTTTCCAAAAATCTACTATATATAAATATATATGTACTTAATTTGAATTTACTCTATAGTTTTCGACCATAGAACCAGTTGTGACCATATTTCGAAAGGGTGGATGAGGCGACTATGTGTTGGAAAAGTAAATAGAGAAAGGAATGTGCGACGAAGGTCGAATTGTAAGGAATGTGAATAGAAAAGACTGTAACTTTAATTAATAAGTAATAAATGTGAAATGAATTAGGAAGTTACAGAAAATTATCGAATAAAGGAAATAGAAAAGAAAGTTGAAAAAGATTGTAACTCTAGAATTAGTAGGGCAATAAATGTGCGATTAATAAGGAGTTACAATAATTTAATTAGGATATAAATGGACTAATTAAAGAGGTCATCAAGGTAATTATGTGATTATAGAATTGAAAAAGGTTGTAACTCTCAAAAATTAATTAGATAATGAATGTGTAGTAAGTGAGGAGTTACTAGGAATTAAGTAGATTAATGAGACCATCAGTGTAACAATCGTGATTTTTGACTATCGTCGAAATAAAAATTTAAAATAGAATTTAAATTTGAGATTTAAAAAAAAAATGAAAATGAAATCCATTTACAAAGTCAGTGAATACTTTTAAGTGGTTGCATATTTGAAATGAAATGCATATGCCTTCACGTACGTGTGAGGCTAAGTCCATTCAAAAGCAAAAATATGAACACTTTTGCTATCATAGAGTTTGAACACTTTTCCTTTGCTTGCAGCCATCATCATTTTGCTAGCTGTGTCCTTTTCTTTCCACTAGTGCACGTCTACCATAAATGCAAATGTACATAAGCCTTGCCAGCACATGGTGGCATCGACTTGTACACTTTTGGTAAAAGAAAAGTATACTGCACTTTTGCTCATTTCAAGTAGCTTCGTTCTTTTCGTTTTTCATTTATTTCCAGAAGCTCTGAGAAAATATTAATGGCAGTTCAATTCTTGCTTCCTTTGGATCTTGGTTGCTAATTAATTCTGAAACAAATTATAGGTGAGTGCAGACTCACGCTTCTAATTCAACCTATGGATGCCTGTGTCTTTTTTTTATTATTATTTTATTTTATGCTGTTTTGGTTTATACCGAGTCCAGGCTATCATTTTTACGGATATGCACATGTTGCACGAAAATATAGTATTGTCCAGGTATTTTGGTTTCATTCATGCTCGCAGATCATATTGCCAGGTCACTTTCTTTTGCAATTTATATTCGTGCGAGCAAAGTGAAAATTGAGTCCAGGCCATCACTTTTTATGTGTATGCGTGAAAAATAAACCAAGTCCAGGCAATCATTCGAAACTTCATTTTTGCGTGAAACCGTGTGCGCAAACTATGTTGCACAGAAAACTTTTTGTCTCACTTGGTGCGTGTAAATGTGTGGCACGAAATTCGTGTTCAGGTAATTTTCTTCAAGGGAGTGCAAGTTGAAGTGTAAAAATATATGGTCAGGTCATTTACATTTTTGTTTACTGGTACGTGGGTACAAGTTATGGTATACGAAACTATACCAGATCAAAATATATTTTTGTCCATTCGTTAGGTATGTGCATGAGTGTTGTAAGTTTGCATTATACAAAAATAAGTCCTACCATCTTATTTTATTTACCTCATTCTTGCGTGCAAAGTATATGGCCAGGTCATCTATTTAAACTATGCCCAGACCATTATTTTGTTTCATGCGTGCATTAAATTTAGAGAATACTACAATGTGTATTCTTTTGTGTCCAATTCATGCATGCACGTTATAATAATATGCACGTTATTATAATTATCCCATAGTAGTGACTTGCATGCAATTATGAGAAGCACAAAAGTGAGCCACTAAATTTCAGGTCCTATTACTTAAACCTTTGTGTAAAAATTCATTTCATGCGTACAAGTGTAAATCAAGTCCAGATAGTGTAATATTTTGATGAATATATATAGTAGTCCAGTCTACTATTTAATATACGTGAACCGGTGTTTGGTTTTAAAACGTATTTTGTTACCGTTATTTTTCTAACGAATTTTTACGCCGGTATTATATTTTTGAAGCGTGTTGTTTTGACGACATTTTTGACGAATAAAAATCACTGTTATTTTGACTTCAGTAACCCTCAATTTAAAGTGAATTTTTAAGCGGTTATCCCGCAATGCTGATTTGGTATCCGTTTTTACGGTGTTTTGTGAAGCGCAATTTCTTCGTCGAAATTGCTACAGTTGTTGCTTTTTTAATCACGTGTTTTAAAAATCGTTTTAAAATAAAATTGTTTACAATTTTTTTTTACAGTTTACGCTTTCAAAAGAATGAGGAAGCGATTTAAACGCTTCAGCAAAATTGAGGACTATGAACCCTTACTTTTACTGATTCGATTAATTCCGGACTTGTCCGTTTGACAACGTAAAATGTTATATTTATAAAATACACAATTTTGCATTTTCAAGGAAACGATGAAGAGATTTAAACGATTTAGCAAAAGTGCGGAGTATGGAACCACACTTTTACTCTTTCGGTTAATTCCGGACTCGTTAATTGAAATATTTGCTGTTGTTTGATGATTTTGTTGGGCTTTCTAGCCACTATGTTGGACCTTCGGGTCATATGATGGACTTTCGGGTCAAATACCAGTACTAGACCTTCGGGTCATATGTTGGACCTTCGGGTTATTTGTTGGGCGCCAAAAATTATGATGACAGTACTTGGTAGGCTTCGGCCATATGTTGATGCACGTGCGGCGTAGCTTAGACTCGCCATATGATGGGATCGATCCACTTTTATGTTGATTTTCTAGTTATCTATTTTTGATTTCTAGATTTTGTGAGTTGCTGTTTTGAATTCAATTGTGAATTAGAAAATTGATTTTGATGGAGTTTGATGTGATTTCTTCATTTGAACTATGTTGATTTCTTATGTTGAATAGTCTCATTCGAGATTATTATTATTTTGATTTGATGTTATTTATGATGCATTCACTTCTAAGAATAAATTAGACTGATCCTTTTATTATTTTCTTTTAAATAATACTCGGGTCAGACCGAGTTATTTCAGGATAGTCGCTATCTCTGATTCAGTTGCAGCTTCAGCTTTTGGGATTTCACATCATCTTTTGTCTAGCCTTCGAGGAGTTCTTTTGGTTTATTGATTCTCGTCTCATGTATGTTGATGACATGTATTTGTACATTTGGTTCATGTGAACTATCGATTGTTGTAGCATGTATCCAGACTTGTCTTCCGCTATTTCTGATATTTCTGTTCTGATGTGATTATGCTATCAGTGTTGTTGTTATTATGAGTTGTTTTGAATTTTTATGAAGCCACCATAGTTTCGTTTTAGATTTGAATTGAATGTATATCGTTGGGAGTAAATTATACAACTCCTATCGATGTAATCAATACTCGTCTAAGGCATAACTTACGGATGGTCGCTTCTAACAAGCCTTATTCTTCGCAATAGTAGACGTTATTCCTTATGATAACATTTGTTATTGTGAGCATAGAGATGGGGCGTCACAATCAGGGTAAAAGGTTGAATAAGTAAATAAATGTCCTTAGGAAACGTCCATTAAGGTAATAACCATTTAATACGGACCAAGTGACATTTATGAGAATGATAAATAAAAATGTTAATTATTTATTGAATATTACAAGGTAGTATAATGTAAACATTTGAAAGTAAGGGATGAAAGAAAAAGACAATGCAATAGGAAAAACAATGATCATGAAGTTGTTGTTTTGAAAAATATTTTCTAAAATCTAACTCCATATGAAGGATTTGATAAAAGATTTTCTTTGGAAACTTTCTTGAAATGTTTTTCGAAGGATTTGTTGAGGAGCTGTTGTTTTGAAAAGAAAAAAAATGGAATTTTGGAAATTCATAAATTACAAATTTTGTCAAGGCAAAGGTTTGCGAATAAAAAGTTATGGAGTCAAAAGTTATAATTAGAAGGTTTTTGGTAAAAAAAGGTTTTTCGTTTTTGAAACTCTAAGTTTAAAAATTAGGTTCGGTCAAAAGGTTTTTGGTTTAAAGACTTTCAATAAAGGGATTTCTCACCCGCCGTTCGTAGCTCGGTTGGTTTGGGAGATGGGAGATGGGAACCAAAGGACTGTGTCCGGGCAGGTTCGAATTCCAGCGCCAAACCATCAGTGGGAGTTTCAACGTTACGCATCCGTGTGCGACGACTAAATAAAAGCGGGGTAGACACACGGCGTGGGGTTTACTTAAGTGAGTATCAATGAATACCATGATCTTAAGGTTCCCCATGATCTCAAAAAAATA
This sequence comes from Allium fistulosum, assembly GCA_030737815.1. Taxonomy (NCBI): domain Eukaryota; kingdom Viridiplantae; phylum Streptophyta; class Magnoliopsida; order Asparagales; family Amaryllidaceae; genus Allium; species Allium fistulosum. The sequence goes on along the minus strand of CM060903.1, from coordinate 638,202,106 downwards.
AATAAAGGGATTTCTTTTTTTTTTAAATAAATGTAAATAGAGCGTAAGTTGGACTTGAGGATTTTTCTATTTCATAAATTTGGATGTTCTTTAAATTCTTCTTTTTAAAATGGAAATGAAACTTGGGTAAAAATGATGAAGAAGCCATTTAAATAGGAAAAATATAAACATAAGCAATAGTGGAAGATTTGAATAAGAATAGCGCTAGGAACTTATGAGACATGATTAGTAATCTAGTTAGAGATAATGAGAAAAGTGATGAAAATAGAGTAGGAAAACAATAATATGGAAGTTATCGTTGTCTACTCCATTCATTGTTTAAGGTTAGAAAAGATGTTTTGAACTAAAAGACTAACTTTCAAAGGAATAAATCTTTAATGCATTAAGTTTTTGAAAAAGGAAAATTACCGTGCTTTTTATTGAAAGTAAGCAACCCTTTTTGAATTTTGAATAGTTTGGTTTAATAATTGGGTTTTTGATGTTTTGGGTTGAAAACCCTACTTTTAAAGAAGTAAGCCTTTGAGGTAAAATAATTTGAGAAGGGAAAATTATTTTACTAAGCAATTTCAACATGTGAACTGGGGATAAGAATAAAGCTGTAAATGTTTTGAAAATTGTGAAAAGTTAGGTTCAAATATTTTTGGAAGGATTTTTCCAAATGATTAATAAAAATGGAATAGATATATGGAATAAAAAACACAGTGTTTATACATTTTAAAGAATTCAGTTCCCCTCGAACTATTTTTGAAAAGTTGGGAATTCTTTTGCATAGTATGCTTAAAAGTTTCTTTTAAAAAGGTGGAAATTCTTTTGTAAGTTTGGATTCCGAGTGTTGCATATTAACGTAATGTGAATTTCTAAGTTTATACTTTATGGAGTAGATAGGGATCACTATCTAAGTAAGAAAGAATCAAAGGTTTCAAAGTATGAATAAAATAAGAATAGTATGTATAACCTGATCTGAAAATATAAAATCAGTCCCGAGCACTTATTTGTAAAATGTAAGTAAATTTGGTAAGGTTTTCCAGATCTATCGTTGGGTTGTAAGTTAGGTTGATCTTGGAATGTGAATTTTCATATTTTAATTTATTGGGAGCAGGCTTCGTGTAATTTCCATAAATTATCTAATTTCTTAAATATATAAAAGAGCGGTGTTAGAATTTACAAAGGGTATGCTAAAAGAGAAAGAGATGTGTAAAATATGAATATTCTTTTCCGTAGTTTATACTGTTTGTTTCAATAAAAAAAAAGAAATAATCCCTTGCAATTTCAAATAAAGCAAAAATATCACTTGTGGTTGATTTATGGAAATTTTTAATGGTAATCCTATTAAGAAGGATGACTCTGATAAGATAAAATATGGAAAGAAATGTTATAGTTTAGAAATTAATAAATAGAAATAAGAAACGTATAAATAATGTAATTTCTAATGGTATTCGTATTGATTATAACAAGTATAAAAATCATGGGACTAAGATTTATGGACATTAATTACATATTTATGGACATTAATTACAGATTTAATGAGCAATAAATTTGTAATTAATAAAGGATAAAAAATGAATTAAATGAAGGACGGATTAAGGAAGCTAATATGGTATTTATAAAGGAATTTAATACCCATAATAAGAAAATTTTGAAACCGATAATAGATTGAAATAAATTTAATAAGAGTTGATTAATGATTGTCAATTTTGACATTTAATGACCAATTATTATGGATAATAGATAGAACTAAAAAGGGAAAATTAAGGAATATGCATAATGGTGGAATGACATTCTAGGAATGTACATCTTAAATTGGTAAGGAGCATTAGGACCCCAACATCATTAACACCAGTTAATGATTAAGGGTAGCTTCCAACAAAATTTTCTTTTAGAGTTTTGGGGTTAAAATTTGTAACAACCCAATTTTTAGGGGTAATTTATAATAAATATTTAACTAGTTAAAATGCGTTTATGCGATTTTAAATTAATAACTTGAATTTAATTTAGGATAGCGGAATTTTATAATAAGATAATTAGTGATGGTTTAGAAAATGATAATAAATATTTTAATACAACGGTGTCTAATAATTTATTTATTTTGGAATTTGAAAATATGAACGAATTGTTTTGGAAATAATGATAAATTAGAATGTTATAATTACTAAGTTTAATTTTGATAAGTGAATAAATTTATTAATATAGTTTGGAAATTAATTGGTAATTATTTGAATGAAATGATAAATTAAATAAATAAAATTACAGAAAATAAATTTATGTAAAACAAAATAATGTTATAAACTATCAGAAACTAGTTTTATATAAAAGTAATTTTGTATTTTGGGCTTGGATATAAATTGTTATATGAAGTAAAGAAAAGAAATAAATATAACTGTATATTTACTTATCTATAAGCACTAAAGTCCAACCCAAGCAAATAAAGCCCAATAACAAGTGAGACTCTAAAATCACGATTACTGAATTTATTCTCTCCAGAAATTTCGATGTCCATATGATTCATCTTCCTTTATAAATACACTTCATTAGTTCTTTTGAGAAAAGAAGAGGGAGAATTCAAAATTTTAATCGCCCCCTTCCAATTTAAAAAATACTAAATATTAATTCTCTAATTAAAATTTGTTAGAGCATCTCCAACAATGTTCTATTCATCTTCATATTAAAACTCCACTTTGAAAACCAACTCCAACAGTGAATATTACCCTTAATATTAAGGGTAATATTCAACCCTATGCGTTGATTTAATCAGCGTCCAACGCTGGACGTTGATTAAATCAGTGCCCATGCATTGGGCGCTAATTAAATCAACGTCCAGTAGAGGGGTTGAATATTAAGTCAGCGTCTTGGACGCCGATTAAATCAGCGCCCAGACCAGTACGCCGATTAAATCAGTGCTCAATTGTTTGCATCCCACTGAATATGAATATTAAGGGGGTAATAGGCGTTGGAGATGGTCTTATAGTTCAACATCTGTATACTCTGGCACAAGAAAAAGGATGAAAGTTGATTTAAAGATTCATCATTTTAGTCAAAAGAGGGACCTACTCTTCGAAAAATAAGTACTCTCAAATCACATAGAATTAATCAAAAGAGGGGCCTACTCTTCGAAAAATAAAGGGTTTTTTTACTTTTAGCCTCGTTTTAAAACTAATTATCGCAAATAGCCCAGTATTAAAAGTAATATCAGATTTAGCCCTGTTTTGGCCAGCTCAGCTCCGAGCTGGCCAAAACATACTGGTGACTTTTGAAAAGTCGTCAGTTTTTTTTTGCGCATAATACAGGCGACTTTTGGGAAGTCGTCCACTGGCGACTTCCCAAAAGTCGCCCGCTTAATTTAAAAAAAAATGGGCGACTTCCCAAAAGTCGCCCATTCGAGGCTCTACAACATAACCAGAGCCCCCCCTTCCTTCCTTCCTCATTCTTTACTCTTCCTCTTCTATTCCAAAAAACCCCAAAACCCTATATTCCCAAATTTTTGCCCAAACCCAATTAAATTTCGTTTTTTGTTCAACAAATTACAAGATGGCAAGCTCTTCAATGCGGGATGTGCCTCAAGGTATGGGAAAATCAAAAAGTTTTCAATTTAGGGTTTTGAAGGAATTTGAAAAATAATGGTTTTTAATGATTGTTAGCAATCATTGATGGTTGTGGTATCTATGTATGGTTGAAATCATTGGTAAAATGTTGAAAAACAATGCGTAAATTTGTAGTGTTGTTGTTGAAAAATAAATTTGAGAATATTGTTATCTTGTATATGTGTAGATTACTCGGAGATGCTACCTGGACCAATTGACGGATCTGTCTTATATTTGCAACAACGGCATCGAACGAATAATCCGGAATTTGTCGCGGTAAAAATCTTAGTATTCGAAATGTACAAATATCGAAAGGTAATGTATGTAATATGTTGATAATATTTTTGTGATATTTTGACAGAGTAATACTGCAGACAAAACCATAGATCATTCGTCTAAAATGAATAGAGTAACATCTGCTCATCCAGGCGTTATACAGTTGATAGACCAAGCTGGATTTGGACTGGTTTTTAGGGTGGGGCACATCCAGTTAGATCATCATCTTATCACTGCTTTGGTGGATAGATGGAGGCCGGAGACATCGACATTTCACCTACGAGCCGGAGAGATGACTATCACGTTGGGTGATGTTGCGTGCTTACTTGGCATACCCATAGACGGTGCTCCATTGACCAACCCCGATCCAGCTGATTATCTTACTTTATGCCAAGAGCTCCTAGGTTTAACTCCTCCAACCGAGGAGTGGTAGGGAAACGAAATGATACAGACACTATGGTTTAGGGAACAATTTGTGGACGACATACCAGCAGACGCCACGGAGATTCAGATTGAGCAACGAGCCAGGGCCATTATATTGCATATTATATGCTCGAGGTTGATATACGATCATTCTAAGACACGGATATGGCTTAGATGGCTTCCATTTTTAGTAAACTTTGATGTTTGTCGCCAATATTCGTAGGGCAGTGCAGTTCTAGCATATACTTACTGCGAGTTGACGAGGATTGCTTTGCAAGAGAGTGGAAGCATAGGTGGTTGTGTGAGTCTAGTACAAGTATGTCCATTATTTACTTTCGGCGACCGTTATTCCATATTCTTTTATCCAACCGCAACCATGTGTCCACTTTTATTTGCAGCTTTGGTGTTGGACTTATCTACCCGTGGGTAGAATAACGATGAGGAGGACGGCGGTTGATTTATCATTGCCATACGGTGCTAGGTATAATTAATTATGTAGTATACTAAGTATACGTGTTTGGATTTGAGAAGTCACAATTGAATATTTGTACAGGTGGGTAGGACCTAAAAGCACCGTTTCATCGCCGAGGCGTCATGTAGCCTTCTACCGTAATGAGCTCGATGTGCTAGACTATCAGTCTATTACTTGGACCCCGTACGACGATGTGCTTGGACATCTTCCAAACTTATGTACCACTTCCATTCAGCTGTGGACTGCTCGGGTTCCTCTGATTTGCTTTAATGATGTCGCCTATCATCTGCCTGACCGAGTGATGAGGCAGTTTGGTATGGCCCAGCATTTACCGGAACAACCACCGCATTACAGGATTGATATTGAAGCCGGGGAGAATGCTATGGCAATTGAGACATGGATCGAGCGCTACATGCACACGCAACAGGAATGCGAGTTCACATTGTTCGAACAAGAATATCTGTCTTGGTACTGGAACATCACGCGTCGATATGTTCTTTGTGCCATCGATCCACCTACAGCGCCTCCTGTTGTTGCATACCCTTACACTCCTAGAGCACCTCTCGAAAGGAATGTGGTACGTAGTACATACAGTCTTTATTTCAATATTTGAAATTTATACCTTTTCTTGAATTTTATGTCATGGCAGGCGGACAGCATTTACCGTGCGATCGAAATTGTGGACGAGCTTGCACAAGAGGTTCCTGAAAGGTCGCAGGGGAAATGCTTTAGTGTAAAACGCATCTTAGAAACTATTTTGGGAAGAAAAAAGTTAACAAGACCAAGACCGCCTCCACCGCCTCCTCCTCCGCCAGCACAAGGGCTCATCGAACATGCCATAGAAGCCCATGGCGTTCCTCCCACTACTCTTACGTATCAGCGACGTAGACATCGAAAAGGCGCATCTTCATCTCAAGAAACACAGGTTGAAATTGCTCCCGGCCCTTCACAGCCTATAGATCCTACACAAGCAAGTGAAGAGGAGGATTCACCGGATGAAATTCCACTGTCTATGAGAAAACCAAGACGAACTCCACGAGAACTTCGTAGGTTGAAGAACTGAGGATGGTATAATTTATTTTAGGATTATTTGTTATGTTGCGTTGTAGGATGTTAATTGTTTGAATTAAATTGTTGAATTGGTGGATGTAGTAATTTGAGTTGTGGATGATTGAGTTTGATTGAAATGTTGAATTATTGGATGTTGTAATATGTTGAATTATTGGATGATTGAAATGTTGAATTATTGGATGTTGAATTAGTGCAATTGGTGTTACATGGTTTCTATTTTGAAACCCTGCAATTTTGCGGCGACTTTTGAAAAGGCGCCCCAGTAATGTGCAGGGTTTTCAAAACAGAAACCCAGCCCTTTAACCTTCCTCATAACTTACTTTACCAAATTGAAAATATAGAACCTAAAACCTAACCCACTTCTCTCTTCCACAAATTCAATATTTCCCGACGACAAAAGAATATCTTTTTGAGATTTACAAACGCCAAAAGAAGGTAAGATTCATAAGCTCTATTAAATTTGTTTAATCTTTTGCGATTTAGTATAACTCCAACATTGATATTTTCAAGAATGGATAATTGGGAGATAGACGACGAGACGATGATGAAAATGTATGACGAATTTGAACAACAACGAGGCTCTACGTCGGTTAATGAAGTAAATGTTGCAGTTGATTTCGTCCCCGAAACACAGGTTGAAAACTTGCCCCCCTCTAGGGTTGGCGGTACATCAACATTGGCCATGGATAGCGGTGAATCAAAACATCAATCACTTCATGGAAGATTAATGGATGTGCTTGCTCGTCGTAAGACTAACAATGATAGTATAAGCCGGACACCGCCTCGGGTACTTTGTTATTGCGGAGATGAATGTAAATTTGTTGTGTGTCGGAATGAAAGGAATGCGGGCCGTCGCTTTTAGCGTTGTGAATCGTACGACGATAATAAGATACGCCCAAATGATGTTGAATGTTGTAACTTTTTTAAATGGAAAGATCCAGAAATGTGTCCGAGGGGAGTTGCATACGCCCTTGAGATGCAAGCGAAAAACGCCCGTTTGGAGAAGTTAAACCTACAATATCGCAAAGCACTATTGAATAAGGGTGTACCATTCGATAAGTTGAGTCCTCGTACATTGTGGGAGGAGAAGTAAGCACGAATGTAATTGTATCGTTGAATTTGTATCGGTAGCTTTCATTTATATGTAATTGTATTATGTATCGTTGAACAAGTATTGTAAAGGTTTATGTAACACTAGCTTACATTTGCATATGTATACGTATCACATAACATTCGTCATCTTGAACATAGCACATGAAATAAAAACACAAACTGTTCTTACATTAACAACATACGGCTTACAAACATCAAACCAATAATAACACGCATACGAAAACTAAATAACTGAATTACAACGACTCCTTTTGTGACCGTGCATACCACATTTACTGCATCTATTAGGCCTTGGTGGCTACATCTCGTCCATAACGCCTTTAATTCTAGTTGACTTAGGCCTTCCTGGAGCTCGCCTTGCAGGAGGTGGAAGTACCATTTGACCTTCGTGTGGAGACCAAAACCTTTTATCGCGTACGGGATGAAATTATCCAGAGTATGCCGCTAGGTAATTCTGAACAGAGTACCAATGTGATGCAAAATCATGATGAGCTTTGTTCGCACCATTGGCCACCGACGAACAAGCAGCCATCACATGGGCGTAGGGGAAATGTTGCAGTAATGGGATGTTGCATGTACATGAACAAGTGCTACCATCGATTATAACTTTGAATTCATCTCCGAAGTAATGAATCACTTGCCATTCAATTTGACTGAAACGGACAATTCGACAACGTCTAGCTTCGCTTGCTCTCTCCGCTATTTTTGCTTCCCATTTTGGCGTGACACGAAGTGTGGAATTCTTAGCTAACTCTCTTCTTTGGCAAAAGTAATCAACGGATCGATAGAAGGTACGTGCAACAAGTGCTCTAATAGGCAAAGATTTAGCACCCCTAAGTACACCATTAAAACTTTCTGATGCATTAGTCGTCATAACATGAAAACGACCACCATCATCTTTACATAAAGCCCAATTTTCCTCCTTTCCACCCAAACTTCTCTCTATCCAGTTGTGTGCTCTTATACTGCTGGTTTTAATTTCCTCACGAATCTTTATATACTCAATCTCCTCAGAGGCACATGCAGCAGCGTAGAATAAACCGGTCAATCGTTTGTCTTTGAAACACGCTGCTTGAAAGTTAGCTTTCAAATGTCTAGCACAATATCTATGTTTATGTGCGGCTAGCCATTTGCTCTGCAACGCTGTAGGTATTCCTTTCATTCTATCAGAAATGAAAGTAATACGACGATTGTTCACGCTGTGAATGAACCTTTGCATGCATGCAAAAAACCAACCCCAACTATCACTGGATTCAGACTCAACGATGGCAAATGCCAAGGGAAATAGCTGATCATTTGCATCAACGGCTGTTGCAACAAGTAAGGTGCCTTTGTATTTTCCATATAGATGTGTACCATCTATGCAAAGCAAAGGTCGACAATGGACAAATCCCTCAATACAAGGCCCAAATGACCAAAATGCACGATCAAAAACTCCATACTCATCAGTTGTCACATGTCCTACACTTTCGGGATTTGTTTTGCATATTTCACCAGTATTGTCGAAGGTTGGCATATGACACTGCCCAATCGCCGTAAATTCGTTCAATTGCCTTGCTCAATGCTCTCCATGCTTTCAGATAGCTAATTTTTATAAATAATTGTTCCTCCATTAGAACTTGCACCGTCCCGGCTGTAATGTTCAAATCAGATTTCACGAAAGGCATGATCTTCGATACCATGAAGGATGATGTAGCTTGACTATGATTTAAGTTCACTGTAGGGTTAACACATGTATGATCACTAGGATATTTTTTAATAACCCACCATCCAGCCTGTGTTTTTTTTGAGTCAATAGCATGTATTCTCCAAGGACAACTGTCATCAACGTTGCAAATGGCGGTATATTTTGCTTTGTTCGACCTTATTGGCTTAAAAGACACCGCATGTAAGATTGACCATTCTGATAGTTGTTGCAGAAATTTAGCTTTACTCTCAAACACCATGCCAACTTTGAAACCAGTTTGTACGCTTCAGGATAGAATAATTCGCTGTTGAAGTTTACATTTGCTACAATTGACTTAGCCATAATTTGTGCACTGCACAAATCATCATCCAACGGTATCTCCATTTCCGGTTCATCATTGTCCACACAATCTGCTTCTGCACCTCCAAAATCGTACTCTAGTGGATCATTGTTAACTTGCATATTTTCCACCCAGGTTGTATCAACCTCTGGTATTGACACAACAGACATACTATCAAGTGCTGGAACATCTACAGCTTGTACATCTTCTTCATCTTCTACATCCATATCATCATTGCACATAGTTTGACCGGCTGGTTCATTTGGTGGTTGGACGTATGACTGTGTAGTAGTGTTGTTTGTTGCGCAGCTGCAGTAAATTAATACAACAATTTTAGTTTATTTCTTCATACCAACGATTTTGCAACATATTGCAATATTTAACTTACTTTTGGCTTAAATGGTAAAATTCGGGCCGAGTTGGCTGCATTCGTTCATTTGTACGGCTACTCGATGCTCTAGCACTTCTTTGAGTGGAATTCTGAATTGGAATAAAACTGCACGGGAATACAAATTAGGTATAATATTTATATAAATTCAATACAACATATCTCAATGTAATCACGGCTAAACGATACCTCTGACTCATTCGTGGAAAGCTATCCTGCGTTAAATGTCGATAGGTAAATTGGACATTTGGATGCAAACTCATGAATGGATGAAACCCATAATACATTTGTTGTTGCCCGTATTGCGATATGTGCTGAGTCGGATTGCTAAAACTAGGTGACGGAATTCCTTGCCCGATACTCATGTTCCCCACCATTCTAGAATATTCTTCAACGCCAAAATTAGTTACGGGTGCCGGTGTTGGTTGTTCTGCAACCGATCTTCTTTTTTTCCCAACAAACAACTCAATAGATTTGGTCGAGGCAGCAAACATTAATTCAACATCCTCGTCGTCAACAATTTTGATTGCTTTGGATCCGGAATCTGTTGGCCAATTGCAAACTATTTCAATCTCGTACTCTTCTGGTTTTATCTTTGTTGCTTTATAAACCGACTCTTTCAACTACTCAAAAGTAGACCCTCTTCGAACTTTAGCCGGTTTGTAAGATCCACCAAGATATTTCGCACACATTAAATCGTCAATAACCAATTCACCATCAAAATAGCATATAGTTGGAATAAAACTAGGAGCCATTCTACATCAAGCAAAAAATAATTTAGTTTGCAAACTAAATTCAAAACTTAGGGTTTCTACTGCATACCTTGATTGGATTCGACCGTATGACGTTTTGCTATGATTGAGCGATCTACTACTTTTAAGAATATTAAAACGAAATTTAATTGGGTTTGGGCAAAAATTTAGGAATATAGGGTTTTGGGGTTTTTTGGAATAGAAGAGGAAGAGTAAAGAATGAGGAAGGAAGGAAGGGGGGCTCTGGTTATGTTGCAGAGCCCCGAATGGGCGACTTTTGGGAAGTCGCCCACTGACGACTTCTCAGAAGTCACCCATTTTTTTTAAAAATAAGCGGGCGACTTTTGGGAAGTCGCCAGTGGACGACTTCCCAAAAGTCGCCTGTATTATGCGCAAAAAAAAAAAAACTAATGACTTTTCAAAAGTCACCAGTATGTTTTGGCCAGCTCGGAGCTGAGCTGGCCAAAACAGGGCTAAATCTGATATTACTTTTAATAATGAGCTATTTGCGATAATTAGTTTTAAAACAAGGCTAAAAGTAAAAAAAAATCCAAAAATAAATACTCTCAAATCACATAGAATTGATTAAATACTCTCAAATCACATAGAATTAATCAAAAGAGGAACCTACTCTTTGAAAAATAAATACTCTCAAATCACATAGAATTAATCGATGCCGTTTGAAGAATTAGCCTTAGGGAGCGGTAGAGAGTTTTTGGTGTTAATACGGGGTTGTGCGGTCGTGGTCAAAATCAAATGTTCCAAACTAGGTTTAGACATTGGCGTGGATATAGGCAATGGGAGGTTGAACTGGGTGCGGCGTTGGATTCATGGTCGAGAGGAGCATCTTCGGAGCAACTTTGGGCTGGTGCGACTTACTATGCGCTTGCAACAAGTTGTCATGCGTCGCCTTTTGCTATGGTTACCGGAAGGTGATAGCATTGGTGTAGATAAGTCGAGTTGGTGAAGGGAGAGTCGTTGGCGAAGCCGGGAGGTGATTCCGTTAATCCTAGCTTCATATTTATATGTTTTTGTGCACATTGTAGTGGGTTTGTGCACACTCTGTTTACTGGGGGAAGTAGAATAGGTGAAAAGAAGAAGAGTGTAGGCCTGTTAAGGTGATTTTCCTATTTTCGAGCATGTATGCGTTTCTGGCTTTCATTTCATTGTCTTGCCTTGCCCTGTTTTGCCTTACCATGTGCACAGGTCTGATAATATAATACTTACACTAGTATTTGTTCATGTGTACACTGACAACTTCTTGTCTTTCTTTGAGCTTTGGCATTGCTTCGAGACTCTGATACTCTGAGTTCCGTAATATAGTTTAAATGTGGTTTGCCCGATTGTAATTTTGATTGTTCTTGCAATTTGCCTTGTTAGCCTCGACATTTGAACGATTGAACTGCCTTTATCATGTGCACTTGTATATACATGCTCTTGCTTTTGAGGCACATAATCTGTGAGCTGCTGCATATGCATATTTATTTGACACATAAACTTCTCTTAAACAGATAAATATGCAAATATGTATATGTGGTACGTGCTAAGTGTAAGTAAATGTAGTTAAAGGTTTTGAGTTTCGTTCCAGCAAAACAAGAAATTCTTTTGTTTCAAATCTATCCAAGAAAGTGGCAAATTTATATGTTAGTTGAGAGACATCTGTTTCATATGTTTGCTTTTTGCAAATAGGTGGGATATGTTTTGTTTGTTGGGCCGTATTTGATGTTTTTTTGAGATATTTGGCCTTATTACTATCGTTCTATTTTGTGTTTGATATGCATATATTTTTGAACGTTGGTATAAATGTAGTTAAAAGGTTTATGGAATAAACAAGGTAAATTTATTAGTAATTTTATTGAAATAAAATATAAATTGTTATTTAATGGATATGAAGTAGTTTTAGATTTTAATATGATTCAAGTTTCAAATAGATTTAAATAAATGTACCAAATTGATATAAATGTTTTAAAATTATTTATAAATAGTAATTAGTGATAGAAAACTATGAATTGATTTTTATATGCAATATTTGCCTTTACAAGTTATTTTGGATTATATAAGGTAAATTTTGAGGTATATAGCTTCATAAATTATTTTGAGATATTTTTTTATTATCCATCTCTTAAGACTTATTTTGTTATATGAAATTATATATTGTGAATGAATTATTTTTAAGTATTGATTTATTTATTTTAATATATTTATTTCGATATTTCTTTTCCTGTGTATTTATATAAAGATTTGACTGATGATTTTAATATGATACGGTGATGACAAACTTTATATTTGATTTATGAGATTTTGTTTCCATATGACGAGAAATTTGAATAAACGGGTAAGTGATACCATCTGGTATGAGACTTTCGATAACACTTTTTCGGTTATTTATTGGACTTATCATATAGAAATGCCTAGTATGGATCGAGTGTAGTTTATGAACTCTGAATAATTATTCGAACAACATGCGGTGGTATGGGACACCGTTATGTTATTCATTTGATTGTTCATGGTAAGTAAATATCACTCAAACGGGGATTACTCATATGTGTAATACTTGCTGCTCTGAGTATATTATAGCCATGTGTTAGCTAATGGGTAGAGTCGTGTGTTAGTGAAGGAATTGAGCTCTAGTGTATCATAGTCATGTATTGACTTACACGTAGCCGTGTGGAGGCTTATGTCTAAAGCTATGTAGAGATATAGGATATGAGTATTATAGTCATCCACTTGTTGTCTAGCTCCCTTTATGGGTTGGGAGTGAATCAGCTTGGCCAGTATCCACCCTGTCAACATGATCGTGGGGTCATGCCCTAGATCCGCGACACCGTTGTTGGATATTTTGGATGTGCAATACAGGATTGGTATTTGGTATGGTGGGTGCCCTACCGCCCCTTGTGTCACGTAGGCCAGCAGTCTGTTACCTATGGAGCAAAGCAGGGTCATAACCAGGGCTACGCGTAGACGAGCCACTAGTGGATGGGGTCACGATGTCCATTGAAGTAACTGATGACTGTAGGGATAGATGGTACTCTACGGGAGACGAGTAGTCCTGGGTCCCTAGAGCATGATGTGTGCTATCAATCTTCCATTTTGGTTCAGGGAATATGAGCGTGTTGTGGATAAGCATATATTATTCACTATTGCATGAGATGGCTATACTAGAGACAGAATAAGTCTAAAGTGTAGCCAGTCTTTGTTATATCCATACTGTTAGATGATAATTTGATATTTTGAGATAGCCTTTAGTATTGATTATGATTTAGATCGTGTTAGATTATCTTTGTGATTTGTATAGTTTTGGTTATCATTTCGATGATTTGATGAGCTATATCACATTATCCATTAATCTATGATTTTATGATACTATATTATGGCATTGATGTGTATTAGCTCTTTTTACTTGATGATTTTATTTTGTATAATAAAGTTGTATTGTATGGATATGTATATTCACCCATTAGAATTGATTATGAGATTTCTATTTTGGTATGTTTCTATATGGATGATTTCATCTTTTGATAGCATTTCTAATTGATTTATAAGGATTTGAAATATTTGAGTAATGTGATGCCTTGAAGATTATTTATATATTTATACACACACACACTCTTTCACATGTTGTTTGACGTTTGAGTATCTTCGATTGTAATATCATATTATTCTTCCTTATTTATATCGTATCATCTTATTTATGATCCTTGATTAAACATTAATATATATATAAATCAACGTGAGTTAGATGTTATCAAGTTGTAAATTGATTATTTACCTTATTTTATTGAGAGAATCAACATTTGAGATATTTTTATTTAAACAATAGTATATGTTATATACTATATTGTATGTTATCACTGCGATTGACTGTGTGTTCTCCGTTATTTATTACATATTGTGTATTGTTCTATCTTGGAGACACACGTGTTTATTGTTTTGTATCGATACTGTGTATGTAAAGGTATGTTACTTATTTGATGTATTAATACATAGTAGTGTTAGTCCAAAAGAATATTCATGTGTGTACCCCATATAGTCTCATTCTCCATATTATCTGATAGTATTTCTCTGTAATACTCTTGGATAGGTGGGTATAGAGGTGGGGTATTACAAATGGTATCAAAGCAGGTTCAAAACAATACATTGTATGTAAGAGACACAAGTCAAGACCTTAGTGGGACTTAGAATCCCTGGTCCTTGGGAATGTTGGGTAATTTTCTATAATATGAGATAGAATATTAGGGTAATCATCAAGGGGCGTATTTGTAGATTTATAAATATACGTGCTTACATATATAATCAATTTCTTTTCATTCAAGTATGAAGTGTATAATGGTTGTAGTAGCAAGGACGAAAGTAGTTAGCCTAACCAGAAGCATTTGTATTTACGATTTTAAATGATTTAGTGTTGTATTATTATGGTTTGGCCTAATATTGTGTAGTTAAATTATGATTTTGATCAGAGTGCACAGCGGGAAATCTATTTATTAATTTTTGCTGGAGGCATTTATGTTTATTGGGAATTGAATAATATATTGGAAAGTACTTTAATAAAAGTGTGAAATGTGATTTGAAAGGAAATTTTGTTAATAAATTATGGATTTGTTTAATGGCTCTAAAGGTAATTTTATGGAAAATATGCATTGGAATTGTAGTGAATTGTGATAATTAAAACTCATATTAAGATACCATGAACTTGAGTAAGTTTATAAGTTAATATGGAGGGATGATTATGAGGTATATTTTATTAATGATTATTGAGTAGTATTTGGATAATATGTTGGAGGTGATTTTTTTATCAATTTTGTGAAATTTAGTTTAAAATAAAATTATTTTGATGGGAAAGACTTTATATTGGAAGTTCAGAGTGTATTAATGGTTATTTGATTTACATCCAAATATAATTAATAACAGAGTTATTGGCTTTATTATAGATTCCTTCTAAGGAAATTACGACAACGCAATTTTATTAGGGTCTAAGTCTATAACAACCTGATTTTTAAGGATAATTTATTAATGATGCTTTATTTATTTATTTTGGAATTTGAAAATATGAACGAATTGTTTTGGAAATAATGATAAATTAGAATGTTGTAAATACTAAGTTTAATTTTGATAAGTGAATAAATTTATTAATATAGTTTGGAAATTAATTAGTAATGATTTGAATGAAATGATAAATTAAATAATGAAATTACAAAAAATAAAGTTTTGTAAAACAAAATAATGTTATAAACTATTAGAAAGTAGTTTTATATAAAAATAATTTTGTATTCATATGGTGCCATACCAATGCTGGATTGATAATTGTTGTTGTATGCGAACTCTACTAAGTGTAAATGATCGTTCCATGAGCCACCAAATCGGGAATGCAAGCTTGCAAGAGATCCTTTATGATACGATTCATCCTCTTAATCTGCCCATCTGTTTGCTGGTGATAAGCTGTACTGAGATACAACTTGACCAATTTGGTTACCGTTCGACTAGAGTTTATGGGTATAAATCTAGCACTCTTCGTCAATCTATCGACTATGACCTAGATACTATCGTAGCCTCCTCTAGTCCTTGGCAATCCATCGATGAAATCCATTGAAAATTGTTCCCATTTCCACTCGGGAATCTCGAGCGGTTGTAGTAAACCACTCGGCTTCTTTTGCTTTTCCTTTACCAACTGACGGTTCATGCAGTTCGAGATGAATGTCCCAACGTCCTTTTTCATCCCTTCCCAATAAAATGTCTGCCTCATATCATGGTTCATTTATTGCCACTAGGATGTATAGTCAATCTCGAATGATGGCAATCACGTAGCACCTCATCCCTCAATCCATCGACATTAGGAACAAACAATCTCCCGTCCTTCTGAAGCTAACCATCATGATCCAGCATGTACTGCTTCATTTTTCTCAGACTTTACCCCATCCTCTATCTTTGCCATGATCTCCGCTAGTCTAGCATCTCGCCTCTAACTAGTACCAATCCGCTCAATTAAGGTGGGTCTGATCGTCAGGCTAGCCAACACTTTTGGCTCTAGCTTACATCGAGGTCTAAAATCATAGTCAATAATAAACTCCAATTGCTTCCACTCTAGATACATCGCTCCCAAACTAGCATGTCTCCTACTCAAATCATCAATGACTGCATTTCCCTTACCGGAAGTATAGGAAATATTAAACTCATAGGAGGATAAGAACTCTAACCATCGCTGTTGACAAAGGTTAAGGTCGTTCTGGAGAATAGATACTTCAACGACTTATGGTCCATATACAACTCGAACCTCTCCTCAAGCAAATGATGCCTCCATATCTTCAAAGCAAATACTATCGCTGCAACTCCAAACCTTGAGTCGGACACTTTGTCTCATGCGGCTTTAGCTGTCGACTAGCGTATGCGATAACTTTTTATTTCTGCATCAACACCGCACCTAATCCAGTACCACAGGCGTCTGTGTATACTGTCAGCTTCTCATTCCCGCTCGAAATGAATAACACTGGTACACTCATCAACCTCTCCTTCAGATGTAGGAATGCATGCTCGTGCCTCCCGTCTCAAATAAAAGTCCGATTCTTCTTCATCTAGTTGGTCAATAGTGCTGCTACCTTAGATATGTCTTTGATAAAATGTTTATAGTATCCCACCAATCCAAGGAAACTTCTCACGTCTATAGCGATATTGGGTCTATCCCAGTCCTATACTACTACCACCTTCATAGGATCTATAGCAATACCCTTCTCGGAAATGATATGACCCAAAAATCTCACTTTCCTCCTCTGGAAGTGACACTTTGAAAACTTCGCCTTCAGTTGGTGCTTCATCAACACCTTGAGCACAATCCTCAAATGATTCTTGTGCTCCTCCTCCATCATCGAATAAACAATGATATCATCCATGAATACAAGTAAAACTTATTTCGTTGATCCCTTAAAACATGATTTATAAAAGTAATAAAGTATGTCAGTACGTTGGTTAACCCGAATGGCATAAGCAACTGCTCATTGAACCCAAATGACACACGAAACGCTGTGACCGGCACAATTTCCTTTGCCACTCTTAGTTGATGAACCCTGTTGCAAGTTCTAATAGAGAAAACACCTTCATGCTATGGAGCTAATTGAACAAGTCATCTACACGAGGGAGTGGATAGTTGTTCTTCTTCATTACCTTATTCAGCATCCAATAATCTACATACAACCTTAGAGAGCCATCCGCCTTAATGGCGATATTACAAGTGCGCCCCACTCAGATATGCTCCTATGAATGAACCCTCATCTTAATAGGTCATTCACTTGTATATCTAACTCCTTCTCTCTAGGTGCCATATGCCTTAAGGGCATAACTATCGGTCTGGCATCCTTCACCAAGTCTATGCGGAAATCAATCTCATGATGTGGCAGTAATTCGGTCACCTTCTCAAACACATCCAGATACTCTCTCACTATAGGCAAAAATGACAACTCATCATGTGGAATCTCAAGCAGATATAAAAAGCTAACCATAACTCCATCCTCTTGAAAGCAGCCAATTACTACCATCCACCCCTTCATAGCCCCAATCGTCACTAACAACCTCTCGCAATCCTACCACAAACTTCCTCAGCCATCCCATCCCCGGTATAATACCGAACCCAACAAAACCCAAAAAAAGTAATCACAAGCAAACACTCATCCATAACTTGACAAGGCTAAGTCTTGACAAACCATGCACAAGTTAGTCGATCCTCCAATAGGGTTTGTGAAAATCAAAGGTCGGTTAACTACCTTGGGTTTCAATCCCAATCTATCACCAAATCACTAGATATGAAGGAATGTGAAGCCCTAGTATCAAATAAAACATGTAAAAGTGTATTAGAAATAGAAAGTATACCCTGTATAATGACGATCTTCCCCTTCTCCTTTGCCGATGGAGAACTCGATGAAGCTAGAACATCGTTCAAAGCATAAGCAGACACAACTTGCTTATTCTATCGTAGCTCTAGACAATCCTTCTTCATATGCCCTAGCTTGTTGCATTTAAAACATATTTTCTTCTCATTCCTATAATTTTTTCTAAGATGGACCTTCTCTCCATAGTTGTAGCAAGTAGGCTCCTACTTGCCTTTCTTCTGGCCATCCTTCTGAAGCTGCTTCTTCTTATTGTTGTCCCACTTTCTCTTGCCTCCCCCGCCAGCCAGCGACTTTAGCTCATCCCTTGGAGCAGCAACTAGCTTAGGCTTAGGATATAGACTCTCATGTCTAAGAACCTTCTCCACCAACCTCTTAAAGGTATCATTGATATGACTCATGAGTTTTTCACTAAGATAATCGTTCAAGCCCATAATGAACTTTTCATTCATCTTGAGCGGAGTATCGATAAAAGATAAACCATAATTTGACCATGTTGAACTTGGCTATGTGCTCCGACACAAACATATCCCCATGTCCCGAGTTAGCAAACTTTCGGAAGAGCGTCGACTTCTGAGCGGCCGATATATACTTCTCTTCAACTCTTGCCTTAAACTGCTCCCAAGTAATCCAATCCTCAAGGGTAGTAAACTTAATGGTATTCTACCATCCTATAGCTCATCTATGAAGCTGTTTGGAGGCCAGCTTTCTCTTTATCACATCCTCTAACTCCATATCCTCAAAGATGCATTTGCTAGTGCTTAACCAATCCTGCACTTCGATGACTGATAATATTTCGAGGAACGGTTTGCCTCCCATAGAAGAATAATCCTTGTTTAGTTTGGAAAAGTTCGCCCTCGACGCTTGCACTAGAGCACCACCACCAACAACCATAGTAGGAGAAACTTGGGCATTTTGAACCATGTTTCGCAGCATCTTAGCAAACATGTTCTGTAAGACGGGGTTAGCAGCCCCCAAACCTGCCCCCTCCTTAACTTCAAAAATGATGTTCCTAACAGCATTCCTCGTTAGCCGGCTCATTCTTACAAGTTGTAATAAGAATGATCAGTCTCTCTAAAAGGAACGAGTCGTGTCCATGAATTCAATGCAACTTATATACTATATATATATATATATGTACACACACAAATATAGTTTCGAAAACCAAAATATAACAAGTACGCTCTTTCATATACCGCTCGATCCATTCTAAGATGATAGCTCCTTCTTTATCTCTAATGGATCCAAGTATCAATGTAACACCCCTAATTTTGATTAACATTATTCAAGAGATTTAATTAGATAAGTTAAATAAAATAATGTGATGTGTAGTAAGTTAAGAAGGATGAGATTTGATAAGTTACAAGGTCGAGCCTTAACTAATTAATTGTTAAGATTATTTTAGAAGGAATAGATCTATTTTTTGAAAATCCACTAAGTAAGAACCAAGAACAAGGCCGACCATTAACAAGCAAGAGAAGAGGAAATCTAAATGAGATTTAGGAGGCAAAGCTAAGGAAAACATTCTCCATCAAATCTTAACTCCATTATCCAATCTAAGATGAATAATAATAGACCGTCTCATTTTTATACTTGTTGATTTCAAATCTTAATGGATTTTGATTCGTGATGATGCTATGATGTGCCATGTTTGATTTTATCATTGTATGGATAGAATAATAATTTATTGGAATTTATATGAAATTATTTAAATAGGTTTTAAGAGTAAAACCTAAGTTTTTGATCTCCTAATGATTTGATTTTTTGATATGATGTGTAAAACATAATTTTTGATTTCATAATTTTTCAAATTCACAGGAATATTTTATGAATTTCCTAAGAGAGAAGGGCATTTATTTTGAGGTTTAATTATAAAAAATAATTAAATAATGATTTTGGGCTCGAAATTTTTATATGTTAAGAATATGTTAATTTTAATTTTTGGTGAATTATTAGGATTTTTCACAAAAGATTATGATTTTATATGAAATTATTAAGTTAGAAAAGCTTATAAAAAAGTATTAAATAATTAATATTATTTAAAGGGTGCAAAAATTGTTTTAGGAAAGAAAATGGAGTTGCAGCTGATTTCTAAAAATAATTTGGGAAAGCATGTTTTCGACCATTAGAAAACTTACAAAGAATAAGAGTTGGTGAAACGAAATTCCTTTATATAGAAATAAAACAGTTTTTATGGTAATTACGGTGTTGCCTTAACGCACATATCAATGCCAATGCCAATGCCAATGCCCTGATAATGTAGTAGCTATGAGTGGCGACACCGAAATAGAGGGAAGCATATCATAACTACTCAAGTAGTTATGGAATGATTCAGTCCATGTTGAATTGATCAATGTCGACCTGGTAATCTCGTAATATACCGGGGCAATGCCGAGAGACCCTATTTCCTTGTTTTGATAATATACAGCTTTCATGCGGCAATTAAGTAAAGCCAAACCCTTTAATTTCATTATAAAATTATTTTTCGATGCTATTTCCACTATCTTTTCGGCATCGCTATGATGCCGCACGTTGTCTATTTTAATAACTATGGTTTTAAGCTAGTGATGCCGCCAACCTTACTTTCGATATTGATTGTTTTATAGCAATGATGCCGCTATATCACGGGTTCGATAACCCTTGTTATGACATAGTAGCTGCTATTTTTATAGCACCCAATATTAGTGCTTTATGATATTGATGTCGCACGTTATCAATGTCGGCTTCAAAGTATATTCATATATATAAGGCTCTATTCATTAGGTTTGGCAACCTATAAATTTCTATGTTGCGACAACATTTACTTCGGCATTATATCCTTATGTTTTTATAAAACCAGAATTATTTTAAAGGCTTTGATATGGAGGGATGCGACATCCATGCCGGCTATATCAATGCCGCTAGCTTTTGAAAACGAACATATTCTAAATTATGGCGTTAAGTCCTATAATAAAGAGGTCCGACATCCTCCTATTATTTCTAACATATACATGGAAGTATTAAAATGGTTTATAAAGTGGCATAACAAATTGGTAAAATAAGGGGCTATATTTTCCTTATTTTAAATATGAATTAAAGGGATTAATCATATATAATGATAAATGTTTTCAAGGAATAAATTATTGTATAGCCGAAGTTTTTATATGAAATTACGAAAGAGGGTTATTACTTAAGGTTAAGTAATTATATGATGCCAATTGATTGAACATATTTGAATGATGGATGCTATATGTTCTTATTTTTAATTGATCAGTTATTGTCCATGATTATTATTGTCATACTCATATCACCATGACCCATAACTGCATTTTGGGATATAAAAGGGCAGAATATCCAACTAGGTTGACCCATTAGTAAGTATAACTAGATTTAACTCCTAAATGAGTAGATTACATTCAGGAGATCAGATAGATCAGAAGAGTTAGGATGTCCAAAACCATTGAAAAGATTATGATATGAGATATGGTATTGGAAGGCTCCAATAGGTTCGTGGTGATCCCATAAAAACTATGGCTTGAGTAGTGCTATCAGAGGATATCCAATAGGTTCCTAGTGATCCCATAAAAACTATAATATGAGATATATTATTGAAGTGGTCCAATAGTTTCATAGCGATCCCACAAAAATTATAATTGGAAATTGTTATTGGTAGAAACCAATAGGTTCTTAGTGATCCCATGGAAACTATGATTCCATACAAGTAGTCCTTAAAAGCTTTAACAAGTTATTAATCAGCCCATGAAAACTAAGAGGTTCATAGTGACCATAGGAAAACTATGGATTGAGACAGTAATCAGTTTGTGAAAGGGTGAACTTAGGGTAGATATAACCCTATGTTGACAGATGAGTCATACTTACCCACATTGCGTACTTGCATATGATTATGTTGTTATATTTTAACCATTGTAGATGTAGGAGCACAGTACATGGTTGATATGTTGGCTAAGGTACTAGTGAAGGGAAAACCCGTTCCGCTTAGCGGTGTGATCTCACTAGATGTCTATTTCTGGTTCGAAGGGGTAGTTTATCATTCACACCAAATTGTTTGTTCGATCCAACGTTTTTCTTTTTTCCCTTAAAATCTCAGAGGTCGGAAGTAAGGGTTTCTAAGTTTCTAGTAAAACAAATAAGCTTCTGGAGATGTGTAGGATGCAATCTAGCTGTTTAGGAGTTCTTATCTAATCTGCTGTGTTGTTTGATTTTGTCTATATGGATGTAATGACAAGTTATATAATTTCCAAGTGTTAGACTCTGATCCATCAAGGGGGCATCTTTATATGTCACTCTTGGAGTATTTTTTTAAATAATTACATTTTCTCTAAACATCAAATTGTGAATGGGATTATGTAATGAATATGGAATATTATTTGTGAAATGAAATATGAAAACTTATTATAAAATTGTGTTTGAAAATTTTCATATTCATGTGCTTCTGATGTTACTAGTATGATTAACATAGCCGTATTTTTTCATTGGAAATTAATAACTACGGATGGTTGTAGCATCCATAGCGCTTAATTTCAAGCCTCATAATAGGGGATGTTACGAGTTGGTATTAGAGCATAGGTTATGTAAATTTAAAAGATTAGAAGATTTTAATAACATAATCCTAATGAAATAGAGAATAAGATTGGCGGTTGGGATAACGCTATAGTAACGTACTTGTATTTGCTATATATAAATATGTATTCTCCCCTCTCTCTTAGACTGTTCTTCTATATCTTATTAAGACTCATATGCAGATTATGAGAAAGTAAGATATGGAAGCAGAAAACAAAAGAGTGAACCTAGGTGGAGGAAGCAGCACAACCAACAAAAATGCTTGACCCACCACTAGAAGGAATCCCGATCGATGGGCAAAAGCTAATCAAAATGCAAATGCTAACGTAGGTGCTGGGAACCCTCCAATAGTTGTGGGGACTATGTACCAGTTCTTTATCAACATGATGCAAGCTGGAGTAGCTGTTGGTTTAGCTAGAGGGAATGCTACTAATGTGGGAGGAGTTAATCTCGTGGCGCCTGTTCATAATAACTATGCTAAACTGAACCGAGATTATACTACTCTTGTAGGAAAGCCTTTTCTTGGAACTGATGATGCAATTGAAATGGAGAATTGGCTGCTGCATTATGAGAGGATTTTTGCCAACTTGGGATTGAATGATGAGCAAAAGAGGAGTTGGCTTCAAGGCAGTTGCAAGGTGCTGCACCCTACTGGTGGAATGGGGTAACTATTGGTGTGCTAGAAAAGGAATTGACTTGGGCTGAGTTCAAACAAAGGTTTGAGGAAAGGTTCTTATCTGAAGTAGCCAAGTCAACCTTGCTTAGGAAATTTATGGAACAGGAGCAATATGCGATGAAGTTTGATGAGCTGTCTAGGTATAGATATGCTACCATTGACACCGTGATTAAGCGGAATGAGAAGTTTATCCGGGTTTGAAGCCGAAGATTGCTAAAGAAACTATGCCACACCTTCGAGATCTAAGTAATAGTGGTGGAAATGGATATAAGGAATGAGGAGATGCTTGCGACTTTTAGGAAAGAGAAGTCAGTGGAGACTCGGGGTTTCCAGAGTAAGAAGAGGAAGTTCTTCAAGAGGAAAGGAGCTCAAAAGGTTGGAGCTACCAAGAAAGGACATTTTGATCATAAGTGTCGAACCGGTAAGGGAAAGAAGGTTGTGGAAAAGAAAGGTGTGAAGTGTTTCAACTACGACTAGATAGGGCACTACAAGAATCAGTGTCCAAAGCCGGCCAATACTGATTGGAACCATCATCTTCCAGACCGACCGCCGCTAAGAAAGGAAATTCTATAATGGAAGGTACGCTTTTGATTCATAGCATACTAATTAGAGTGTTATTTGATACAGGTGCGTCACAATTTTGTTTACCTTTCAGTGTTTGGTAGTTAAGTTAGAGATAGAACCATCATACCTTGTTACTTCCTAAGGGTAGTTAATCCAATAAGAGGGTATGCAATTCTGGGGATGAAATGTGACCATCTAGAATTTGAGTTGCTAGGTTATACTTTTGCATGCAGTTTGTTTGTGTTTGATTTTGCAGGTTTTGAGGTTATTTTGGGTATGGATTGGTTGAGCAAATACGATGCTAGGATATTTTTTCAAGATAGGAAAATATCATTGAGATACCCTAATATTAGTGACTGAATCATATACTCAGTTGAGAATTCGAGTCCAGAAGTTTATGCTTTATTGAGTGCCACAGAAGTGGAAGATGAGATAAATTGGGTTTATGTTGTAAAAGAACTTGCGGATGTTTTTGAACCTGTTATAGGACTATCGTTGAAATGAGCTATTAAGCTTCGTATAGATCTTGTACTTGGAGCTGAACCCATTAGTAGACCATCTAGCAGGATGACACCTACCGAAATGAAGGAGATAAAGGTGCAACTAGTGGACTTAGATGGAAAGAATTTTATTAGACCAACCAGTTCACCTAAGGGAGTGACCGTAGTGTTTGTGAAGAAATTGAGCTGGTCATTGAGATTATGTATTGATTACAATAAGTTGAATGAGAAGACGATAATGAATAAATATCCTTTTCCGAGGATCGATGATTTATTTGATCAGTTGACTAGAGCCAGAGTATTTTCCAATTGGATTTGGCAATAGGGTTCCATCGACTGATGGTAGCTGAGGATAGTTTTCCATTAACGGTGTTTCGAACAAGATATGGTTCGTACAAGTGGTTAGTAATACCATTCGGGTTAACTAATGCACCAACTTTCTTTGTAGACTTAATAAACCAGATTTTCTGAGAGCACTTGGATAGATTTGTATTGGTGTTCATTAATGACATTTTGATATATTATAAGGATGAAAGAGATCGTGAGATTCATCTTAGAATAATACTTGAGACGTTGATGCAGCATCAACTAAAAGCGAAGTTTTCGAAATGTCATTTCTGGAAAATAGAAGTGAAGTTTTTTGGTCATGTAGTTTCAAAAAATGGGTTGTCTATGGATCTAGCCAAGACTGAAGCTGTTAATAATTGAAAGAGACCCAAAACGGTGACCGAGATAAGAAGTTTTCTTGAATTAACTGGCTATTACCGGAGATTTATCAAGGATTTCTCGCGGATAGCAGCACCCCTTACTAAACTAACCATGAAGGACATAAAGTTTGTTTGGTCCAATAAATGTGAGGAAGCATTCCTTAAGTTAAAGCATCTATTGACCAATGCACCAATGTTAGTTTTTTCGGAGGAATCAAGATTTGGTGGTGTATATATATGCATGTGGAACATGATTAGGAGCTGTGTTGATGCAAAGAAGTAAAGTTATTGCATACGCTTCTTGACAACTCTGACCACATGAAGTTAGACATTCGACTCATGATTTGGAGTTGGCGGCAGTAATCTTTGCTTTGAAAGCGTGGAGACACTATCTTTTGGGAGAAAGATTCGAGTTGCATATGGATCATAAGTCCTTGCATTATTTATTCTCTCAAAAGGAGTTGAATATGAGATAGCAGAGGTGGTAGAAGTTTTTGGTGGCATACGTTTTTGGTATTGAGCATACACTAGAGAAAAGAAATAAAGTGGTAGATGCACTTAGCAGAAAACATCAGAATGTGGTGTTAGTTATGTTAGCAGAATGGAAGTATTTGGAGGCGTCGACTACTTGTAGTGTGCAGTTAAGGTCGACTGCTAGTTCTAGTCAGAGTACCGCCATATTGTCATGTTTAGAAGTTCGACCAGTATTGATCGAAAGGATTGTTTCTAAGTAAAGGGATGATCCATTACTAGCCGAAAGGATTAGAAGATTGGAAGGTGGAACTGGGATTGATGATCTAAAGGATTTTAGCCTTCACCAGAGGGGATTGTTAAGGAAGAATAGACGGTTATGTATTCCTAATGTTGGTGACCTAAGGAAGGAAGTTCTTAGGGAATGTCATCGATCGAAGTTTACTATACATCCTGGAGGAACTAAGTTGTATAGAAATATGAAGAGAAGTTTCTTCTTGGAAGGTATGAAAAGGGTGTAGGCTTTTGGGTGAAGCAATGTGCGAATTACCAGTAAGTAAAAGCTGATCATCAGAAGCCAAGTGGATTGCTTCAACCTTTAGATATACCGATATGGAAATGAGACTCCATATCTATGGATTTTATTGATGGGTTGCCAAGGTCGAATAGGAAAATGAGAGTATTTAGGTTATTGTGGATAGACTGACCAAGAGTGCACACTTCATTCCCGTTAAGTCAACCATGACGGCACCTGTATTGGCTAAGTTGTTTATGAAGAGTATTGTTAGACTACATGGCATTCCTAGTAGTATAGTCACTGACAGAGATACTTTGTTCACTAGTGAATTCTAGAAGATCTATAGGAGGTGTTAGGTACCAAGCTTAAGATGAGTACCGCTTATCATGCACAGATGGATGGGCAGACGGAGAGAGTAAATAAGGTACTTGAAGATTTATTGAGAGCTGTGTACTAGATTTTGGTGGGTCATGGGAAGACCATTTGCACTTAGTTGAGTTTTCCTATAATAATAGTTATCAGACTAGTATAGGAACGGTGCCTTTCGAAGCATTGTATGGAAGGTCGTGCAAATCACCAACATGTTGGTTGGAGACTGGAGACAAATTGGTCCTTTGTTTGGATATGGTAAGAGAAGCCATAGAGAAGATTGAGTTAATCTGAGTTAGGATGAGGGAAGCTCAGTCTAGGTAGAAAAGTTATGCAGATAAGAAGCGTAAGGATCTAGAGTTCTCAGTTAGAGATCATATTTTTATTAAAGTATCACCGATGAAGGGTGTGGTACGATTTGAAAAGTCAGGGAAACTGGCAACAAGATATGTTGGACCATTCCCTATTATAGAGAGGATCATGAAACTAGCGTATCGAGTAGAGTTACCGAATAGTTTGGTAGGAGTCCAATTTTTTTTTATGTTTCTCATCTTAGAAAGTATGTGCATGGTCCATAGACTACTATTGCTCTTATTGCATTGGAATATTTAGTAGTAGAACCGGATCTAACTTTTGTTAGAAAACTAGTTTGTGTTGTAGCGAGAGATAAGAAGAAGCTAAGGAATAAGACAATAAAGTTGGTGAAAGTCCAGTGTAGTGACAATGAGAAAGACTGTACTTGGAAGACAGATGATAGGATTAGGGATACTTATCCTGAGTTGTTATGATGGTATGTTCTATATTTGTTGTATATAGACTTTGTAGATGGTAGGATATACTAGCATTGTTTGCATGATTGATATGCTTATTATGCAATCCTTACTGAATTTCTAGGACGAAATTCTTTAAGGGGGGGGGCTGTAACATCCCTAATTTTGATTAACATTATTCAGGAGATTTGATTGGATAAATTAAATAGAATAATATGATGTGTAGTAAGGTAAGGAGGATGAGATTTGATAAATAACAAGGTCGAGCCTTAAATAATTAATTGTTAAGATTGTTTTAGGACTTAACACATAAAAGAATGTATGAAAGGGACAAAGTAGGAATATATCTACTTATTATCCCTTAAACCCTCACCCCTTATTAATTCTTATTTTTTGAAAATCCACTAAGTAACAACCAAGAACAAGGCTGACCATTAACAAGCTAGAGAAGAGGATATCTAAAGGGGATTTAGGAGGCAAAGCTAAGGAAAACATGCTCCATCAAATCTCAACTCCATTATCCAATCTAAGGTGAATAATAATAGACATCTCATTTTTATACTTGTTGATTTCGAATCTTGATGGATTTTGATTCGAGATATGCTATGATGTGTCCTGCTTGATTTTATCATTGTTTGGATAGAATAGTGATTTGTTGGAATTTTTATGATATTATTTTAATAGGTTTTAATAGTAAAACCTAAGTTTTTGATCTCCTAATGATTTGATTTTTTGATATGATGTGTAAAACATAATTTTGGAGATGAGTTTTTAATTTCATAATTGTTGAGTCAAGATTTTTATAGAGTTTTGATTTCTGACAAAGGGATAAGCCATGATCGACAAAAAGAAGTTATTCATTGTTTTAAAGAGACACAAAGAGCTCCATACATTAGAGGTTGATTATTTGGTATGTTAGTAGTGTTATTTATGTTAAAATCTATCCTCAAATAATCTCATACCTTCAATCTTTGAATATAAATGTATATATGTATGAGTGCACATTAACTATGCAGTCTGGGCTAAACCGGTCGACCGGTTTAAAACAAGGCGGTCGACCGTTTCTGCCCAGAATGCACAGATAACGTGCACAAGTGTACATAACGTATATATATTCAAATTCCTGTCTACTGGTCCATTTTGACCTGTCGACCGTTTTCAAACAGAAAGCAACCTTTCGTACAGACACTTCCTTTTCTTCAACGGTTGCTTCTCTTTCTCTTCACCAATGATCATGACCTTTGTTTGTATCTTTTCACAAAGGGTTACAACTGTTTATTTCTTATATAAACATCATGAAATCATTATTCCAAATAACCTATTCTATTATTCTAATCTCTATTCTATTGACCTCTGTCTTGAACTCTCAAACATTTCAATTGCTTATTGAATCATTGAAATTATTTCATATCTTTTGATTCAATTAAGTAATATACTTCCTTCAATCTTCACAAACATCATTCACATACTTTGAGGATAAGATTATAGGAAGGGTGTACTACAAGTGACAAATCAGTGTTATCAAGAGCACAAGTTGTCAACAGCAATTGTATTTGTTTTTGTTGAAGTCCTCGGTGTTGTAAGAGGCACGAAATCCCGTTCGGCTGTTCGGGTGTTGTAAACCTGTTCCTCCGGGTGAAGCGAGGTAGTTGGTTGTGAAAATCCAGATAGAAGTCTGGGACTGGACGTAGGACGGGAGGTCCGAACCAGTATAAAAATCCCTGGTGTGATTTTTACAGTTTACTGCATTTACTATTCTATATCTGAGAATTGTTATAGTTAGTTTATTGAATATTTACTTGTATAGAACATTCCGCATATATTGTCAGTCCATATTACACGATCCACAATTAGTGTGCACAAGCATACACACTTTCATTTGGTATCAGAGCACGGTCATCATATAACCGTAACACCGTTATTTGATATATTCTTGTAATATGGCAAATAACGCAAGCACTAGCACTAACACTTACACGGAAGGTCAATCAACACAAAGACCTCCATTCTTTAATGGTCTCAACTATAGCTATTGGGCTACACGTATGTCATTTTTTATGCAATCAAATAGCTATGATGCTTGGAATGCTACTCAAAAAGAAATAGTGAATCCAACAACTGAATATTCAGAATGGACAACGGCTGAGAAAACGGCAGCAGCCGTAAATGCAAAGGCAATAAATATGTTGTTTTGTGCATTAGACCAAAATGAATATAACCGTGTTAGTATCTGCACTACTGCATATCAAATTTGGCAAACGTTGAAAACCACTCATGAAGGTACTAACAAGGTTAAACAAGCCAAAATAGCCATGCTGAAAAGTCAGTTTCAAAATTTCAAAATGAAACCGAATGAGACAATCAATGATATGTATTCAAGGTTTCAAACTATTCATCATGCACTTATCGGATTAGGGCAAAAATATTCAGATTTTGATGTTGTTTCAACAGTCCTACATTCTCTGACTAGTGAATGGGAAGGAAAAGTATTAGCAATTGAAGAAGCTAATGACCTTTCCATCATGAAGCCAGATGAATTGATAGGAAATTTAATGTCCTATGAAGCAAATTTGCAGGCTAGAAAAGAACAGAAAGAAGAAAAGAAAAATGTAGCATTTCATGCTGAGAAAGATGAAAATGAATCAGATTCTGAAGATGAAGATCTAGCATTCATTGCAAAAGGATTCAAAAAATTCCTAAAATATCGAAAAGCCAGTCGTTACAACAAAAGGAAACCTGGATCAAACAAACCATCTTCATCAACTATAGAATGTTTCAACTGTCACAAAAAGGGGCACATGCAGAAGGATTGTCCAGAACAGAAGAAGAAGTCAGAAAATGATAAATTCAGACATAAGAAGGACAAGTCAAAGAAACGAGCCTTCTCAGTAACATGGGATGATTCAGACTCATCCTCATCTGAAAGTGAAAGTGATCCGGAGAATGAACAAGCTAATGTTTGTTTTATGGCAACAGAAGATGAGGTACAAATTCCTACATTTGATGAATTACTTGATATTAATTCTGAATTGATAGTCAAATATAAAGACATAAAACGTCAATTAAAAGTAGCCAAAGCAGATTTGAGTAGAGCAGAGTTTGAACGAGATATGTTAAAAGACGAGAAGAAAATATTAGAAGAAGAACTTGAAAAACTTCAAGAATCATCATATAATGTTGACTCTAAACTATCTCTTTTGAGTCAAGAAATTGAAACTCAAAAAGAGAAAAATGATGCTCTCACTACTGAAAATCATGAGCTTAAGGCAAAAGTTAAAAATCTGGACCTAGAAAAGGCGAGCTTACAAACTAAGTTAGATGACATAATTCAAAATGTTTCTAACTTTAACAAAGGTCGAGAAAATTTGACAAAAATCATTGAAAGTTCACAATCTGTTTCAAATAAACAAGGTTTGGGATATAGGAAACAAGAAACCAAGAAACATCTTGGTAATGAAAGGAAAAAGAAAGTACAAAAGACTGAAGCTAAGAAAAATCTTAGTTTATTATATTCCAAACCAAAGCCAGTTGTGAAATTTCAGAAGAAAAATGTCAAGACTATCAAAATATGGGTTCCTAAAACAAATAACAATTTGATTAGGAACAAATATATTCAGAATTTCATGAATACTGTGCATTATAATTCTAATTATGTATATAAAGGGGATACCGGACCCGTATGGGTTTGGATTCCTAAGATCTAACTCTTAGGACCCTATAAAAAGTGGGTACCATGGTCTTAATTATATTTTTTGCAGGTACCACTTAAGAAAAGAGGAAAGTGGATATTCTGGTTGATACATTCCTATGATTATCTATTACTCCTTTTTGTCGATGACAAAGGGGGAGAAAGTGCTAACAATTATTTGCAGGAATATCTATATATATAAAGAAGTACAGACAAAATCTCAGGGGGAAATCACATATTCAGGGGGAGATTCAGAACTTCAGATATATGTTGTCATCAATCAAAAAGGGGGAGAATGTTGAGTCAAGATTTTTATAGAGTTTTGATTTCTGACAAAGGGATAAGCCGTGATCGACAAAAAGAAGTTATTCATTGTTTTAAAGAGACACAAAGAGCTCCATACATTAGAGGTTAATTATTTGGTATGTTAGTAGTGTTATTTATGTTAAAATCTATCCTCAAATAATCTCATACCTTCAATCTTTGAATATAAATGTATATATGTATGAGTGCACATTAACTGTGCAGTCTGGGCTAAACCGGTCGACCGGTTTAAAACAAGGCGGTCGACCGTTTCTGCCCAGAATGCACAGATAACGTGCACAAGTGTACATAACGTATATATATTCAAATTCCTGTCTACTGGTCCATTTTGACCTGTCGACTGTTTTCAAACAGAAAGCAACCTTTCGTACAAACACTTCCTTTTCTTCAACGGTTGCTTCTCTTTCTCTTCACCAATGATCATGACCTTTGTTTGTATCTTTTCACAAAGGGTTACAACTGTTTATTTCTTATATAAACATCATGAAATCATTATTCCAAATAACCTATTCTATTATTCTAATCTCTATTCTATTGACCTCTGTCTTGAACTCTCAAACATTTCAATTTCTTATTGAATCATTGAAATTATTTCATATCTTTTGATTCAATTAAGTAATATACTTCCTTCAATCTTCACAAACATCATTCACATACTTTGAGGATAAGATTATAGGAAGGGTGTACTACAAGTGACAAATCAGTGTTATCAAGAGCACAAGTTGTCAACAGCAATTGTATTTGTTTTTGTTGAAGTCCTCGGTGTTGTAAGAGGCACGAAATCCCGTTCGGCTGTTCGGGTGTTGTAAACCTGTTCCTCCGGGTGAACCGAGGTAGTTGGTTGTGAAAATCCAGATAGAAGTCTGGGACTGGACGTAGGACGGGAGGTCCGAACCAGTAAAAAATCCCTGGTGTGATTTTTACAGTTTACTGCATTTACTATTCTATATCTGAGAATTGTTATAGTTAGTTTATTGAATATTTACTTGTATAGAACATTCCGCATATATTGTCAGTCCATATTACACGATCCACGATTAGTGTGCACAAGCATACACACTTTCAATAATTTCCAAATTATTAGGAATATTTTATGAATTTCTAAGAGAGAATGGGCATATATTTTGGATTTTAATTACTATAAATAATTAAATAATGATTTTGTCCCCGAAATTTTTATATGTTAAAGAATATGTTAATTCTGATATTTGGTGACTTTTGGGGATTTTTTTCTAAAAGATTATGATTTCATATGAATTTATTTAGTTAGAAGAGCTTATAAATAAGTATTGATAATTAATATTATTTAAAGGGTGCAAAAAATATTTTGGGAAAGAAAGTGGAGTTGTAGCAGATTTCTGAATTTTTTTTGGGAAAGTAGGTTTTCAACCAATAGAAAAATTACAAAGAATAAGAGGTTGGGAAAAGAGATTCCTTCATATAGAAATAAAATAGTTTTTATGGTAATTATGGTATTGCCATGTCGCACATATCAATGCCAACGCCCTGATAATGCCGCAGCTATGAGTGGCGATACCGACATAGAGGGAAGCATACGATAACTACTCAAGTAGTTATGGAATGATTTAGTCCATGTTGAAGTGATCAATGTCAGCATCCTATCAATGTCGGCTTGGTAATCTGGTATATACCTGGGCAATGTGGATGCCTTTATTTCCTTGTTTTGATAATAAACGACGTTGATGCTGCAATTAAGTAATGTCGCAACCCTTTAGTTTCGTTATTAAACTATTTACGGCACTAGTGGCGCTATCTTTTTGGTGTCGCTATGATGCCGCATGTCGTCTATTTTAATAACTATGGTTTGAAGCTAGTGATGCCGCCAACCTTACTTTCGATATTGACTGTTTAATGACAATGATGCCACTATATGATGGGTTCGATAACCCTAGTTATGGCATAGTAGCCGTTGTCTTTGTAACACTCAATAATGCATTATGATATTGATTCCGCATGTTATCGATGTTGGCTTCAAAGTATATTCACATATAAAAGGCTATATTCAATAGGTTCGGCAACCTATAAATTTCTATGTTGCGACAACATTTACTTTGGCATTATAGCCTTATGTTTTTTTTAAATCAAAATTATTTCAAAAGCTTTGATACGGAGAGATGCGATGTCCCATGACGACTATATGAATGCCACTAGTTTTTGAAAATGAACATATTCTAAATTATGTCATTAAGCCCTATAATGAAGAGGTGTGACATCCTTATATTATTTTCAATGTATACATGGCAGTATTAAAATGGTTAATAAAGTGGCATAAGAAATTGGTAATGTAAAGGGCTATATTTTTCTTGTTTTAAATATTAATTAAAGGGATTAATCGTATATAATGATAAATGTTTTCAAGGAATAAATTATTGTGTTAGCCCAAGTTTTTATATGAGATTACCAAAGAGGGTTATTACTTAAAGTTAAATTATAATAAGATGCCAATTAGTTGAATATATTTGAATGATGGATGGTATATGTTCTTATTTTTATTTGATCAGTAATTTTGCATGAATATTATTGTCATACTCACATCATGACCCATAACCGCATTTTGAAATATAAAAGGGCAGAATAACCAGCTAGGTTGACCCATTAGCGAGTATAACCAGATTTAACTCCTGAGTGAATAGAATTGTATCCAGGAGATCAGATAGATTAGAAGAGTTAAGATTCCCAAAATTGATCATAAGATTATGATATGAGATATGGTATTGGAAGGGTTCAACAGGTTCATAGTGATCCCATAAACATTATGGCTTGAGTAGTGTTATTAGAGGATATCCAATAGGTTCCTAGTGATCCCATGAAACTATGATAAGAGATATGGTATTGGAGAGTTCTAATAGGTTTATAGTGATCCTATGAAAACTATGATTGGAAATTGTTATTGGTAGAAACCAATAGGTTCTTAGTGATCCCATGGAAACTATGATTCCGAACAAGAAGTCCTTAAGAGCTTTGACAAGTTATTAGTCAGCCCATGAAAACTAAGAGGTTCATAGTGACCCTAGGAAAACTATGGATTGAGACATGTAACGACCCTCCTTTTTTACCATTGAAAGTCAACACCAAATACTACCACTGTGTTCAAATGTCACGCATCCAATCGACAAATGGGAAGATTGTTAGGGTAAATAAAAAGAAAAAGAATAGAGAACAGAGAAAATAGAATCTCACAGCAGAATCGACAACATATAATATAACAAGGACAGTAGGAACTGTCACTCCAAACATACAGAGTATATCAGAGTTAAAACAAACATTATCAGTTGGACAATTATCAAATCCTGACCTTACAAATGCTGATAGGTATACTATATAATAAAGCAGAAAATAAAATAATACGATAGGTGAATCTTCAGCTCCCCTCCAAGAATCCCATAACACCAAAGCCAACATGGGAAAATACTCGGTCTGACCCGAGCATTATAAATAAATAACACCTAGATCAGTCTGGAAATACCAGCGCGAGAGAACGCGAATAAGGGGAAACAAATATAAAAATTCTGTGAGACCACGCCGCTAACGCAGAACGAGTTTTTACCTCACAAGAATAACATCCATACAAGCAAGAGCAGAAATGCTAATCAGGAAACAAAATAAAATATGATTGAGCATAAATAATATCAACCAGACTTGAAAGAATGGAAATAAACCGAGTAAAATCCATATTGGACAGAATGGATAGAACAAGGAAAACAGTCCACCTTGATAGAATGGACTAAATAAGGGAACAGTCCAAACTCGATAGAATGAGCTAAATAAAGTAACAGTCCAAACTCGATAGAATAGGATAAATAAAGTAACAGTCCAAACTCGATATAATGGACTAAATAAACACTAAAATGTCGTGATGAGGAGTTGGCTCTACTCGTGGCAATTTAAAGCTAAAACAGATTCTAGGTTTTCGAATCAAATAAGGAAAGGAAATTTTCCAACAAATGACTAGGAAGGTGCTCCCCCCCTTACCGAAAGTATACCTCTAGAAATATACTTGAGAACTCCGATGGCTTTCGGAAACCTCCAAGTCGGACCCCGCCAACTATTACCGAGTATCCGAGTACTTCACATCTCAATGCACAACATCGAATCCAATCTAGAGTGGATGTGAAGATACCCTAATGGGAGCAACTCCACATAGCTTGGCCCCCACTCGCTCTTTGGGTTTAGTCATTTCCGACAAAGGATAACAAAGCTCAATAGAGCAACACATCGTCTAAGAATGACGATAATAAAGAAGCTGAAATAACCGATAGCTAAGAAACCAACTATCGAGGATATAAAACGATCGTATATGGAAATTAAGTCTTGTATACTTTTCACCACTCATTGAATTCAAACTTGTACTATTTCTGGGTCAACAAT
The DNA here is from genome assembly GCA_030737815.1 of Allium fistulosum. NCBI lineage: Eukaryota > Viridiplantae > Streptophyta > Magnoliopsida > Asparagales > Amaryllidaceae > Allium > Allium fistulosum. Next base: position 638,166,600 of record CM060903.1, on the reverse strand, counting down.
AATACCGGACAAGTCGAGGTATTGTTACTCAAAGTCATGTCACATGATTATTCTTAACTTTTGAAACAATGACAAGTCTACTTCTTCGATGTTTAGTGCTAAATATACAAACAAATCTTTTCCATATATGTGATTCGCTTTACAGAAATAATTCATTTCCATAAATGAATCAAACGTTTTCTTTTTAAAAACGAACTGAACTTTTTGGCTTGATTTCCGTATTGGTAAAACACTTTTAGAATTAGTTCCAGATTATTAAAACATTAAGTGAATAATTTTTCCAAGTGCGCAACCCCAAAGGCCTAAACCAACATCAGACCAAACACCCAGAAGTTTATCCAACTTAATATCCCAATAATCGAGTTTAAATTCCTTTTTATAACTTTAAAAAACAATATTAATTATCCCGAAAGATAATTTATTACTGTTATTAAGTCAATTAATTAAAAAGATTTACTAAATTCAAATAGTCGTAATTAAATGAATAATTAATCTCAAACATCGTTAATTAAAATGATAAGTAGTACTAAATTCCATTGATTAAAACAATTAGTTAAGTTCAAAATAACCATAAATTAATCGGATTAATTAAATCCAAACTTCATTAGTCAAACCGATTAATTAACATCATTTGTTAAAATGATTTATTTAATTATAAAACATCATTAATTCAAATGATTTAATTAAATTCCAAAAATCATTAGCTAAACAATTAATTAAATTTAAAACAATCATTAATTAAAATGATTAATAAAATTCAATTATCATCATTTGAAATGATTAATTACTTTAAAATATCATTAAATAATTATTAAATTCAATTATCCTTAATTGAAATAATTAGTTTAATCCCATCATCATTAATTAAAATAATTAATCGAGTTCTACAAATTAATTAAACTCCATTATCCTTAATTAAAAGAATTAATTAAACTCAAATAATCATTAGTTAAAATGATTAATTAAGTATAAAACATCATTAGCAAAAATGATAAATAAAATCTAAAGATAAACCAATTTTTAATCATCATTTATTAAACTGGTTAATTAATCTCAAATTAATTAATTCAAAGGATTAATTAATTTAAACTATCATTAACTAAAATGATTAATAAATTTTCAATATTCTTTTTAGCGAAAATACAAGCTCAAGTTCATATGACAGAGTTTTTGGGTTGAAATTTAATAAATGACGAAGTAGCAAAAATCGCTATAACGACATTTAAACTATCAAATGGAATATCAGAAATTAATTTCAATTAACCATCAATAACAACATATGGATGTAAATAAATAATTTATGGGCGAGAAAACCCCTTTCGGTCTCTCTACATATTTTTCCTGCAAAACAATGGTTATCGATAATACATATGGGTTTATAACGATCAAATTAATATGTCATCCATTTTCCAAATGGAAATTTAACCAAACAAGCAATCAAACAATTTTAACTAACATCCAAACAATCAATAAATATTTATAATATCATTGATATGATATAATAAAATTAAACGTGAGTTAAACTCACATTGGTTTTCGTTTCTGCCAAAACGGCTCGATTTCGGACTAAAACCGAACGGCCGTTTGATTTTAGCCTAAATTTTCACTTGCATCAAATCCAACCAAACTAACTCCATCGTGAAGACCTCAATGACACGAGTCCAACGCAACAAACGGCGTTCGAATCTGACCTCGTATGAGCGAGATATGAATTTTAGAATTTATCGATAGATTTAAATTAAAAATTAAAATATAAATAACTTTGCTAAAATTACAAGATTACCCTCCACTATCATCTTCTCCATCCCTAAAATCATGCACAGACATAGCACAAGGAACCCACCATGGTCAAACGTGCACAAGCACTGATACGGGAAATTAGTCGACGAAATTCGAAACCGATCGCGCCGATGAGTTTCTCTCGCCGAACTCTACTTGCCTAGCACCACCCTAAAAAATGTGACATGATGGTTGTTCCCCCTCTGCCCAAAATTACGCGCCATCTAAACACCATCGGATCTGACGAAATTCAGCGAGGTGATGCTAATCGATAATCTAAACCCGAATATAACCTCCAATTGGACAATCGACGTCCAAAACTCTAGAAATTCCAAACCCTAGCACCATCCAAGCGCACAGTCTCCCCCCTAAACCACTGTCAAACATCACCTAAGTGTACACGGAGCCAATCACCATATGAATTTAAATGTACATTTCTCATGATTTATAGTTGAGAATATGATTTGATTTTGATTTTTGAAGTTTTGTTTTCCCTGCCTTTGTTTTCAAATTACCGGGAGTATGAAGGCGCGAAAAAAAATGAGAAGAGAGCCAGTGCTTTACCTGCATTTATAATTGAATTTATTTATTTGAAAATATATAAAAAAACAAAATGTTTATGTTCCCTTTTCTCACTACAAAAGGTTTCTCGAGCCGCCAAAATGTTTGTGGGCTATAAAGGGATAGGTGTGTAGGCTGTGAGATGATGGGTGTGTGGGCTATGAAATGGTGGAAATGTGCATATAAATATTATTTTAATTTTAAATTATTTAGCAAAATATACTCGAAAATGTCGAACTCCAAACGAGACATGCCGCTTGGAATTCCTAACGTTTTACCCCTATTCCGAACGCAATGGAACTTGTTTCGAGACCTAATTCGATCGTATGTAGAAGATAGGTTTTCGGACCTAGTTATTATTTTAAATTTCCAATATTAATTTCAACGTGTTTCGATCTCGCACGACCAAACGATACGCTGGATTTTTACAAAATTTGACGGTGTAATATAATTCAGTATTACGGATCCAATGAAACTAGTTTCATCGAAATCCGAGACTGTGCCCTGGAAGGCTAATTTCACGGATTTAAATATTTAATTATTGATATTTAAATCCGATTTATTTATATTTGTAAATAAATTTACAAATTGAATTCTCCAATATTATTTATTGGTTAAATGGAATTAAATAAAATTATTGAATCCATTTAATTAACATTTAATCCATAATATTTAAATATGCCCTATATTTGAATTATAAATTATTAAATTCCAAAATTCAATTATTTAAATATTTAAAATTGATTAAACATTTAAAATTAAATAACCGAAATTTTGGGTCAATACATTCTCCCCCCCCCCCCCCCGTAAATGAATTTCGTCCCCAAAATTCCTAAGAAAGAAAATGTTCCAAACCCTTAAGTTTAAAACTATTAATTAAAATGAGTTATTAAACTTATTTTCAAAACCCATTAGCTGGAATAGATTCCAAAGTTTCCAAGTCTTTTAAATTCATTTTTCTGTACCAACTAATTCTCTTCTATTCATTTATTCCAAGATATAATCCAGAAAATCAAATTTTAGTTGTCAAAAAGTTTCCAAGATTTCTTAAAAATTTTCTAACTCTTTAGATTTTCGAAAATTTTTGTCAGCATTTCCTTTGCGCAGCTTGATCGGAACAAATACAAATGGCCTCTGCAGGCTCCAAACCAATCAAAATAAAACAAAAGCCAAGTGGCTTCCCATATCTGGGTCATAAAATCATTAACCAATTCAAGTTTCCAAAATTTATTACGTACCTTTTTGTGTTTGATTTATATTTTGGTAGGTAATTTATTATCTCTCTGCGGATGCAGGTGTACAAGAATCAAATAGCAATCTCTTGCACACCTGAACTTATGAAATCTAAAAGAAAATCATGTTGACAAAAGTAATATGATGTCACTCTACATGCAAAAACTAGCATAATATAAATCTACATGCAACCAACAACCATATCCCAATCACATGCGACAAACAAGAGGATATACTATAATAGATGCCATGCATCCAATTATTTTCAGATGATAAATTTAGATCTAAATACCCGAGTTTTTCAATTCAAAATTTTGTTTTCAATTTTCTCAGACGAGAAAAATCAAAGCTCAAAATCAAAATGACAAGGAGGGGATCCCTCCAAATAAATGATGGTGAAACTCTAGAATCAAAACAACATGGAGAGTCCAGTGGTATTCTTGTTCCTCCAAAAACATCAACTAGAGTGAATAAATTCCATTCCGTTCCTAAAATCTTCAAAAATTACCTTTTTCAAAATCACCAGGGTTTAGGTCCTAATAAAAACAATTAAAAACCCTTTGTCTATAAACTTAAATTTTATAGACAATCGTATATGAAATCACACAGCCAACCAATTCAATCAAATCCAATCAATCAAATTCCACAAGGGAAAACTTATCACTTAACATTGTTTTTAAATGTCAAATGACTAACAAACAAATTATAACTTAGGTTCAAAACTTTCTTAATTGTCCAAAAATATAGATAATTATCTACACGTAGTGTTTTGCTCATTAGCCTTTGGTTATTGCTTAGAATGTTTATCCAAACTCACTCGGACGAAATGGAAAGTTATATTTTATTACTTTCTTAATTACATTAAAAAATTTGTAAGTCACTTATATTTTCACTTGGTATTCTATTCCATACTAAAATTATTTGAGTCATCTCATAATTTCTCACCCAAGTTTTTTTTCTAAAAATATTTTATAAAGTTATTTCTTTATAAAACATCAAATCATAACTTATTCCCTTTATTTACTTATATAATATTCTTTTATATCCTGAGAGTACATACAAATTTTATTTTTAACCTTTTCAAAGATCCAGATGGGGATCAAATAAATTTATGATTTCTTAAAACCGAGTAAACCTATTGACCCCATTTATTTAGAGTGTTAAAAATGAATAATATTTATGGGTTGACCCAATCAACAAGTAGTTCATGCTACTTAGATCTTTTAAACAATTATTTGATTTTAATAAAAAAAAGGTTTATCAAAACCTTCTTTATTAATTTTAACCCAATTTACTTGTTTCCAATTTATCCCTTATCTTATCTATGGGAAAAATCCCATTTATCAAAACAACTTCTTATTACAAATACCTTTTGTTGTTAGACCGATTTCCTTTTAGGGAACTTAAAAGCTAGATACTCGGTTTTAATATCAAAACTCCATTTTGAAAGCATATTGCATATATTTTTATATATAATAACTTCAAACAATTTATCTATTAAAACTCACTTTAGGTTTATTCGGATTTGAACTCATTTCGATCGCACAATGACAACGAGAATAATTTACTAAGTATTCCACAAGTTTGCCTAAGCAAACATCTGATCATCACTTATAAGATTATTCAGATTACCACAAAACTAATCGAAACAATTTCCTCCTAATTATCCCAAAGAAAACGCATTCCTTTAAAATTTTACTTCCCAAAATAATTTCATTTTCAATTACTTCCAAAAGTACTACTATTACATTTTTTTCTCAAAAAACCTTTCTGAAATTATTTTCAAAAATAAAGGGATTTAAATTCAAAATCCTTTTTAAACACATTTTACAAACTAAATCTATATAAATTTCCTTTGTATAAAAATTATTTCATATTGTAATAATCCTTCTTTATTATAATAGAATTGTCTCCAATATTTATTCTCTAAATATCTTATTCCGCTATTTAGATTATATTACAACTTTTTATAAAGTTTAATTCTTAACTCACCATTATTAAATGGTGAATTCTTAATGTAATATATTCTTCGAACACCTTATAGTCAAATTGTGAAAATTAATTCAAAGAGGGTTCATTTTAAATCAAGCGATAAACGCTCCTAAATAAATCGAGCACAATTTAACAATCAACACACAACAGTCTATGCTTTTCATTTAAGTTAAGCATGACCGAACAAACAATAGTGATAATAAAATAAATATTATCACATTTAAACCAACACACTATATAACTATATAGAGTTTTGAAAATTATTCCTTTATATATAAAAAATATAATCCTAGGCAAAATATTTAATTTGCCAATTTTTCAAAAATTTCAATACCATGTCCATTGGCCTTGGTCAAGTGTTAAGAAACCCCTATCGATACTGTAGCATCCCACGTCTCGACTAGAGTTCATAAAAACTCAATAGACCAATTAACATAATACGTTATTATAACATTAACAAATACGCTCTCGTATATTTAATAATCTCAAACTCATTCTAAGGTGTCGCTTACCCTATCTCTAATGAGCCAAACCCTACCAAAGCCAAGGTTCTCACTTAACCTTTGGGTCTGATACCAAGTGTAACGACTCGCCTTTTGACCATCGAAAGTCGACACCAAACACTATCACAGTGTTCAAATGTCGTGCATCCAATCGACAATAAAGCAGATTGTTAGGGTAAATAAAAAGAAAAAGAACAGAGAACGGAGAAAACAGAATCTCACAGCAGAATTGACAACTTATAATATAACAAGGACAGTGGAAACTATCACTCCAAACATAAAGAGTATATCAGAGTTAAAAACAAACCTTATCAGCAGGACAGTTATCAAATCTTGACCTTACAAATGCTGATAGGTATACTATATAATATAGTGGAAAATAAAATAATACGACAGGTGAATCTTCAGCTCCCCTCCAAGAATCCCATAACACCAAAGCCAACTTGGTAATATACTCGGTTTGACCCGGGCATTATAAATAAATAACACCCGGATTAGTCTGGAAATACCAGCATGAGATAACACGAATAAGGGGAAACATATATAAAAATTCTATGAGACCACGCCACTAACGCAGAACGAGTTTTTACCTCACAAGAATAACATCCATACAGGCAAGAGTAGAAATGCATATCAGGAAACAAAACCAAATATGATTGAGCATAAATAATATCAAACAGACTTGAAAGAGTGGAAATAAATCGAGTAAAATCCAAACTGGACAGAATGGATAGAACAAGGAAAGTAGTCCAACTTGATAGAATGGACTAAATAAGGGAACAGTCCAAACTCGATAGAATGGGCTAAATAAAGTAATAGTCCAAACTCGATAGAATGTGCTAAATAAAGTAACAGTCCAAACTCGATAGAATAGGATAAATAAAGTAACAGCCCAAACTCGATAGAATGGACTAAATAAACACTAAAATGTCGTGATGAGAAGATGAATCTACTCATGGCAATTTAAAGCTAAAACAGATTCTGGGTTTTCGAATCAAATAAGGAAAGGAAATTTTCCAACAAATGACTAGGAGGGTGCTCCCTCCTTACCAAAATTATACCTCTATAAATATACTTGAGAACTCCGATGGCTCTCGGAAACCACCAAGCCGGACCCCGCCGACTGTTACCGAGTATCCGAGTACTTCACATCTCAATGTGCAACACCGAATCCAATCTAGAGTGGATGTGAAGATAGCCTAATGGGAGCAACCCCACATAGCTTGGCCCCCACTCACTCTTTTGGTTTAGTCATTTCCGACAAAGGATAACAAAGCTCAATAGAGAAACACATTGTCTAAGAATGGCGATAATAAAGAAGCTGAAATAACCGATAGCTGAGAAACCAACTATCGAGGATATAAAACGATCGTATATGGAAATTTAAGTCTTGTATACTTATCACCACTCATTGAATTTAAACTTGTACTATTTCTGGGTTAACAATAATACCGAACAAGTCAAGGTAGTGTTACCTCAAAGTCATGTCACATGATTATTCTTAACTTTTGAAACAACGAAAAGTCTACTTCTTCGATGTTTAGTGCTAATTATACAAATAAATCATTTCCATATAAGTGATTCGCTTTACAAAAACAATTCATTTCCATAAACGAATCAAACTTTTTCTTTTTAAAAACGAACCGAACTTTTTGGCTTGATTTCCGTATTGGTAAAACACTTTTAGAATTAGTTCCAGATTATTGAAATGTTAAGAGAATAATTTTTCCAAGAGCGCGACCCCGAAGGCTTAAACCGATATTAGACCGAACACCCAGAAGATTATCCAACTTAATATCCCAATAATCGAGTTCAAATTCCTTTTTATAACTTTAAAAAACAATATTAATTATCTCGAAAGATAATTAATCACCTTTATTAAATCAATTAATTAAAAAGATTTATTAAATTCAAATAGTCATTAATTAAATGAATAATTAATCTCAAACATCTTTAATTAAAATGATAAGTAGTTCTAAATTCCATTGATTAAAATAATTAATTAAGTTCAAAATAATCATAAATTAATCGGATTAATTAAATCCAAACTTCATTAGTCAAACCGATTAATTAAAACATCATTTTTTAAAATGATTTATTTAATTATAAAACATCATTAATTAAAATGATTTAACTAAATTCCAAAAATCATTAGTTAAACGATTAATTAAGTTTGAAACAATCATTAATTAAAGTGATTAATACAATTCAATTATCATTATTTAAAATAATTAATTACTTTTAAATATCATTAAATAAATTTTAATTTCAATTATCCTTAATTGAAATAATTAGTTTAATCCCATCATCATTAATAAACTAATTAATTGGGTTCTACAAATAAATTAAACTCCATTATCCTTAATTAAAAGAATTAATTAAACTCAAATAATCATTAAAACGATTAATTAAGTATAAAACATCATTAGCAAAAATGATAAATAAAATCTAAAGATAAACCAACTTTTAATCATCATTTGTTAAACTGGTTAATTAGTCTCAAATTAATTAATTCAAAGGATTAATTAATTTAAACTATCATTAACCGAAATGATTAATAAATTTTCAATATTCTTTTTAGTGGAAATACAAGCTCAAGTTCGTATGACAAGGTTTTTGGGTTGAAATTTAATAAATGACGATATAGCAAATATCGCTATAACGACATTTAAACTATTATATGGAATATCAGAAATTAATTTCAATTAACCATCAGTAACAACATATGGATGCAAATAAATAATTTATGGGCGAGAAACCCCCTTTGGGTCTCTCTACATATTTTTCCTGCAAAACAATGGTTATGGATAATATATATGGGTTTATAACGATCAAAATAATATGTCATCCATTTTCCAAACGGAAATTCAACCAAACAAGCAATCAAACAACTTTAACTAACATCCAAACAATCAATAAGTATTTAGAACATCATTGATATTATATAATAAAATTAAACGTGAGTTAAACTCACATTGGTTTTCGTTTCCGCCAAAACGGCCCAATTTCAGATTAAAACCGAACGACCGTTCAATTTTAGCCTAAATTTTCACTTGCTCCAAATCCAACCAAACTAACTCCATCGCAAATATCTCGACGACACGAGTCCAACGCAACAAATGGCATTCGAATCTGACCTCGTATGAGCGAGATATAAATTTTAGAAGTTATCGATAGATTTAAATTAAAAATTAAAATATAAATAACTTTGCTAAAATTACAAGATTACCCTCCACTATCATCTTCTCCATCCCCAAAATCATGCATAGACACAACGCAAGGAACCCACCATGGCCGAGCATGCACCAGCACTGATACAGGAAATTAGTCGACGAAATTTGAAACCGATCGCGTCGATGAGTTTCTCTCGCCAAACTCTACTTGCCTAGCGCCACCATGAAACCTCCGCATCACGCCTCAAAAACGCGACCTGATGGTCATTTCCCTTCTGCCCAAAATGACGGACCATCTAAACACCGTTGGATCTGACGAAATTCGACGACGTGATGCTAATCGACAATCTAAACCCGAATATAACCTCCAATTGGACAATCGACGTCCAAAACTCTAGAAATTCCAAACCCTAGCACCATCCAAGTGCACAGTCTCCCCCCAAACCGCTGTCGAACATCACCTAAGTGTACATAGGCGGAGCCAATCACCATGAGAATTCAAATATATATTTTTCATGATTTATTGTTAAGAATATGATTTTATTTTGATTTTTGAAGTTTTGTTTTCCTTGCCAATGTTTTCAAATTACTGGAAGTATGAAGGCGTGGAAAAAAATGAGAGAAGAGAGCCAATGCTTTACTTGCTTTTATAATTGAATTTATTTGATTTAAAAATATATATAAAAAATGTTTATTTTCCCTTGTCTCACAACAAAAGGTTTCTCGAGCCGCCAAAATGTTTGTGGGCTGTGAAAGGATGTGTGTGTGGGCTATGAGATGATGGGTGTGTAGGCTATGAAATGGTGGGTATGTGCATATAAATATTATTTTAATTTTAAATTATTTAGCAAAATATACTCGAAAATGACAAACTCCAAACGAGGCATGCCGCCTAGTGTTTCTAATGTTTTACCCCTATTCCGAATGCAATGGAACTTGTTTTGAGACCTAATTCGATTGTATGCAAAAGATAGGTTTTTGGACCTAGTTATTATTTTAAATTTTCGATATTAATTTCAACGCATTTTGTTCTCGCACGACCAAACGATATGTCGGATTGCTATGAAATTTGACGGCGTAATATAATTCAGCATTACGGATCCAATGAAACTAGTTTCGTCGAAATTCAAGACTATGCTCCAGAAGGCTAATTTCACGGATTTAAATATTTAATTATTGATATTTAAATCCGATTTATTTATATTTGTAAATAAATTTACAAATTGAATTCTCCAATATTATTTATTGGTTAAATAGAGTTAAATAAAATTATTGAATCATTTAATTAGCATTTAATCCATAATTCAAATATTTAAATATGCCCTATATTTGAATTATAAATTATTAAATTCCAAAATTCAATTATTTAAATATTTAAAATTTATTAAAAATTTAAAATTAAATAACCGAAATTTTGGGTTGTGACAAGACAGATAGTCAGTTTTGTAAAAGGGTTAACTTAGGGATATAACCCTATGTTGACAAATGAGTCAGACTTACCCACATTGCATACTTGCATTTGATTATGCTGTTATATTTTAACCATTGTGGATGTAGGAGCACAGTATATGGTTAATATGTTTGTTAAGGTACTAGTGAAGGGAAAACCCGTTTCGCTTAGCACAGTGGTCTCACTAGTTATCTATTTCTGGTTTGAGATGGTAGGTTATTCTTCACACCAGACTGTTTGTCTGACCTGAAGATTTTTTTCCCCATAAACTCTTGGGTACTCATTTGAGTAGGTCAGGAGTAAGGATTTCTAGTAAAAAAAATCAGCTTTCAGAGACCTGCAGGAGGCAATCTAGCTATTTAGGAGTTCTTATCTAATATGCTGTATTGGTTGATTTTGTCTGTATGGATGTAATGACAAGTTATATAATTGTCAAGTGTTAGGCTCTGATCCACCCGGAGGGCATCTTTATACATCGCTCTTGGAATATTTTGTAATAATTATATTTTCTCTGAATATGAGATTGTGAATGGGATTACAAAATGAATATGAAATAATATTTGTGAAATGAAATGTGAAAACTTGTTAATAAATTATGTTTGAAAATTTTCTTATTCATGTGCTTCTAATGTTACTAATATGATTAACATAGCCGCATTTTTTCATCGGAAATTAATAACTATGAATGACTGCAGCATCCGTAGCACTTAGTTTCGGGCCTTAAAGTGGGAGATGTTACAATCAACATAGGCTGTTTATGAAACCTATGCTCTAATACTAAATATGATGACCGCCCTACACCTTTGATACCTAATATACCTGTATAATGTGCTATGGAGGTAACTGGTCGATGTAGAATGGTAGCCAAGACTGTAAAATACAGAAATCCCAAACACAAAAGCAGTAAAACATCTGACAGAACATAGAAAAAAATATAATATAACAACATTGATGTAAAACAAGCGAGATAGTGATATAATCAAATAAATCATAAATAAGAACAACAAAGTACATCAGGTTCACATACTATATGAAAACTGAAATAAAGAGTATACACATCCCAAGTCTCCAAAATAAACTCTATACTTGTTTTTCAAAATACAAGTACTAACATAGCTCCATAATATTGCATAGTAGAATATAAGTGATAATAAGCTCTAAAGTATAGATATATGAAAGCATAGCCTCCTGCTCGTACTCCGTACAGCTCCACGTGCTTGTGAGGAATGCGAAATATGGATCTTAAGGCTAGAAATAACACTAGAGGGGGGTGAATAGTGTTTATAAGAAATTACTAAATCTTTTTGAGTTTATGTTAATTTGAACACAAATGTATGCAATATTCAGACATAGATATAATCATAGAAACAAACACAAATGCAGAAATAAAGTAAATGCAGTAAAGGAAAGAACACACCGGATTTTATACTAGTTCGGGGTTACCCTACATCCAGTCCCGCACAACTAAGTACGGACTTCCTTTCAAAAGCAATTCAACAATGACAACCCTCGGTTTCAAGGCTACGAGGTACACCCTCCAGAATAACAATCCTCTGGGTAGAGATACTTGATTTCCAGGGCAACAAGTTCACCCAATTGATTTCCAAGGCTACAATCACACCTTTTCTCGCTTGATTGATTTCCAAGGCTACAATCACACCTTTTCTCGCTAGATAGATTACAAAGAAGCCTATAACTCTGAATAGCACTTGGATCTTGTTGAGATAGTGATAGAGAATCAAACCAGAGATGATCTAGTTAGATTCAATGTTGATTTCGGCAGAGTGATGATAGGATTTTAAATAAGAAAATGTGGAAGAAGAAGAGAAGTGAAAAACCAGAAAATCTGATATAAAATTTGTTGAAACTAACCCCTATTTATAGAAGAACAACATCCATGTCCATTCGTGAAAGGTTATGGCGAATAGACACTTCTTTTGATATTCAAATTTTTGAATCTAACTGTCACTATGTTGACATGGGGTACTAGGGCATGTCGAAATCCTAAAGGAAATTTTGATGTTTTGTTTTTCTTTGAAAATAACCTTTATCTTATATTAAAACTATTTTAAACTTTATAAATATACTTGACAATAGATAAAATACATAGATAAATATAGAGAATAATATATATAGAACTTTACTATAATTTTATATTTAAATCTAAGTATAAAGATAGTTTAAAACAAACGAAGTTTAAAAACACGAGTTTATTAAAAACAAAAACAAAGAATATTTTAAGGCTAAAACATCTTTTTAAAAATCATTTGAAAAGATAATTTTTAAGGCTAAAACATTTTGAAAATCAATTTTGAAAATCATTCTGAAGTTGTTTTGAAAATCATTTTGAAGTAGTTTTGCAAGCTTCTTCCTATAGAATATCTCATCATGTCAGTACTCGAGAACTTTTACAAAACCAGGATGTTCGTGGGTTTGTAAGCCACTTGTCGTAGGTTTGTAAGCTACTTGTCGTGGGTTTGTAAGCCACTAAAAAGGTAGAAATGGGTTCCATCCCAAAAGAAAAATGGAGTGAAGATTTCAGTGCTATTGTGAAGTTTTAACAAAATTCTAGACTTAATACTTATCTTGAAATCTTGAACTCTTGATAATCTTGATACTCATGAGTCTTCAATCTTGATATCTTGAATCTCTATACTGTACAGTCTTTATTCTTGGTACTTGCATGGTTAAATCCTGCATGTACATATATATCTAAACTATAATGTTAGTATTTATATTTTATAATCTTATTCTAAGGTTGTTGTCATCAAAACCATCATCTCAAGGACTAACAATCTCCCCCTTTTTGATGATGACAACCTTTGTTTATAAAATATTACTTTTATCCTAATAACCACCCCTTAATCTATGCCTAACTCTTCTATTTTATATTTCTCCCCCTTTGTCATCAACAAAAACAAACTAATTCTAAACTATATAACTCTTAGTCTAATATCCTATATGATGATAGTGTTATCATCAATACTTACTTGTAAACCTAAAACTTAGTCCTAAAATACTAACACTCCTAACCAAATACCTATATAATACTTATATATATCATATATAGGAATCATATATAAGAACACACAATATTTATTTTTATATTTTTTTTTTAAATTTACATTTTCGTAAAACGTGACAAGTATACACAAAACGATGAAAAACAAAAGAGATGAAACTACAGAGTATCTTTGACAATTGGAGATCTATGGATCGAACAATTTGGATAATGGAAACATAAATTTCCATGTTGTTCAACCAAGTTTCCGTCCTTGTCAAAACATACTTCGCCAATGCAAACAACTTTGTCGTTGTCTTCCGCATGCTCTTCTTCCATTGGTTCTTCTTCTTCTTCACTTTCCTCTTGTTCATGATCTTCTGAAGAGTCTTCGTCAATCAAGATTGGGTTAGCATGATTCTCCATTAGAAATTTTTGCAAATTCCTAAGGATTTTGCCTTGCCTCTCTTGTTCTTTGGCCATTCGAAGTTGCATCACTTGGATTTCAGTCATTAACTGAAGTGTATCCTTCAGAGAATCCTCCATTTTCGACACACGAGCGAGCGTTGTTTGTTGAAACGGACTAGAAGTAGGCGATGGGAACAAAAAAGTTGATTTTATGTTTGATTTGGAAGAGGAGGCCATTGATAAATTGATTTCAGAAGATAGAACAGAAAGAGAACAGAGAGAATGAAGAAAATTTTGAAATAGGAGAAATTTATAACCACTTATTTGAATTTTGGTGGGAAAAAATTTTAAAATTTAAAAAACGTTATATGTCGACATGGGTCTAGGGGGATGTCGACATGGTTCTTGAATTTTTGCCTATTTAATTTATTTTGAATTAATTTTTAATTATACTTGTTATTTATATTTTATATTTCAGTTAATGAACAAATACCTAATTCTCTTCTTAATTTAGTAAATGTAGATTCATTTAAGGGTTTTGTTAAGATATCAGCTATTTGATTTTCAGAATTGATATAGTCGAGAGTAATTACTTCTTTACTTATATTATCTCTGAGAAAATGGTGTCTGATATCAATATGTTTAGTTCGAGCATGTTGAGTAGTATTTTTGGATAAATTAATTGCACTAGTATTATCACAATAAATTGGTGATTTTGGGATATTTAAACCGAAATCTTTTAAAGTTTGTTGCATATATATTACTTGAGAACAAGCCAAAGCAGCAGAAATATACTCTGCTTCAGTTATTGATAGAGAAACTATGTTTTGCTTTTTACTAAACCAGGAAATCAGAGAATGCCCTAAAAAGTGACAAGTTCCACTTGTACTTTTTCGGTCTGATTTACAACCAGCATAATCAGCATCACAGTAAGATATTAAGTCAAACGAATCATTTTTAGGATAAAATAAGCCATAATCAAAGGTGTGTTTAACATATCTTATAATACGTTTTACAGCTTTTAAGTGAGTTTCTTTAGGTTGGGATTGATACCATGCACAAAGACAGACACTATGCATGATATCAGGTCTACTCGCAGTGATATAGAGTAGTGATCCAATCATTCCTCTATATAATTTTTGATCTACATCTTTCGAGAGATCTTCTTTACTAAGGTACTCATTGGTTGCCATGGGAGTGGGTTTTCCACTCGCAGTAGTCAAACCAAATTTACTAACTAGGTCTTTAGCATATTTTTCTTGACTAATAAAGATACCATTATCTAATTGTTTTATTTGTAATCCTAAAAAGAAGTTTAATTCACCCATATGACTCATCTCAAACTCTCTTTTCATTATTTCAGAAAATTCTTTATTCATTTCAAAATTAGTTGATCCAAAAATGATATTATCTACGTAGACTTGTACTAGTTGAATATCATTTTTATTTCTTTTAATAAAAAGAGTATTATCTACTTTACCTATTTCAAAATTTGATTGTAACAAATAAGATCTTTGTCTATCATACCAGGCTCTAGGAGCTTGCTTTAGACCATATAGAGCTTTCTTAAGTTTGTAAACATGATTTGGAAATTTATCATTTTCAAAAAGTGGTGGTTGTTTAACAAATACTTCTTCTTTTACAAAACCATTTAAAAATGCACTTTTAACATCCATTTGAATTAGTTTGAAATTATTATGATTTGAGAAAGCAAGTAGAATCCTAATGGCTTCTAATCATGCTATGGGGGCAAAGGTTTCATCAAAATCTATTCCTTCTTCTTGACAATAACCTTGAGCGACTAACCGGGCTTTATTTCTGACAACCTCTCCTTGTTCATTCATTTTATTTTTATAAACCCATTTAGTTCCAATTATTGTTTTATTTTCAGGTTTAGGAACAAGTTCCCAAACATCATTTCTAGTGAATTGATTTAATTCTTCTTGCATAGCCAAAATCCATGAATCATCAATTGACGCTTCTTCTGGATTTTGGGTTCAACAGTTGATATAAAAGCTATATTACTCATTTGACTTAGTTGGATTCTAGTTTTAACAACAGATTGCATATCTCAAAGTATATTTTCTATAGGGTGATCTTTTAAAAGTTTAATCCTTTTATTAGGATGATTTAATTCATTATTAGTTTCAGTTGACTCTTGGTTTTGAGTGATTAAATCCTCTTTATCATTTATTTCTTCAAAAATTTTGAAATTTTCATCAAATGAAACATGCATTGTTTCTTCGATGGTATTAGTTCTTAAATTAAATACTCTGTATGCTTTACTTCTATTAGAGTATCCATAAAGATACCTTTGTCGGATTTAGGATCAAATTTATCTAAGTTATCTTTTGTATTTAAAATAAAACATTTACTTCCAAAAATTATGAAATAAGATACCTTAGGTTTCTTTGAGTAAATAAGTTCATAAGATGTCTTATCAGTTAAAGGTCTAATTAAAATTCTATTTAAAATATAACAGGAGGTAGCAACTGCTTCTGCCCAAAAGTACTTTGGTAAATTACTATCAGAAAGCATAGTTCTCGCACACTCTTGAATCGTCCTATTTTTACGTTCTACTACTCCATTTTGTTGTGGTGTTCTTGGAAATGAAAAATTGTGAATTATTCCCTTTTTATTGCAGAATTCTTCAAACTTATCATTTTCAAATTCACCACCGTGATCACTACAGATGGTTATAATTTTTTGGGAAAATTGATTTTGAACCCTTTTTGAAAAATTCTTAAAACATTCAAAAGTATAACTTTTATGTTTCAAACATATTGTCCATGTAAATCTAGAATAATCATCTACAATTACAAAAACATATTTACTGTGATTTAATGACTGAATTTGAGATGGACCAAATAAATCAAGATGAAGTAATTCAAGAGGTTTTGAAGTTGAAATCATTTCTTTTAATTTAAAGGAACTTTTTCTAAGTGTTCCTAGTTGACATGCATCACATAGACTATCTATTTTAAAATTCATTTTAGGGAGGCCTCTTACTAGATCATGTTTTGACAGTCTAGATAAGAGTTTGAAATTCAAATGCCCAAATCTCTTATGCCAAATCCAAGGGTCACTTGCATTTGCCAAAAGACACAAGTTATCATTTGAAATATTCATATTAAGAATATAAATATTCTTTTTCCTAATTCCCTCAAATATTATGGTTGAATTATTGTCTTCAATGTGACACTTATCTTTTTCAAATTTAATTTTATATCCTTTATCGCATAGTTGACTTATACTTAGGAGATTGTGTTTCAGATTCTTAACTAGCAAAACATTAGTAATAATAGGAGTTTCAGAGTTAAAGACTTTGCTGATGCCGATCACATAACCTTTCGAATTGTCTCCAAAGTTAACCAGTCCTCCGTCTTTGTATATTATATCATTCATCATATCTGGATTACCAGTCATGTGTCTAGAACATCCACTATCGATATCCATTTGTTCTTTTTGATCTCCACAGTTTGTTTGTTCTGGATTGATTCCTCAATTCCCATAAAGCATGATTCCTGCACATCAAACAATCTTAGTAGACAACTTGTATTTGAATATTGATTATATGCAGACTCAAGAGACAATGATGATTTGAATATTTCTAAACATGCATTAACAAATTTCTTAAACATAGCCATTTAAAAAAAAACATTTTCAAAAATCAGATTATGAAACTTTTGAAAACCTTGCTCTGATACCAAATGTGAGGAATGCAGAATATGGATCTTAAGGCTAAAAATAACACTAGAGTGGAGGTGAATAGTGTTTATAAGAAATTACTAAATCTTTTTGAGTTTATGTTAATTTGAACACAAATGGATGCAATATTCAAACACAGATATAATCACAGAAACAAACACAAATGCAGAAATAAAGTAAATGCAGTAAAGGAAAGAACACACTGGATTTTATACTGGTTTGGGGTTACCCTACATCCAGTCCGCACAACTAAGTACGGATTTCCTTTCAAAAGCAATTCAACAATCACAACCCTCGGTTTTAAGGCTACGAGGTACACCCTCCAGAATCACAATCCTCTGGGTAGAGATACTTGATTTCCGGGGCAACAAGTTCACCCAATTGATTTCCAAGGCTACAATCACACCTTTTCTTGCTTGATTGATTTCCAAGGCTACAATCACACCTTTTCTCGCTAGATAGATTACAAAGAAGCCTATAACTCTGAATAGCACTTGGATCTTGTTGAGATAGTGATAGAGAATCAAACCAGAGATGATCTAGTTAGATTCAATGTTGATTTCGGCAGAGTGATGATAGGATTTTAAATAAGAAAATGTGGAAGAAGAAGAGAAGTGAAAGACCAGAAAATCTGATATAAAATTCGTTGAAACTAACCCCTATTTATAGAAGAACAACATCCATGTCCATTCGTGAAAGGTTATGGCGAATAGACACTTCTTTTGATATTCAAATTTTTGAATCTAACTGTCACTATGTTGACATGGGGTACTAGGGCATGTCGACATCCTAAAGGAAATTTTGATGTTTTGTTTTTCTTTGAAAATAACCTTTATCTTATATTAAAACTATTTTAAACTTTATAAATATACTTGACTATAGATAAAATATATAGATAAATATAGAGAATAATATATATAGAACTTTACTATAATTTTATATTTAAATCTAAGTATAAAGATAGTTTAAAACAAACGAAGTTTAAAAACACGAGTTTATTAAAAACAAAAACAAAGAATATTTTAAGGCTAAAACATCTTTTTAAAAATCATTTGAAAAGATAATTTTTAAGGCTAAAACATTTTGAAAATCAATTTTGAAAATCATTCTGAAGTTATTTTGAAAATCATTTTGAAGTAGTTTTGCAAGCTTCTTCCTGCAGAATATCTCATCATGTCAGGATTCGAGAACTTGTACAAAACCAAGATGTTCGTGGGTTTGTAAGCCACTTGTCGTAGGTTTGTAAGCTACTTGTTGTGGGTTTGTAAGCCACTAAAAAGGTAGAAATGGGTTCCATCCCAAAAGAAAAATGGAGTGAAGATTTCAGTGCTATTGTGAAGTTTTAACAAAATTCTAGACTCAACACTTATCTTGAAATCTTGAACTCTTGATAATCTTGATACTCATGAGTCTTCAATCTTGATATCTTGAATCTCTATACTGTACAGTCTTCATTCTTGGTACCTGCATGGTTAAATCCTTCATATACATATATATCTAAACTATAATGTTAGTATTTATATTTTATAATCTTATTCTAAGGTTGTTGTCATCAAAACCATCATCTCAAGGACTAACAGTGCTATCCAGACCTATTATATCTAATCTACTCATTTAAGAGTACTGGAGATAATAAGAAGCAAAACATAAAACCTCGTGCTAGAAAACAGTCTGGTATAAGCGATACATCATCTAAAAATACTGAAAAAACCATATATAGTAAATAGGGGCATAGGGTATCAAGAACCAATCTTGACCCGTCCCTACATCCAAAGGGTTAGCACATAAACACAAAATATGTTAAACTACTATCATAAGAGGAAAATATGGGGTATAGGGGTATCACACAACACATCAAGTACAAATCATAAATAACATCCATCACACAGCCTTGCATCTCCCACTCAAGTGCTTCAGATATACGATAACTCTTACAGATGATCAACTCATTAGCCATGCAGATAGCAAAGGACCGGACATAAGCAAACGTCTAAACATATGGGCACACGCATGCTACCCAGTCCTAACAATGAGCATCACAACCATAGAGTCTTCCATCGATCCCTTAGCACACTAATAGAACGACCTCACAGATGCTCAAGTCATGCCCACGCAGATGGATAAGGACGCACACACACAAACATCCAAACACATGGGTACACGTAGACTACCCTAGGTACACATAGGCTACCCTATCTTACTCACAAGCATCACAACCTCATGTTCAACTCTGCGAGCTATAACGTAGAACTTGTCATTTTTTGTCTATTACTAGATGTCATAATCACTACTACATCGAGTCATCGAAGTTGTCGCGCTTTGTTGGTTGCCATTCCAAAGTCATTTGGAGCAATCCTGGAGTCATCCATCCCTACTACAAACCAGCCTCTAAAGCCTCTAAGCAAAACCTAAGTATTGCCTCGAAGCCCCTCCATGCCGAGCCTAAAGCTAACACCCTAAAACACCATTCCATGTTATGTTCGGTCCTCCTGCTATAGCCGAACCAAAGCCATCGGACAACATTTCCTGTTCGGCTCCTCATCACTAAACTAAACAACCACCGGACAGGATTTCTGGTCCGGTCCGATCCTTCGCTGGCTGAACCAACAACTACTAGACAAGATTTCATGTTAGGTCCTCTACTGCCGAACCAAATGGCTACCAAACAAGATTTCCTGTCTGGTCTTCCCTTTGTCGAACCATGCACCTACTGGATAGGAATTCCTGTCCGGTCTTCCACTGTCGAGCCAACTTTGATCCGAACTAATACTTCACCATCCTAAAGCCAACCACCGGACCATCCCCATACCAGACTAAACTTCACCGAACCAAATCTATAGCTCCTTCAGCACATCAACATCGCACCGATTCCATTGCTACACTTAACACTTTGACCTTCATGCATCGCTTATGCAATAATACGACTCCAAACACTCTAGAGCCTATCTTTCAAAGTCAAATTTCAGGGTTCCAACCATTAGTTTGCTCCGATGAGCATTTTCAACAATGCAAGCATACAAACAAACACCATACATACACCAAACAACACTCAAACATGCAAATCACAAAACCAATTATAACAATCATCATACAAGGTGTCTACCACATAACCTAACGCATACCAAGGCAATCGTATATCCAACTAATATGTCCAGAACATAAAAAAATCCATTTATTCATAGTTTTACTATAGGTTGGATTTTAAATCAATACTAAAAGTTAATTTTGACTATAAAAATGGATCTGAAACATGTTAACCTATATATACATATATAATAAGGTGAGAGATGATAAATCACTCACCAAACCTTCCAAAATCTAAGTTATGCAAGCAAATCGATGCAAATCTGAAAGTAAAGAGCAAAGATATAATTCTCCCTCCCCAAAATTATAGATTTGAAGATCTCTAATGAATCCTCTTGCTAATCTACCCTTAAGCTATGATTTGACTTGATTTGGAGGAGAAAAGAGAATTTTTTAGGTGGAGAATGGATTAATGGGAGCTTAGATCTATTTGAGAAGTGGTAAAAGTGGGTTAGGGATGATGGTTCAGCTTAATATAGCCTCCAAACTCGAAATGGGTTAACGGGCTTCCTCCAAACCTCATTAGTTACCCACCAAGCTGCTCCAAAAACCGTCGATCTTCAAACAGCTATATCTTCAAACCAGAAAGTCCAAATCGCTATTGTGACCACTCTATGGAAAGAGAAATCATCATATCTTTCCAATGAAAGTGGTCTTATATGCTAACTCAGTATCTATCAAAATTTATAACCGTTACAAATTTTCAAGTGTAAAATCATCCAATTTTTTTTAAAGATAGGAAATGTCACTGTTGGGCATTTCCTAAAATTATAGAGTCGTATGACCTCATATGAATTTAAAAATAATATTTTATGATCCTATGATACGTAAAATATGAGTTGTTACAACTCTATGATATATTTCACCCTCTTCCCCAACTTTAAAAAAGTCCGAAAGTTCATTATTTGGAGAAATTTGAATTAAATATTTTGCATATTCTAGACATTTCAGTTTCTCCATCGATTCACCAAAACATACTAGTTGACCTAAGTGGCAAGCCAAGCAATTTATGCCGAGAATTCCATTTCAGTAGTGAGATTCTATAAAAGTGAACCTATATGGAAACTTTTCTCATTTGAGATTACTCACTACAAAAAAATCTGGTTCGATCTCATTATGATAAACATTTGTCACTTGATAAATATAGGATCGGCTTGTAAAATATGTTATTTACCCTCATCACATGAGAAACTAATATAGAAGTTGACGTTATAGAATTTAACATCCATGTCTCCTTTTAATTCCAAATTTTCGTTACGTGGTTAATGTTCGTCATATATGAAAAAAAATTCCTAAAAAAGCCCAACTAAGTGATTTTTCGAATATCCAATACCTTCTTCCTTAACTTCTAGAGTAGGAGGAAGAGGCTTGCCAAAATATGAAACATCAAAATGCTTATGGGCATTTTTTGGAATTTCTAGGCTTTGCTTTGAATAAGGACACCTAAGGGTTAGATGTTTTAAGAGCATTATTAACTTGAGTTTTAGAATAACCGAACAAGTTGCATTTGATTGAAGAGTAGATTCTTTGGTTTGCTTGGAGACTAATAGAAAGGTTAGCATCGGGACCATAAGAAGTTAACATATTAGAGAAGGAGGAAGGAAGTATAGGAATGGGGAGGGTCGGGTAGGATAGAAGGCACTAAAGGGGATAAAACGAGAGAGAGATAGGTTGGATGGTTGTTTGGTATGGAAAAGGGTCAGGCTGAAGGAAAAAAGTGATGGGTGAGGTCTTGGAGGGAAGTGATTGTGACAAAGTCCCCATTAATAAGATTTTTTAAGATATATGAATATATAAGTATATATAAATTAGACATAAATATATGTATGTGCTATATATTGTCGTATAATTAAAGTTACATTTACACAAATATATATATAATATGAAAATAATTAAAATAAATCTCACATTCATCTTTTTGCTAAGTAAATATCAAAATTTCTAAACTTAGTCAAATATTTAAATTAAATGACATCATACTATTTCAAACAACATAAAGACATTTATAAAATCCAAATTTGAATAATTTAATGTTAATTATACTAAATGAATTGAATTTTTAAAATTAATATATTAAATTTATTTCGGCCTGAAATGATTTGGTAACTAAGCATATATTTTAAATCTAATTTACATTATAAAATTATATGTATATATATATATATATAGATATATAAACAATTTGGATATATAAAATATGCAAGGTTTGAATTAATAAATGAATAATCATTATATATAGATATTAGATAAAACATAATTTGTATGACTTAATTAACATGATTAACATTACTTAACTTAATGTATAGACCAAATTCTATTACATATACATGTTTCATTTTGAATTTTATCTATAAAACAACATATATAATATATTTAAGTTACATCAAATTGGAGGCAATTGAAACATATTGTGATGACCCGCCTTTTCGGTCCTCAAAATCGACACTAATACAACCTCAGTATTCATGTGTCGCAAATTCACGTGCTATAGAGGCAGATAATCAGGGGTTTTTAAAAGAAATAAATATAGAAGATAGAATAACAATAGAATCTCACATTTGCATTAATTATACATATGGAAAGTACACACAATCACTCCAAGTGATTCATCAGAGTTATGATAAGTACTAACCTAGCTAGGGATAGTTATAACTGTCTATCCTTACAAAGGCCGGTAAACACTAAATACATACCACATGATACAGTGGAAACTTGAAATAGATCATTATTGACAAAAGGACCTTCCGGTCTTCATGCTCCATTGCTCCTTCCAAAATGCTCCAAGCTACCTAACTACTTGGCTGCCTAGAAAAAATAGGACACCCAGAGTTTAAGGGAAAAGGAAAATAAACTTTGGGTCAGTCAAGGGACCAGTGTGGGAAACTAAAAATACGACTATTTGGAAAACTAAATGGTATCTCATAAGACCGCGCCACACATAAACACAGAATGGGTTTTTACGTTATGATAACCAATCATTTCTACGTAAAATTCAGTGATATTATTTTTAATGACATTCTTTGAAAACTTTTCAAATATACATATTCAAATAGCCGAAATTTTTACATTAGTTAAATTTGATGGCATAATAGGTTTACAACTAAAATCGAAGGCACTTATTGGAGATTTGGATTTCCAATGAATAGCGAGGTAAGAGACTACTTCCCATAC
Source organism: Allium fistulosum (assembly GCA_030737815.1). NCBI lineage: Eukaryota > Viridiplantae > Streptophyta > Magnoliopsida > Asparagales > Amaryllidaceae > Allium > Allium fistulosum. The sequence continues at coordinate 638,142,537 of CM060903.1, read as the reverse complement.
AGTACATTTCTAGAGGAATGTACCTAGGATCGATACCTTCAAAACCTCTGCGAATTAAGACCGGTGTACCCGAGACCAATAGATTGTACAAATAGCACCGAATATGATATCACCCCGGCCGTTATTGACCTATCCGAGATCCCATAGCATACACCATATAATTTAAACCCTACATTATAGCGATTAGAAATAAATAGATCTAGAAAGGTGATATCATACCCTAATGGTTGCAATCCACTTAGAACAACCCCTGTTTCACAATTCCCTGGGTATGAGGCTTGAGGTAACGTTTACCTTTCTTAGAACATTTTCATTTACAATGCCAAATTGCCGTTTCAAATAGCACATTATTGATTTCCACAAAAGTACAACCTCTGAGCTCGTATGTCTCAAAGAAGGGTGTTAAGTATAAGAGGGGTTACCTCCTATACCACCAAACAGATGTACGTTTGTAGATATCAATGCACAATGATCTTAGAAATGCAATGTCCGACAGTCATCCATTCAATTTGTCCAGGAATAGGACAAACCGAAGGCACTCTCCTACCAAATCCCCTTGGATTAGTAGCGAGTAGTCCTTGCATACGAAGATCCCAGAATGTAGGGACCACTGCTACTTATTTATCTTGGGAGCTACTTTGAAATTATCAACAAGTGTCCTTCAATTATGAAGATCCCCGCCTTTAATTTCATTGCCTTTAACATGTCTTCACTTTTGAACTTGTAAATTGGTTTGAAGTGGTTTTCGAATAAGAATTGCTCAAATTCGACCCTGGTTCCTTCAAACCAATCATCGATAAAAAGATGTTAAGTAAATAGGTGCTTATCATTTGATTGATTACTTTTCTCTTTATCAAAAATATCTTCTAGAGATATATATCTTTAAAGCATTTCTTTCTAGTATATACAGAATCATTAAAACTTTCTTTAATCAAATCAAAATCATTTCTCATAAATCATATTGCAAAACCTTTTTGAGTAAAAAAGGTCGATAGAAATTATACTAATTCTACTCAACATCAAATTCAACCTTTACTATCCGTCGAATAGCGGTGAAATCACCTTTTAAATTCACACGGATAGTATGGGTTCCCTCCTCGGAATGTAATACCAAGTATAAGAAGATTATTTCTATACAATCCAAGTTGTATTAAATCTGGAAAAATTAAATCTTTTATACTTAACCTGTTTCCGACATTTCGACCTTATCTATTCCTTGCCCAAGGAAGAGGCAAGGTAAGCCAGGGCACTGGTTGCTCCTGAACATCTCCTTATTTTAGGCAGCTCTCATCCGGATCTCACGAATAGAAAAATCCAGTCTACTCATCGGCTTTTAGAGCCAAGATTAAATCACTTAATTATAAAAGCTTTTCTTTAAATCATTTATTTTAACTTCTTTAAAATAAATTATAAAACCTCCAAATTATCTTTAAAATAATTAGTTATTTATTTGAAAATATTTATAAAAGATTTGGGAAAGAATACTTAAGTTTAAAACCATATTTCAAAAGTTATTAAAAGTGCCGCAAAAAGTGTTGCGAATAGTGCTACGAATAGTACTTTTAAGCTTATTTGATCAAAACAACTTTCTATCATTTAGAAATCTATTTTTATAACTCAAATATCTTTTAAAACATTTTCAAAGATTTATTGGATTTATTCCATATTTTTAAAGAATTTAAAAATATCACTTTTAAAGATTTTATTGTTTTGGTTTCCTAACCGCCAAAGCGCGACTATTTTGAAAACTTGTTTTGCTCATATTTCAAAATCTACTAAACGAAATCTCGATTTTTTTCTTTTGTTTAAAAAGTATGATAATATTAGTTCGGAAATTTTTTATTATAAAGAATTCCGACTCTGAATCCATCGTCTAAATGGATTTAACTTTCTTCGAAACGAAATCGCGAACTGCCGCTACGCGACGTGCCTATTTTTGACTCGATTTTAATAACTTGTCAAAAATTCACCAAATTGGATTTTAGTTTTATAAAACATTAATAAACCATTTTAAATCATTTCAAAGAGGTTTAATAATTCTATATCTCTTTTATAACTTGATTCGAAAAGTGATTTCCTGGTGTAATATCGACACGTATTTAAGGTGACTTGTTTACACAATTAAACAACTATATTAAAACAACCAAAATTGATGATCAAAGCATAGTAAAAATCTATAGCCATCATATGACATCATCATTGTCACACATATATATAAAATATAGAGTTTCTCACTTGATTTTTGATTGGGCTAACTTTAAAATGCCTATAGCTTCGCTATCTCGAAATCAGAGCTCATGACTACTAGCCTAAATGCTCCTAGGGGGTTCAAACTTTGCCTTGGAGGCTTGGAAGACTCGGCCTTGCTTGGCCAATGGTGTTGGAGGGCTTGGTTGCACGCGACCTTGGTGAAGGAAAAGGAAGAGATTACTAGCTTGAACTTTGGTTTGAAGTGGTATAGATTTTGATTGATTTTGGCATAACTTTGTTTTGATTTTGTAATATTTTCTTTATTAGGATATGGAAACCATTAATGTAGAGAAGAAGAAGATGAAGAGCCGAGGAATTGTATGAAGAATAAGTGTAAACGAAGTGAAGATGAGTGGGTGCTTTTTATAGGCAAATGTAAGGATGGAAATATCATGATATTTACACACAAATACTTCACCATTTCATCACCACCCACTCCCTTCCTACCTCATCCTTTTCGACCATGTACTCCCCCTTTCCATGTGTGTGTACCCATGTTCTTGTACTTAGTGTGTAAGAGTTTGACTTTGGATTTACTTAAGGATTAAGGTTTTAGGAAAATATCTTTGATATTTTCTAATACACACACACACAATTGTATAAGTATATTTGTATGTGTATATGTGTTCATGTGCATGTGAATGTGTTCTTGTATATGTACATGTATGTGTGCATATGTATATCTCAAATGATTCACAACGTTGCATTACTTTTCTACGTTGAATCATTACAGATTCTAATTTCGATTCACGGTCATATTTTCACTTCTTATTTAATATATACATATATTTGTAAACAAAATTTGATAATAATATTTCTATCATTATAATAATTTAAAGGGCTTATTTAATAATTAAAATAATTATTAAATCATTTAAACTCAATTTTATTTCAAAAATCATTTATTCCAAAATAGCGATATCATTGATGATGTCATAAAGCGATTTCATTTTCAAAAATAAAATAAATATTTTATTACATATTCTCACTCATATATCTAAATGAGTGTATGTATCCAGCTCCTTATACGATGTCAGATGGTTTAAAAGCTGTTTATTAATAAAACGGTTTCGGTCATTTTATCGATATATATTCCAAAGTATATATTTTTGTAAATATTGATTTAAAATATTTTTACCAATATTATTTATTATTCAAAACATAATCATTCATGTTAAAAAATCTTATAGTTGAATATTTTAAATTTTTCTAAAGTGATGAATTTGCGGGTCGTTAAAGACTTCCCTCCTTAAAAGAATTTCGTCCTCGAAATTGAAGATGAGAAGAAGATAGCTCAAAAGGAATATATCATATATGATGAAATATATACAAAGCTATGATAAGTGACTACACCACAAGCGGTGATTACATTATCTCGATACAATTTATAAATCATCCTAAACTCTAAATATGCCTTCTTTATCCTATCATCTATTTCCCATGTACAGTCATTAGCATCACTACTCCATTGAACTTTAACTAATTGCACAACCTTTCTACTTAATCGCTTCTCATCATGATCCATGATTTTATTAGGTTGTCTTATAACCGTTAAATTGGGCTCTACTTCTAAATCCTCCTGGGCAGCTGTCTCTATGATTTGTTCCAGATCATACACATACTTACACAAATGAGATACGTGAAACACATTATGTACACCTGACAACCTCTCTGGTAGTTCTACTCGATAGACTAATAGGCCAATCCACTATAGAATGGGAAAAGGTCCAATATATCGAGGAGCTAGCTTGCCAGTTCTTCCGAATCTCATGACTCCCCTCATCAAAGAGATCTTCAGAAATACCTTGTCTCCAACTGAGAATTCTAAATTTCTACGCCTTTGATCGACATAATTCTTCGGTCTGCTTTGTGCTTCTTTCAGTTTCTTTCTGATCATCTCCACTTTCCCTGAAGCTTCTCGAATCATATCTGGACCAAGTACTATCCAATCTCTGGTTTCGATCCAACACGCTGAGGATTTACACAACGACCATACAAGGCTTTCTCATGAACTTCCAAAGTATAATACGCATGCTCTCATAAGATCCACCAATACTCTGTTTACTCTTTCGATTTGGCCATTAGTTAGGGGATGATATGCGGTGCTTATATCTAGCTTCGTTTCCTATTGTTTGTAAGGCTTCCCAGAACTGACTAGTAAAGATTGGATCTTGATCACTTACGATGTTGGTTGGAACTCCATGTAGTCAAACAATCTCCCTCATATATATCTCAACTAAGCTTAAGGCTATTCTTGTGGGCTTTACTGGGATTAAGTGTGCGCTTTTAATCAATCTATCAATGATAACCAATATGCCTTCATTCCCTTTCCTTGGGCGAGGCAAGCAATCGATGAAATCCATGGGTATTTGGTCTCATTTCCACTTTGGAATCTCGAGTGGTTGGAGTAGTCTGGCAACCTTTTGCTGATCACTCTTGATATGTTGACAATTTGCGCATCTACTTACATAGATGGAAATGTCTCTCTTTATACCACCCCACCAAAAAGTCTTTTTCATATCTCTATATATCTTGGTAACTCCGGGATGTATTGTGGGTGAAGAATTATGACATTTGGTTAAAGCTTCCTATCTAATCCCACCAACATTAGGAACACATATCCTTCCATTCATTTTTAGAATTCCTTGCTTATCCACTTTGAATCCTATCCAGCTTCTTGGGATTACATCTCCTCTACTTCCCTGGCTATTCTTGCAATAATTGGATCCTTGAGCTGATTCTCCTTTATACGACAAATCAATTCTGGACGCACCACTAAATGAGCTATAATGGCATGCTTTCTGCTTAGCGCATCTACCACAACATTAGCTTTTCTCGGTGTATATACAATATCCAAGTCATACGATGCGAGGAATTCTAGCCAACATTGCTGCCTCATATTCAAGTATTTCTGAGTGAAAAGATATTTCAAAGATTTTTGGTCCGTCAAGAGATCAAACTTTTCACATATTTAAAGAAGGAATATTATTTACCAAGGTAAATTAAAGTTTATTAAAATAAACCCTAAAGAATTCTTACCCAATGAATAATGTCTCCATATTTTTAATGAAAACACCACGGCTAATAGCTCCAAGTCGTGTGTCGCATAATTCCTTTCATGGATTTTCAGTTGTCTGCTCGCATATGCGATGACCTTTCTATGCTGCATCAGAACTGCACCTACTTCTTCCCCACAAGCATCAGTATACACGGTTAAATCGCTGCTTTCATCGGCAATAGCTAATACAAGAGCAGTAGTTAACCTCTTCTTAAGTTCCTGAAATGCTTCTTCACATTTCTGCATCCACTCAAACTTAGCATCCTTCATTGTCAGCTTTGTTAAGTGAGAGGAAATTTTGGAGAAATCTTCGATAAACCTTCGGTAATATCCGGCTAATCCGAAGAAGCTACGGATGTCCTTCTGAATCTGTAGTTGTCTCCAATCTTGTATAGATGAAATTTTTCCTGGCTCTACTGAAACTCCATTCCCTGACATAATATGGCCCAGGAATCTTACCTCTTGTTCCCAGAAATGGCATTTTGAGAATTTTTCTTTCCACACATTCCTTCTCAATATCTCCAACACAATCTCCAAATGCCTTTCGTGCCCTTCTTCAGTCTTCGAATATATGAGAATATCATCAATAAACACCAACATGAATTTGTTGAGTACGTCACTTAATACTCTACTCATAAGGTCCACGAAATAGGTGGGTCCATTGGTTAGCCCAAATGGCAAAACCAACCATTCATAGAAACTATATGGCTCTCAGAATGTAGTCAAGGGAATTCAACCTTCTGCTATTCTCAACTGATGGAATTCGGTAGCTAGATCCATTTTTGAGAATATCCGAGCACCATGTAATTGATCAAACAAGTCGTCTATGCGGGGTAGAGGATACTTGTTTTTAATCGTTTGCTTATTTAGGTCTCGGTAGTCTACAAACAGTCTAAGCGAGCTATCGGAATTTGCCAAAAATTCCACGTTTGCGCCCCAACTTGAGCAGCTTGGTCTAATTAGCCCCCTTTTTAATAATTCATCAGTTTTTTTGCCAACTCAATCTTTTCTTTTGGAGCCATCTTACGAATTGGGTGAATAATGGGTCTGGCATCAAGGATTAAGTCAATATGGAATTCAATTTCCCAATGCGGGGGCGAACTTTTAATTTCCACGAAAACATCTTTAAATTCTTTAACAATCGATATTCTTTCCAAGTTTATTTGAGATGAATCTAACGCATACATGAAGCTATCCCTCACTGGACTAGGTCCTTCACATATTATTCGGTCTAACACCCTTCTAATCATGGCTTTTATTATAATCATTTGATTGTTGCAGTCTAGAATAGCTTTATAATTGGATAGCCAATCCATCCGAGTAAAATACCAAACCCAATGAAATCAAGGAAAAATAGGTCACGTAAGAATTGGTGGGTTTGGTAGGTAACTTGTACATTTACACAGATCATACAAAGATTGGTCGTACCGCCCATGGGATTAGATACTCGGATAGGGGTTTCTACTATTTTTGGGGTAAGGTTTAACTTATCAACCAATTTCTTAGTAATAAAACTATAGAAAGTCCCAGTATAAAATAATACTCTAACTGAAATATCATTAACACATAAATTACCTTTTAGGACTCCCTTGCCCTTCACATCTTTAAAGGTTGAAGGCTCATTCTTTATAGCATAAACCTTGATCTGTTCTCCCTTCTTCATTAAGGGCACTTGTTTTTCCAGTGTCCCAGCTAATGGCAATTGAAATAAAGACTCTTCTGGACCATAAAAGAGACAGCTCCTCGCTGCTGCTTCTGCACCTTAGGACTCTTACAGTGTGTTGCAAGATGGCCTTTCTTCTGGCAATTATAACAAATAATATCTTTATAACAGTTCTCTTGAGATCCTCCACCATTCTTTCCCTGCTACGGCTTCTTTCTCTTATTCTGATAGTTGATATTTCTTTGGGCTACCAACAGATTCCTTTTATCCAATACTTCATATCAGAAACCCATATCTAATAGGTCCATAAAATTTCCCTTCGCGTGTGCGGTCATTCGGTCTTGATATTTCTCTTTCATTCCCGTAATAAACATCTCATTCTTCTTTAAGAGCATGTCTATTAGTCCCGGCCCAAAACAAGATAACTTAGTAAACTTATTGAGTATTTCTCTACAGACATATCTTTTCAGGTCCATAAAATTTATATAAAGACGGGATTTTTCGGCTGCAGGTATATACTGCTCTTCGAACACTTCTTTAAATTTTGTCCATGATAAATTGTCTTCAGAATCATTCAAATTAATGGATTCCCACCATGCTAGAGCTCCTCCCTGTAGTTTCTAGGAAGCTAAGAACCTCTTTTGATGATCCTCTATGTTCAATCCTTTGAATATCCTTTCAAAGGAGTGGAGCCATGCATGCACTTAGACAATAGACTCGGTTCCTTGGAATGGTTTTCCTTCTAAGCTAGTGTAATTCTTGCAAAGAGTTGCAAAGTTAATTTAAGGTTGCTCAGGGATTACCACTTCCTCAATTAATGTAGTGTTTGATCGACTATTGGTGGCCGTAGTGTTGCTACTTCCCCTTCGTCCTCTTCTATTACTCATCTCCTACTATCTGCATATAGTAAGGAAAAATCTTTAGAATTATAGATGAAATTACCTGAGGGGTTGGGTATTAAGCATAAAGTGACATGGATGGATTATTTGGATGAAATTACAAATACGCTCTCTCATTAACTAAACTCATTCTAGGGTATTACTAACCCCATCGCTAGTGAGTCGACCCTATCAAGGCTTAGGTGTTCGCTCAACCTTAGCTCTGATACCAACTGTGAAAACTCGCTTTTTCGACTCTTAAAGATCGACTCTAATATATCCTCGGTATTCACATGCTGCAAATTTAAGGGTTTTTAAAAGAAACAAAGATAGATGAAAGAATAATAATAGAATCTCACATTCGCGTTAATTATACATATGGAAAGCATACACTCACTCTAAGTGAATCATCAGAGTTAAAATAAGTAATAACCCAGCCAAAAATAGTTATAACTACCTATCCTTACAGAGGATGGTAAACACTAAATGCATACTACATGATACGGTGGAAATTTGAAATAGATCACAATTGACAGAAGGACCCTCCAGTCTTTATGCTCCATTGCTCCTTCCAAAATGCTCCAAGTTACCTGACTACTTGGCTACCCGAAAAAAATATGACACCCAGAGTTTAAGGGAAAAGGAAAATAAACTCCGGGCCAGTCATGAGATTGGTGTGAGAAACTCAAAATACGAGTATTTGAAAAAAAGGGTATCTCATAAGACCATGCCACATATAAACACAAAATGAGTATTTACCTTATTATAACCAAATCATTTCTACGTAAAATTTAGTGATATTATTTTTAATGACATTCTTTGAAAACTTTTCAAATAAACATATTCAAATAGCTGAAATTGTTACATTGGTTAAATTTGATGGCATAATAGGTTTACAACTAAAACCGAAGGCACTTATTAGAGATTTGGATTTCCAATGAATAGAGATGTAAGGGACTACCTCCCGTATAGTACATTTCTAGAGGAATGTACCAAGGATTGACATCTTCGAAACCTCTACGAATTAAGACCGGCCTACCCGAAACCAATAGATGGATAGCACTAATATGATATCACCCCAGCCATTATCGACCTATCCGGGATCCTATAGCATACACCACATAATTTAAACCCGACGTCATAGCGGGTAGAAATAAATAGATATAGAAAGGTAATATCATACCCTAATGGTTGCGATCCACTTAGCCTTAAAGCAATCTCTGTTTCACAATTCCTCGGGTGTGAGGCTTGAGGTAACGTTTACCTTTCTTAGAACATTTTCACTTACAATGCCACATTGCCATTTCAAACAACACACTACTGATTTCCACAAAAGTAAAACCTCAGAGCTCGTACGTCTTAGAGAAGGGTGTTAAGTATAAGAACGGTTACCTCCTACACCATCAAACAGATGAACGTTTGTAGATATCAATGCACTGTGATCTTAGAAATACAATGTCAAACATTCATCCATTCAAGTTGTCCAGGAATAGGACAAACCGAAGGCACTCTCCTACCAAATCCCCATGGATTAGTAGTGAGTAGTCCTTGCATACGAAGATCCCAGAATGAAGGGACCACTCTTATTTATTTATCTTGGGAGCTACTTCGAAATTATCAACAAGCAGTCCTTCTGTATGAAGATCCCTGCCTTCAACTTCATTGTCTTTAACATGTCTTCACTTTCAAATTCATAAATTGGCTCGAAGTGATTTTCGGATAGTAATTTCCCAAATTAGACCCTGGTTCCTTAGAACCAATCATCTATAAATTGATGTTAAGTAAATAGGTGCTTATCATTTGATTGATTACTTTTCTCATTATCAAAAATATTTTTTACAGATAAATATCTTTAAAGCATTTCTTTCAGGTATATACGGAATCATTAAAACTCTCTTTAACCAAATCAAAGTCATTTGTCATAAATCATATTGCAAAACCTTTTTGAGTGAAAAGGGTCGATAGAAATTATACTAATTCTACTCAACAACAATTTTCATATTCAACCTTTACTATCCCTCGAATAGCGGTGGAATTACCTTTTAAATTCACACGGATAGTATGGGTTCCCTCCTCGGAATTTAATACCAAGTATAAGAAGATTATTTCTATATAATCCAAGTTGTATTAAATTTGGAAAAATTAAATCTTTTACACTTGCCCTGTTTCCGACATTTCGACCTATCTATTCCTTGCCCAAGAAAGAGGCAAAGTGAGCCATGACATTGGTTGCTCCTGAACATCTCCTTAGTTTAAGAACCTCCCATCTGGATATCATGAATAGAAAAATCCTGTCTACTCATCGACTTTTAGAGCCAAGATTAAATCACTTAACTATAATAGCTTTTCTTTAAATCACTTATTTAACTTCTTTAAATTAAAAAACCTCCAAATTATCTTTAAAATACTTAGTTTTTATTTGAAAACATTTATAAAAGATTTGAGAAAGAATAACTAAGTTTAAAACCATACTTCAGAAGTTATTAAAAGTGCTACAAAAAGTGCTGAGAATAGTGCTTTTAAGCTTTTTTGATCAAAACAACTTTTGTATCATTTAGAAATCAGTTTTTATAACTCAAATTTCTTTTAAGACATTTTTAAAGTATTTATAGAATTTATTCCATGCTTTTAAAGAATTAAAAATATCACTTTTAAAGATTTTATCGCTTTGGTTTTCGAACCACCAAAGCGCGACTATTTTTAAACTTGTTTTGCTCATATTTCAAAATCTACAAAACGAAATCTCGATTTTTTTCTTTTGTTTGAAAACTATGATTATAACAGTTTAGAAAATTCTTATTACAAAGAATTCCAACTTAGAATCCATCATATAAATGGATTTAACTTTCTACGACGCGAAATCGCAAACTACCGTTACACGACGCGCCTATTTTTGACTCAATTTTCATAACTAGTGAAAACTTCACCAAATTGGATTTTAGTGTTTATAAAAAATTTACAAACCATTTTAAATCATTTCAAAGGGGTTTAATAATCCCATATCACTTTTATAATTTGATTCGGAAAGTGATTTCCTTGTGTAATATCAACGTGTATTTAACGTGACTTGTTTACACAATTAAACAACTATATTAAAACAATCAAACTTGATGATCAAAGCATAGTAAAAATCCATAGCAATCATATCACGTCGTCGACGTCGTCATACATACATACATACATACATACATACATACATACATATATATATATAGAGAGAGAGTTTCTCACTTGATTTTTGATTGGGCTAACTTTAAAACGTCTATAGCTTGGCTATCTCGAAATCGAAGCTCACGACTACTAGCCCAAATGCTCTTAGGGGGTTCAGCCTTGATCTTGGAGGTTTGGAAGGGTCGGCCTTGCTTGGCAAATGGTGTTGGAGGGCTTGGTTGCACGCGACCTTAGTGGAGTAAAAGGAAGAGATTACTAGCTTGAATTTTGGTTTGAAGTGGTATAGATTTTGATTGATTTTGGCATAACTTTGTTTTGATTTTATAATATTTTCTTTCTTAGGCTATGGAAGCCATTAATGTAGAGAAGAAGAAGATGAAGAGCTTAGGAATTTTATGAAGTGGAAGTGAAAATGAAGTGAAGATGAATGGGTGCTATTTATAGGCAAATGTAAGGATGGAAATATCATCGTATTTACACACAAATATATCACCATTTCATCACCACCCCACTCCCCTCCTACCTCATCATATTTGGTCTTGAACTCCCCTCCCCTCCCCTCCATGTGTGTTTACCCATGTGCTTGTACTTAGTGTGTAAGAGTTTGACTTTGGATTTACTTAAGGGTTAATTTTTAGGAAAATATCTTTGATATTTTCTAATATACACACACACACAATTGTATAAGTATATTTTTATGTGTATATGTGTTCATGTGCATGTGAATGTGTTCATGTAAATGTACATGTATGTGTGCACATGTATATCTCAAATGATTCATAACGTTGCACAACTTTTCTACGTTGAATCGTTACGGACATTCCGATTTCGATTCCCGATCGTATTTTCACTTCTTATTTAATATATATATATATATATATTTGTAAACAAAGTTAATGATATTTCTATCATTATATAATAATTAAAAGGGCTTATTTAATAATAATTAAACTAATTATTAAATCTTTTAAACTCAATTTAAATTCAAAAATCATGCATTACAAAATAGTGATATCATTGATGATGTCATACAGAGATTTTATTTTCAAGAATAAAATAAATAATTTTATTACATATTATTACTCATATATGTAAATGAGTATATGTATCCAGCTCCGTGCATGATGTTAGATGGTCTAAGAGCTGTTTATTGATAAAACGGTTTTCGGTCATTTATCGATATATCTTCCAATTTTTTTTAAATATTCATTTAAAATATTTTTACCAATATTATTTATTTTTCAAAACATTATCATTCATGTTAAAAAAAATTATATTTGAATATTTTGAAAATTTTCAAAAGTGATGAATTTGTGGGTCGTTACACATATCACATACATCGGCATGGGTTAAGGTGATCATATATGAACGTGTAATATGAAATAAGAATTGTACCTAACTAGATCGAGCACTTCATTCATAATAAAATTAATAATGTCCAAAAAGCAAACCTTAATCTTGTCCATCTTTAATTCCGGTGTGCATCTTTAAACAACTTCTTCGGAACACTAACCTCAGTTGAGTCAAAAGCTAGTGTAGACAAAGTACGCACATTTACACATTTCACCCAAGTACAATTAAGTCAATCAGTGAGTACCAAAAAACTCAAAATCGTCCAATAAGGTTTTCAATATGGGATTCAAATCGTAGATCAAGAAGTTCAAACTTTAAATCCAAACAGGATTTAAATCATAAATCATAGATTCAAAAGTTCTGTATTTCCAAGTTTTATACACGTTTTTACATTGGTTTTGACATTTGAACTTCTAAATTTAAACCTAAAACTCAATTTTCTCTATTGTTCCACTTTACTTTATGTAAAAAACATTGGAAGTTGAATTGTGGATCCTAATAAGTATATTAAACATATCAGTATGGGTTGAATCATTTTCTGAATTGCGATTTTAACTAAGTTTGAATCGCAATATAAATCGAATCGTAAATGGAGAGATCCGATCTGAATCGTGATTTAAATCGTAAGATTTTAGGATTTTTGATAACAATGGTCCAATTTATTATTATTTATTTATTTATTATTATCACTATTATAAATTTAGTTAATTTTTATAAAACTTATGATTGTTGTTGTTGTTAATAATATTATTATAAAGTTAGTTAATTTGCATAAACATTAGTTAAATTATTATCATTATTATCAACTTGGTCAACTTAATGCCTCGAATAAAAAATGGAACAACCAATGAAACCGTGAGTGAAACAGTTGAAAGCATCAGGCGACTTATATGAGAGCAGCTAATGCTGTATTCAATTACTTTTGCCACCTATGCTAGTCTTTTTAGCTATTCAAACATTGGTATTGTTTGAACATAAATGTTAATTTTACTTAATACATATACCAAGCTTTAGGTTTATTTGCTAACGTGTGACTAATTTTTCCAAGGTACCACAACAAAAATTTCTTTAGCAACTAGCCTTTTCTACATAATAAAGTAATACTACACGAAATGGACCATAAAATGTACAACTTAGGAACTGATGAATAGTATGAATAATGCTTATTTCTACAGCCGTATTCAAGAAACCACTAAATTAATCAGCTGACATGTTGTTTAACCAATATCCGAACTTCGTTTGATGAATGCTTCCTCGAACGATTTACATGCCTTCCAATATCAGTCTCCTACATACGAAGCAATCACTATCTATTCATTCGAAACAAGCAATAGTTTATAAATTATAACAGTGTTACCCTCAAGGCTTTGAATGTGATATCTGTTAACCCAAAAAATGGATCAACGCCCTGGATCAAGTGTGAAAGCACCAGTGCAGATAATCAGCAGCACAGATCTTAGATAAACAACAAATAAACAACAGAAGTAAGAAAAGAGACAAATGATTTTTATAGTGGTTCAGCTGACTCTGGCCTACGTCCACTTTAATCAATATTTACTATGATTATACTAGTTGAATCTCTTTGGATATAAACTAGTTAGTTCTTAGATCCAAGTTACAATGAGTTAGAATAAGTCACAAGTACAAGGGTTGACTAGAGAATCACAGTAACCGCCTTGATGACTGTTGTGAGGGAGAAGAAAGTTGAAGAAATGAAGAAATTCCAATAGAATAATGGTAGCTCTCTCTTCGGAAAAGTTCCATGTCTAGTTGCAGGTAGGTGAGTATTTATAGGGGAATTCAGTGAGTGTTGGGCCAGAAGTCCAAGTGTAGAAGAGTCCAGTCGTTATGCCAAGTCATCACCGAAAATCTCAAATCAATCTGAGTCATTTCTATGAATCGCTAGCTATCCATAGGCGATGGATCGCTAGCTATCCATCAACTTAGCATATTTTTCTACTAGAAACTTTTACTTTGTGCTATGAAGGAGCTCGAAAAGTATGAGGGCGGTCCGACCTATCTTGAGGGATCACTGGCTATCCTTAGGGGATGGATCGCCAGCTATCCATATGGGATGGATCGCTAGCTATCCATAGGGGATGGATCGCTAGCTATCCATCCACTTAGTATATTTTTTAGTGATCTTTGTTTGGTTGTCTTTCTATCTTCTATTTAAGTGTCTTGTCTAAATATCAAGTCGCTTGGAGTTAGTTTGATCATCCGTCTTCATAGGTCATTTGGTCTAGAAGAATCATTCATAACTCGCTCAAATATTAACAAAATCAAACAAAACTTTGCAGAAACACTTTAGAGAGTGTTAGGAACCCACTATAAAAATTTGAGGTGGTGGAGGGCCAACTCTAGATGAGTCGCTAGCGATCCAACTAGATGGATCGCTAACGATCCATCAAATCAATTCCAAATGCTCTCATTTTTTTTGTGGGCCTTCTTCTATGTCTTTTAAATATTCTCCCAAAATTTCAATTCAATCCGATTTCGTATGAGTTTTGTGGATCCATTTTAAGTTAGCTTTTTTGGTCAAACAGCTTGAATTCGGTGAGTCTTAACTTCTCGAGCTAGATTGTTTGGCATGCTATAAAACTTGGCAAGTGTCTCTAAGGTACATATTAGATCATGTTGCAAGAGGACTAGAGGATCCACAAGCAAGCTTTATGGATCGCTAGCGATCCATCGCCTTAGCTTGTTTTGGCAATTTTCTTCGTTGGTCTTTCTCTTCTTTTCCTTTTGGTCTTCCTGGTTGATCCTTGAGATATTTTGATTTGTTGTAGATGTTCTAGTTCCCTTTGAATTCTATTGGGTTGAAAACCCAGTTAACAATATCCATGTCTGCCAGACTTTGCAACAAGCTTACAACATCCTAATCAGACTGCATAGAGTAAAAATTTGTTAATTTCACTCCTTTAAAAAAATTATAAAGTTGTCGACACGGTTAAAATTGGTCAATTCAAATACATAAAAAACTTAAAGTTGTTTGAAAAATAATGTACTAACTTGCTCTCGATCTTTTAGACAATCCTTTATATCTAAAATCTTCCTATCCTGATCAATTAAATCATCGCCATTGTTATTGACTTCTTGATCTTCTTATGTATCATAATTTGATTGCGGAGTCAAAGAAGAAGTTTTGAAAACTTTTTCAATGGGGCTGCTACTCCCCTTTGCCTCCACTCTAAAAGCATCATTAGCCGCTGACATTATTATTATTACCATTACAATTACAGCATGTAATCGGGTCTTGATTGGCAACAGGAGCGTATAATCGCTCCACGATTCCGTCTCTTCTCATTTGAGTTTGGATTTGTGGTCTGGGATCGCAACTGTAGTGAAGACTCGAGAGCCAAATTCCAACCTAGCAATAGCAAGAGTGGAGGGGTGAAGGTTGAACAAGGTTCAATCATCGAGGAGTCTATGAAGCTAATCAAGTTTCTGGGAAATCGACTTAATTTTATGAAAGTTGGATGAGGGTTAGGGTCTGAACGGGAACAAATTATTTATAAAGGGGGAATGAAAATAACCGAGGGAGGCCACTGTTACTAGCAGATCTCTATTTAAATAAAACAGAATAAAACATACCATAAAACAATAACATAAAGCATTATCTATCCACGTTATAAAAACCAACTTTTATTGTAGTGCTAATGAGACTTTCGAACTCGTATCATGCCAATAAATACAAGCTGTTGGGTTTTAAACATTATAGAGCATGATTATAAAGGTAAATTCTAAAACTTCTACACTTTCAGATCTCACAGCAGAAGGAATTAAAATATAAGTACTAAAAAATAAACATTTCAGAAAAACAACCTCCAAAACACTTAATTTCCATATACACTATTTCCACAACACAATATGAGTTTAATAGGCTTTTAATATAATAAGTAACTCCATGATGAACAATAAATAATATGAGAACTCCAACATGTTGCTCCTTTCTCCACGTACTATGCCCAATCAACTGCTAACCTGTCATCCTATGGTGGAGAAAATGGAAAGAATGGGGTGGGTTAGACAAAAGTCTCGTGAATGAGTACAAGTTTAATATGTGATGATCATGTGCAATTAACTTTAATTCTATTCTAGATGAAATAGGGTGTACCGCAAGTGTCCATGAATTCGAAAGGTCTATTACCTAAGGGTTATTGTCTAATACATACATACAATACAACTTATGTAAGCTACTACAAGGATCGAATTACGAATCGAATCTCAATAACTAACGGTTGACCGCTGCTCCTAGAGCTACTCAATGTAAACACCACCACTAGGCTACTAAAACATGGAAACACCGCCACAACACTACTAAACGTGGAAGCACCGCCCTCTTGGCCACTAACCATGAAAACACCGCCACTCTACTACCATGAAAATAAATTCCCACTACTATCACTCCACTAGGCTACTAGGGAACCGATTCCCCGTAACTAGGGCTTCCCATTTCTCACTACGCCTAGGGAGGAAGAACCAAAAATGTCGACTCGTCGGTGTGTCTCATCGTCTACGTTCGCTTTCACCTCTCGATCGTAATGATGGCCTTGCACAAGATGGGATCCTCCATCTGAACTATATCACGTCGCATTAGAAACCATACATCTCGAATAACTTCTTGCATTAGCAGCATCCTTTGATAAAATAAAACATCTTGGCTTACTCTTTCCTTATTCGAGAACATATTTTATCCAAATCATACTTTCTAAACTTCCTCACAGAAAGATTCTATAATTCAAACCATACTTGGGTAAAAAGAAACAAGGTGGTGTTCACCCTTTACTACTACAGGATGTTTGACCAAGAATTCTGCCAAAATTTAACCGTTGATTGAAAAGGTCACTTAATTTTCATGTTTCCTTTTTATATCTGTCTCAACCATTTCAAAGCTTCCAAATTCCATAGTCAATTCTGTCCTAGTGGGATGTTTATCCAATTTGTCTAACTCTAATCTGTTTCTTTCCTTTCTAAGTTTAAGTGATAGTTATAATATTTTCACTTTACCCTTTTACATAAAAACCTTTGATTTTAACTTTATTTTCACAAATCTAGTAAGTTTTAGAATTATAAACTTTCTTATTATTTTAACAAGCGTTTTATTCTTACTAAGATCAAGAAATTTATCTTTAATTAAATTATCAAAACGCTTGAGCTTAACTTAGCAAAATGAACGAAAAAACGCACCATTTTTAAAAAAATTCATAAATAAGAAATTTTCACCGAAACGTATTTTTAAAGAAAATGTGGTATTTTTAACTTATTGCTATGTTAATTTTAGAGTTTAACAAAAACATCGATAAAAGACGCTTTCAAGTACTAACCATCTCTTATTTAGAAAAAGAGTTCAAAAGTCAGATCTTACGTACTTCTCAATTTTTCTTTTTCTTTTTCAAAAGTTCTATTGTTAAAAGCAAAGTGCACATTTGAGGGCAAGTGTAACAATGTGCTAAAAAATAGCAAAAGCTTTAAAACAGTTACTGAAAAATGGCCTTTTGTCAACTTCTCTACTTCTACTTTTTAAACAATTTCCCTGAAGTTTGTCTGATTAGTTTATATAATATCATAACCCAACTTTCTCTTTATATTTAAAATATCAGACTTCTACAGTTTCTAACTTTAAGAAAACATTTTCACTAGTTTATTCCTTAAATTGGAGTAGACAGAAGCAACCTAATTAATTAAGCCCACTCATACCTGATGATGCTTAAGTGCATAAGGTTTCCATCCTTCTATCCAAAGATTGTTAGCTCAAGTTTATTTTCCAATGAAGTGTCAAACTCTAGTATGGAAATGCTCTGTCCATGCCTTTAAATAAATAGGAGTCCTTGTGACTACTACAAATATGAGAATAGGATTTCTACTTTAATTGGAAATGTCTTTAATTTGTAAGTCCTCCTTCATGCTATCAATATCATATTTCGATTATATGGGTCTCATGGTACTAATCTTCTTTACTTAACCTTAAGTCCATGATTTACTTGCTACTCCTAGTTGGTTTATAAAACCTCTGCTAGCCTTTCTTTATGGGGTAAATTCTAAATAACGTGAAAAGTTTATTTCTCACCTTAACTGTTATAACCTCAACACTTATTCTGACCCACAATTGTCCGCTTCTACAAGGATAAGCCAACAATTACCTTATGAGTCAAAATATATAGTCTATTGTGTATTAATATACATAACAAAAAATTATAATTACACTCCCTTAGTAGGATTACGCTCATCTTATCTTCTCACTTTATATACCGATGGAACCATATAGGGATGTCCACACTCGGAATCTTACCTGTTTTCCAAAGCCATTCCTCTAAGACTTGTACTCTGTAACATCCTGAAATTTGCAACCATTCGCATCCATACATGTCAGATTTGAATTGCTCAAAATATCAGATTGTTAATTTAAATTTGGTAAATCTCAACATATACAGTAAATAAATAATCACGGAATCACAGACACAGAGTAATATAAATAATGCAGCGAAAACAAAAGAATAGTAATTCATGAAGCTACTATATATATATAACAGAGTTAAGTAAGACATAACAGAGGTCTCGAATACATAGATATCTCAATACAATAGTCTAATACAAGATCTGAATACATCATTGGAAATAACTGATAGCAGAATCGATATAGCTGGATCTCCAAGCGAAGCTCCAACTCCAAAGGTGAGTCTCAAATGCTGTATTACTCAGTCTGACCCGAGCGTAAAGCAAAACACAAAACACTCGAGTCAGGATTAACATTCTTATATCAATAAATCCAACTCAAGTGAAATATCAACTGAAATACAAGTAACTCAAAGGATGTTTGGGATAACCATCCTCTAAGGATCCGTTAAACTATCTACTATGTAGTAATATATGCTATTATAATAATGTCTATAGTAAAGTAAACTATTAAAATAGTGTTAAGGCGTTACCCATATCCCCCTTAACACATTTTATAGTGCTAATAGTCTATACAGTACCGTAATACCCCGTAAACTGGAGCTACAAGAGGATACTCCATAGGTACAACACAAATCAAACTCGTAGTAAAGCATGCTATGGTAGGTGACATGGAAAAACAAGGCAATGCCAGGGTAGATATACCAATTACGCATCCGGACTGTTGGAAACGCAAAGCCGCAGCAATCGCCCAACTCGAGCCACACTCCCGAATCAAGGGTATGCCCCAAATCAATCACAAGTAATAGAATGGCATACGATGGAGCGTGTCCGATCAGAGGAGCTACCTCATTGGCCCGGAATCGCTCCTGTATTAGCCACCTTATGCCAACTCACGGGAGTCGGGTCCACGTATATACCTCATATAGGATCGTCGCTACCATCCTACTTCATTCTGGAATCTCCACCGCGTACACAGTTGTTAAAGTGGTTTTCAGTATCGACAGAGAGTATGCCCATATCTGATCCCGGTCTCTTTAACAACCAATCGTTATTATAACACCGCGGTCATTTCAAAATAGTTTATACTTCAAAACCAAAATATCATTTCAATTTCAAAAACATATCAATACGATATCATTTCCATTTCAAAAACATTCACTTCCAAAATCATAGTACTTTCAAAGATATAATACTTTCAAAACCAAAACAATTTGAAATAACAATACTTTGGAAATCATAATATTTTGAAATTCAGAACTTTGGAAATCATAACACTTTCCTTCAACAGTTTAGATATTAATAATAGTATATAAAATAAAATAGTTTATAAAATAAAATAATTTATATAAAATAGTTATAAGTTAAAACAATTTATATTAAAATAATTAGTATATGTTGGGTATGTTTTCACTAGACCGGTATCACCAAAAAAAAAGATAAGGGAAGCCTACAACCGAACCAACTCTGCTTCCACCAACAGCCGGACCAACTCCTTCCCCTGTACAGCCGAACCAACTCTGCTTCCACCAACAGCCAGACCAACTACTTCCACCAACAGCCGGACCAACTACCTCCATCCACTGCCGAACCAAGAAGCGGGGGAGATCACCACCGAACCAACCTACTCCACTGCCTACCGGACCAACCTACTCCACTGCCTACCGAACCAGCCTCTACCGCTCCACCTATTACCGAATCAAAACTATCACCGGACCAAGTTGCACCGGACCAAATCCCACCGGACCAAGACGTTCCGGACCCACTTTGCCAGGCCATATTGTATCAGCCCAGGCCTACCAACAGCTATATACATCCAAGACCCCTACCCCCAGCCTCACTCTATAAATAGAGGGGCAGGGGTACAACAATGGGGACAAGTTTGAGAGCTCAAGCACGGATAGAACTTTCAAACAACTTCATTTACTTGTATCAAAGCTTTGTACTTGTAATTTGAATAGAAAAGGAGAATAACATATAAAGTGGACATAGGCACATTCTGGCCGAACCACTATAAATTTGCGTGTCTTTTACAGTTTAGTCCCTGCTTTTTTACATATGTGCATAAATCACCCAGATCACTAAAAACAACGCAAAATCAACTAAATCATACAACTTGGAGGTGTTTGCCCATTTTTTGTGTAAACATTTTTGGTGCTTTCACTGAGAGCAAGAAGCTCGAAGCTTTAGCTTCTCCCACTTAACCTTCTTCCTAACAGCGTCGTTCATTGCTTGGAAAACATGCCTCCCAAGCAGAAGAAAGATGTTAACAAAGGAAAAAACATCGCAACCAGCAGTCTTCCAGATCCAGTAACTCGTCCCCTTCCAGCAGCAGTACCAAATGAAGGTCAGGCAAATCCGACAACCCCTGCCACAGAACAGCCTGCAGCAATTACTAGGGCAGATCTAGACAGGGTTGTGGCTGAAGTGACTAACCGCTTCACATCCCAGCAAGAAGCCTTGGTGGACCATCTCATGTCATGCTTAAGGGATGCTGAAGAGTTCAACCGCAACACTGAGTCATGGGGTGAGTCGCAGTTTGGAGGATCTCAGAGACAACAAATATTTTCCTTCTTCGAAGGGGCTAACGACAGAAGCGGCCATGGTAGGAGCCGAGACCGAGCACAGCCCGAAGTTGGGCCTGAGGAAACGCTTGGAACCGAGCCCAACGGGGGAGGTACCGAGCGGAGGTCAACTGTAGCTGAGCCGGTCGTACTGCCTAACCATGGAAACACCAATGAACGGGCCGAGCTAGAGTCCAGCCCGAAGTTGGACCCGAGGAAGTGCTTAGATCAGAACCCAGTAGGGGAAGATCAAGGCAAGGGCCAACTATAGCTGACCCTAACATGATCCCAGAAGACCAGAGGCAGCCATTGGAAAATATTAGGAATGATAGACGATACCATCCCTACAGGTCATCTGGACGGAATCAATCCCACAGAACAGAACCGAACTCATTCCTATCTGCTCCAAATTCTGATGAAAGGATGGCACGCTTGTTCAGAGAGTGCGTCCAACGGGATCAAAGAGATCGAGGGATAAGTGCTAGGGTAACCAGCCCTTTCGCCCGCAATATCGAAATTGCTATCACCCCCCGAGAATGGAAGATGCCAACAATGGAACCTTACAAAGGAACCTCTGACCCCGTTGTACACTTACAGAGATACACACAGCATATGCTCATGAGCGGGGCAACAGAAGGAGTACTGTGCAAATGCTTTCCACTATTCTTAGCAGATCTAGCTACCTCCTGGTTCTGCCATCTACCCCAAGGATCCATCAGCTCATGGGAGATGTTGAAAGAAAAGTTTATCAACCAGTTTCGCATTCATGTGGAACAACCCAAGGACGCTTATTCCTTATCCAGTATCAAACAGAAACCTGGAGAGAAGCTGCAACAATATTTAACCCGATTCAATGCCGCAGCGGCCGCAGTCCAAGATGCCGATGAGAAGCTTGTCTTAATGGCCCTCTGTAGTGGTGTGCATCCGGATACTAAATTTGCTAGAAGATTGACAAAAGAAAAACCAGCTACTTTACCCGATTTCTTCCATGAAGCCGGGAAATATACGAGGCTTGAAGATGCTGCCACTAAGGGGCAGTCAGGGCAGCAAAATAAGGCAGCTCACGGCAACATGCCCGCTGCAGCGAAGGATGTTCGAAGAAATGATTCTAGAGACAATGATGGGGGCAAGAAGGGAGAAAAGCGCCTATATCGGCCAGTACCGAGATTCGACACTTACACTCCTTTGAATGAAACCATCGAAAACATCTTCCTTGCCACCCAAGACGAAGTTAGATACAAACGCCCACCATACAAGAAGGAATCAGATAACGCGCAGAAATCTGGAAAGTTCTGCCGCTTCCACGAATCTCACGGGCATGATACCAATGAATGCCATCATCTCCGGGACTTGATTGAAGAACACATCAGAAGGAAGAGACTGGAATGCTATGTAAAAGGTCAGAACAGGGCTCCAGCTCTTGCCAATGAGAACCCAAGGCTACCCTCACCAGAGATAGGCAGAGGAAATCGCAACACTAGCGGCTCCAGTCAAGAGAAGATAGTGGTCCATACCATCTCAGGAGGACCGCACATCGCCGACAGAAGCTGGGCAGAGATGGAAAGATATGGAAAGTCGCTTAGAAACAATGAAGACTGTGTTAATTCTGTTATAGGAGAACGCCACCCAAAGCGGAAAGAGAGTGATGACATCACATTCAGTAGGCGTGACCTAGATGGAAGGCAGTACCCTCACATGGATCCCATGGTTATCTCTGCCCGGCTCGGTCCAGCCGAAGTTTTCCGAATTCTAGTAGACACTGGAAGCTCAGTAAATATCTTATTCAAGCATGCATTCGACAAAATGAAACTATCAATAAAGGACGTTTCTCCCTGCAATAAACCATTCCACGGTTTCACTGGAGATGCGAAGATGCCCCTCGGGAAACTGGACCTCTTTGTTGAAATTGGAAGTCATCCCCGCTCCGTTGTACGGAAACAAACATTTGTGCTGATAGAAAACCACTCGGCCTACAACGCCTTCTTAGGAAGGCCAGCCTTGTCTGACTTCCAAATCGTCCTGGCCCCATGGTGCCTAAAGATGAAATTTCCAACGGACAATGGAGTAGGGGAAGTAGAGGGAGACCAGGACGTTGCTCGAGACTGCTATGTAACTGAACTTCGCAACAACCACAGGAAGGATAAAGGGAAGAGTGTAGAGGTTGCCCTCTGCACAAAAAGTTTGGAAGCATAGCAACTAAAGAAAGCCCCTCCTCTTCGATATACCAGCAACCCTTTCAATGAATTAGACCCCAGGGACAAAGAGGAGGAGGCCACCGCCGAGCCTGCAGAGACTATGGAATTTGTATCTGTAGACAAACATGACTCGAGTAGACTATTGAAAATCGGGTCCCAACTAAAAGCAGGGTTGAAGGAACAACTCATTGACTTTCTCCGCCACAACTTGGATGTATTTGCATGGTCACATGCTGACATGACCGGAATCTCCCCTGACATAGCATGCCACGTACTAAACATTGATCCTACCAAGGCGCCCGTAAAATAAAGAAAGAGAAGTATGGGGGCAAAACGATCAGCAGCCCTCGATGAAGAAGTAAAGAATCCACTTACCAATGACTTCATACGAGAAGCCATCTACCCAGAGTGGATCGCCAACCCGGTACTGGTAAAGAAGGCTAATGGGAAGTGGCGAATTTGCATTGACTTCTCCAACTTAAATGACGCCTGCCCGAAGGATTGCTTCCCACTTCCCCGAATCGATCAACTTGTAGACAGCACAGCCGGGCACGAACTCTTATCCTTTATGGACGCATACTCAGGATATAACCAAATTCCTATGCATGCTCTCGATCAAGACCATACTAGTTTCATCACTGACCGGGGTTTGTACTGCTACAAGGTAATGCCTTTCGGATTTAAAAACGCAGGAGCCACCTACCAGCGCCTCGTCAACAAGATGTTTGCAGGGATAATAGGACAAACTATGGAAGTGTATGTGGATGACATGCTGGCAAAGTCAAGGAAAGCCGACGATCACGTAAGCCACATGGGCGAGATGTTTCAAGTACTTCGCCAGTATGGAATGAAACTTAATCCTCTAAAATGCTCCTTCGGAGTATCATCAGGAAAGTTCTTGGGATTCATCATCCATGCCAGAGGGATTGAAGCAAACCCTGAACAAGCCCGAGCTCTAAAAGATATCAAAATACCTTCCACTCGAAAGGAAATGCAAAGCCCGAATGGGAAAGTGGCTGCCCTAAGCCGATTCATCTCCAAAGCAACGGACAAGTGCGTCCCCTTCTTCGAAGCTCTAAAGAAAGACAAAGGAAAGTTCGAATGGACTGACGAATGCTTAACCGCTTTCCTTAACTTAATCGAACACCTTCAGAAACCGCCGGTACTCTCGACTCCAAACGAAGGCGAAGAGTTATACCTATACCTTGCTGTATCATCTCATGCTCTAAGCGCTGCTTTGGTAAGAGAAGACAACCGCACGCGGCGGCCAGTATACTTTGTAAGTAAGAGGTTTACAGGGGCAGAAGTCAGATATCCTAAACTTGAGAAGCTAGCATATTGTCTACTAATCGCATCACGAAAACTGCGACACTATTTTCAATCCCATTCCATTAGAGTTCTGACCGATCAACCGCTGAGGCAGGTACTCCATCGTCCCGACACTTCTGGGCGACTACTTAAATGGTGCATTGAACTAAGTCAAAATGATATTACCTACCATCCTCGCACCGCCATCAAGGGGCAAGCCATGGCCGATTTCATTGCCGAATTCACTACCAGCGAAGGTGAGGAGCAATCAGAAATAGCAGAAGACATCAAGTGGAACCTCTTTGTGGATGGTGCATCAAACGAACAAGGCTCGGGGGCAGGTGTGGTAATAATTACTCCCAGGGGAAATAAGCTGCACCATGCTATAAGGTTGGAATTCGCTGCCACCAACAACGATGCAGAGTATGAAGCAGTGATAGCTGGATTAGAACTTGCCTTAGAAATCGGAGCCAATTCTTTGTGTCTTCATAGCGATTCTCAACTTATTGTTAATCAAATACTAGGAGAATTCCAGGCTCGAGAAGAACGACTCATAGCATATCTAAAGAAGACCAAGTTACTTCTCAGTCGATTGGACCACTACTTAGTCAAACACATCCCTCGGGAAGAGAACCAAGAGGCCGACGAATTGGAAAAGCAAGCCAGCATGAGAGACGGCGCTATTTCCGGAGCAGTAGCCATCTCAAAGCAACTGACCCCAAGTTTTGAGCAAGTGAATCTGATAGCTGCAACCGAAGAAGCAACTTGGATGACTCCCATCCGAGACTACTTACAAAGTGGCACACTACCCGACGGGCGTAACGAAGTCAAGAAAATCTTGAGGAAAGCTTCCCGCTA
This sequence comes from Allium fistulosum, assembly GCA_030737815.1. Lineage (NCBI taxonomy): Eukaryota > Viridiplantae > Streptophyta > Magnoliopsida > Asparagales > Amaryllidaceae > Allium > Allium fistulosum. Next base: position 638,116,843 of record CM060903.1, on the reverse strand, counting down.
CACAATACAAGAGGACACCCTCTATCGGCGCGGCTTCTCTAACCCCTTATTAAGGTGTGTCGCTGGAAGGGAAGCCAAGGAAATCTTATCCAACATTCATCAAGGAAGCTGCGGAGATCACACCGGAGGGTAGACTTTGGCAAAAAAGATACTCCGATATGGATATTTCTGGCCCACCTTAAGCAAGGACGCCTTAGATTTCGTCAGAAAATGTGACAGATGCCAGAAGTTTGCTAAGATTCCACGGCTACCAACCACTGAGATTACTCAAATGACCAGCCCTTGGCCCTTTGTAGTATGGGGAATTGACTTAATCGGCGAACTACCAATGGGCCGAGGCGGGGCCAAATATGCTATAGTGGCAGTCGACTATTTCACCAAATGGGTGGAAGCAGAACCCCTAAATAAAGTATCATCAGCGAAAGTTATTAACTTCTTGATCAAAAATGTTCTATGCAGGTACGGAGTCCCATTCAAAATTATATCGGACAATGGACTTCAGTTTGACAGCGAGGAGTTCGCCAACTGGTGCTAAGAGCACGGAAATCACAAGAGCTTCTCATCCGTAGCTTATCCCCAGGCAAACGGACAAGTCGAAGCCGTCAACAAAATTATGAAAACTCTAATAAAAAAGAAGATCAAAAGTCAAAGGGCGCTTGGGTGGATGAACTCCCTACGACACTGTGGGCCTATCGCACATCTTTCAGAATATCAACAGGGCATACCCCTTTCTCTTTGGCATACAGATCGGAGGCTATGCTCCCAGTTGAAACCATCGTGCCTTCCCACCGTAGGATCCACTATAACCCAGAAGAGAACGAAGAACTCCTTCACATGTCTTTGGATCTAATTGAGGAGAGAAGAAATGATGCAGCCCTCAAAGCAACAGCCCACAAGCAAAAAGTGGCAGCACACTACAACTCCAAAGTCAAGCATCGTACCTTACAAGAAGGAGATCTTGTCCTCAAGCGAATCTTCCCTCGCCTCGGAGCACTAGATCCAATCTGGGATGGACCATATGTAATTCATAAAGATCTCCACAATGGAGCTTATATTTTGTCAACAGTGGACGGAGAGGTGTTCCAGAGGGTATGGAACATCCAACACCTCTGTCGATACTTTTCTTAACTTGTACTGCCCATACGAAGTGAATTAACAAAGAGAATCAGTGGACGTAGGCATTTTCGTGCCGAACCACTTTAAAAACCTTGTCTCTTTTTTAACTTGTTCCTTTATATCTTGGCTGCTTGTTAACTTTATCCTTTTCTGTTGAACAAAATCCTGTGCATATAGCATTTCCATTCAAGGCACTCCACAACGCGACTTCTCCTGGACAAGACCTAACAGGTACTATACGAATCTATGCCCTCGCCAATGAGACACTTTTGCTCCGGCATCCCTCTGCTGCGGGTTAACTCATTTCTCGCGACGGCCCTCAAAGCCAACTGTAATGAGCCGATTATAGCCACCAAGAAGGCCGACTATAGCCAAGGCAGCTCATTACAGCGTTCGACTCGTCGGCAACTGTGAACCTACTTTAAGCCCCAACATAAGGTGTGGCCAGCCAGGGGCAGTTCACGGTTGACGATCGGCACCCACGCTAGCCGGCCATAGTAAATCGAATAATACCCACAATTACGGGCCATAATGGCCCGGGTAGTTACTGTGCGCGATCTCGACTCCGATGTGTCTTAAGTACGGCTGTGGTAAAAAAGATTAACTCCCCGCGGAGGCGTAAGATGGGTGACAAAGGTCTCCAAGACCCACAGCTAGGGAAAGTGACTACAAAGCCCGTTTGCCACGAACTTAAGCACATCGAAGGCCTTCCGTGATTGGAAGTTTTACTTTTTCTCATATTTCAATTTTATTTAAAAACAATTTCTCCTATCCTCTGTAACAATCCCTAAAGTACAGGACACAGAATAAGAGACATTCGCTAATAGAAGCGGATACTCACAGCAGGACACTGACCGCATTCCACACTCAGTCGCGCGAGACATTCAAAGCTGCCATCTACAAGTAAAATATGAAGGGCGGTATTTTCTTCTTTCATGTATAAACATGTGGCTATAATTTATTCACACGTCACACTAACATTGCAAGGCATGAAATTATGTTTTAAGCAAGAACTTGACATCAAACACAATTGAATTACAAGCATATGCATAGCTATATTTCTCATACAACATGACAAAATAACAAAAACATTCAAAAAACGACAGAGTCAGCTTAAGTTAAAAAATTACACGTCAAGAAATATATTGTTTATTACAAGTAGCATAATTACAACCTAAAAGTTACGTTACTGTTTTAAGACTAACATATACAACAATGTCAAGTCCACAAAAAGATATCCAGGTCAAATCAAGGACCCGGCTGCGTCGGAGTTTCATCCTTGTCCTGTTGCCCACCTGCCCGGTCAAAGAAAGAATTCATTAGTGATAAGCAACCAAGTTAACGGAAAGCTAGAAAGGAAGACTTACCCGCACCTGCTTCCCGACCATCCTGGTCATCATCCTCTACTTGCACACCTGCCTCCTCAGCAGCAAGCAGCCGCATACCCTCCTTCACCGCCACCTTCTCCTCCTTGGTAAACTGAGCAGTGACCACATCCATTCTGAAGACTGCGCCACCCTCTTTATCCGCATCAGCCCTAGCCTCCTCTAGGGCCCGGAGATAAATCCTGGCCATAACTCGGGGGTAATCATCCATCCAGGATAAATTACCCTGCTTCCAAGTGCGGAAATACATATCCTGGAGCATCTCATCCATCATCCCCTCATTTTCCTCAAGCTCCCTCATTCGGGCCTCAGAAGCACGCAGCTTAGCGACGGCAGCATCCCTCTCCGATCGGTATCGTGAGCGGTCAGCCTGAAGGGATATCCTCATCCCCTCCATCTCCTCCTTCAACCTGGACTGAGCGAGCTCCGCGGCATCAAGTCTCCCCGATAATTCTTGCGCCCGCTCGAGGTTCGCTTGTCGAACCTCATCCACCGTCGTGATGGCCATGTCAATTCGCTCCTTGCAGGCGGCCTCCATTTTTCGCAACTCTGCCATGCTGGCCTCTTCCATAGTCTTCTTCAGTTGCCTGGATGCGGCCTCGTGCTGAGAAATTTGGATGGCTTGATCGGGAAGCTGCTTAGCCTGGTCGGAGACCATTAACCGTAGCCGAATGTTGGCACTCCCAATTTCCTCCCCAGCCTTGACTAGTCGGGCATGATGCCCTATCAATTTCCTGGTCTCCTCAGCAACTCGGTCAATATTCGCCTTAGCTTCATCCCCCAGAGTTACAACCCGGGTAGTAAGCAAATCAAGGTCCAGGGACTTAGCTTCGTCAAGCACCCGTACCATAGGATAGCGAGGGAGAAGATGCTCACCAGTAACCTCATCGAAGGAGATGTCATGAGAGGCCGGGCCCAGGTCTGGATGGCCCGCAAACGGGTTGCGAACCAAGCCAGGGTGATCTATCGGGGTAAAGGTTGGATTCTCAGACGGATGTGGGGAAGGCATAAACTCAGTATCATCCTCCATAATATCGTGAATAGGCTGGAGTTGGGCCGGAGGACCAGGAAGAGATTCAAACGTAGATCGACTCCTCTTCCTCTTTTGTATATCTTCTTCAATAACTCCAAGAAGAGGACGATAGCCGACTACGTCTCCAGGACGGTTAGTAGGAGGCTTCGGCTTGGCGGAAGCTTTGAGGAGTTTGTATTTTTCAAGCCTGTGCCGAAGATCTGAGGTCTTGGCCTTTTTGCCCGCTCCTGGAATAAAAACCAAGTGTCACCAGCATGTATTGAGCCATCATTCAAGAATTAAAAAGAATAAAGAGAAATTCACCTTGAATCGCAGAAGTTGCCTAATTAGAAGCGCTCCCGGAAAATAAATCGGCGTCGGTCCCGACCTTACCAGCTTTCTTGGACTTCTCCATTTCCTCCAACTCTTCGAAGGCTTGGCGGAGAGCGTCATCTGTCCACTCTTGAATCACGCCCGCCTGCCCGGGAGGTAAAGCCCTGGTGCCATCACCGCCCTGTCCTTCGCCACCATCATCACCGTGACGATCACCGTCACCTTCTCTACCACTTCCGCTCTCCGCCTCACCTCCTTCGTCCTCACCTTTTTCCTCCTCCTGAGCATCTGGATGTGTGCTGGGAGAGGGTCCATCGGACTTCTTGAGTTTCTTCCCCCCGGCGACTGGATGCATCGAGAAGGGTCTCCTTTTGCTGCTTTTCGCCGTGGCCCCTCCTGTAACTTTGGCAGCTCTCTCCTCCGCCGTGTCTCTCTGCTTAACCACGGACTGATGTGGAAGGATCAGGTTGTGCCCCAGAAGTGTAGCATTCCAAATCAAGTAAGAAGCCGACCTGTCCCTTCCCGTAATGGCTTCTATTTCCACAGCCATCTGAACCTGGCGATCATTCTCCACGACCGTAATGCCACCTGTCGCTAGCAAGAAATAAAAACACATAAGAAGAGGCATTGCAGTTATAACGGAAATTATAAATAAAGCTTCACATTTACAACCGGAGGTGAAGCGACGGATGGAAACAGAGTCGTCCTTGATAAAAAACCATTCTTTCTTAAACATACTGAACTTCGAATATAAGTCCAGGACAGGCTTGAAAGATACGGCTGATTCCAAGCTGATGTATGGAGACCCCTTCTTATAGCCTCTCAAATTGTACAAGTACCGGATCTCTCGGTTGGAGGGAGGACGCCCGTATCTCCTCTGGAAAATGACAAACAGGCTCACCAGGATGGCGTAGGAGTTAGGCTGAAGCTGAAACGGAGCTACCTTCAAGTAGGTGATAAAGCTGATTATCCAAGCATTGATCGGGGGAATGGCCCCACACATGCAATGGTACCGACTATAGACGAAATACCCTTCAGGGGGATTATATGGCATCACTCCCTCCCCCGACAACAGCATGCGCGCTCTGTCAATCCCAAAGGAGCGGGAGATAACATCAAGCTGCTCGCCTTTGAGAGAGCTTGGTAAATAGTCAGGAGGTGAGTTTAGAAGCTCCTGAGGGCCGTACCCATCTACTAGTGACCTCGGGGTGGGCCCATGACGTCCCGGCTCTAACTGAGCTGGGGGCACTACGGAAGGATCTTGTCTGTCTTGGGATTTCTTCTTTTCTGATCGGGTTTCAACTTTATGAGACATTATCTGCAACACAAAAGAATACATCGTTAAAACGAAGGATATAGAGATATAAACAAGCAAGTACATACGACATGGAATATCATTCACATAAAAACCCGATCGTTAATTCGAGACTAAAATTCATCCGGCACTCAAGTTCATCCGACACTCAAGTTCGTTCGGCACTCAAGTTCATCCGGCTCGCAAGTTCATCCGGCATTCATGTTCATCCGGTAGCTCAAGGCTCAAGTTCATCCGGCACTCATACTCCATGGATTCATTCGGTTGGTTCAAAACATCAAATTCATTCGGAAATTACCTGATTCGGTAGTCAAGTTTGATCCGGCAAGATGATTGATTCGGCAGAAAATTCTGATTCGGCTATCTCACTTGGTAGGGAATAGCGAGAAGGTAATGCCCATACTTATAGGCAAATAGAGACGACCGGACTAACTGGTTCGGCACACAGGACCGGATGAGAGTGTCCAAGCTAAAACAAAACGCGGCATATACAGGCATATGCCCCGCTTTGGGGGGCAAATGTTGGGTATGTTTTCACTAGACCGGTATCACCAAAAAAAAAAGATAAGGGAAGCCTACAACCGAACCAACTCTGCTTCCACCAACAGCCGGACCAACTCCTTCCCCTATACAGCCGAACCAACTCTGCTTCCACCAACAGCCGGACCAACTACTTCCACCAACAGTCAGACCAACTACCTCCATCCACTGCCGAACCAAGAAGCGGGGGAGATCACCACCGAACCAACCTACTCCACTGCCTACCGGACCAACCTACTCCACTGCCTACCGAACTAGCCTCTACCGCTCCACCTATTACCGAATCAAAACTATCACCGGACCAAGTTGCACCGGACCAAATCCCACCGGACCAAGACGTTCCGGACCCACTTTGCCAGGCCAGATTGTATCAGCCCAGGCCCACCAACAACTATATACATCCAAGACCCCTACCCCCAGCCTCACTCTAGAAATAGAGGGGCAGGGGTACAACAATGGGGACAAGTTTGAGAGCTCAAGCACGGATAGAACTTTCAAACAACTTGCATATACTTGTATCAAAGCTTTGTACTTGTAATTTGAATAGAAAAGGAGAATAACATATAAAGTGGATGTAGGCACATCTGGCCGAACCACTATAAATCTGCGTGTCTTTTACAGTTTAGTCCCTGCTTTTTTACATATTTGCATAAATCACCCAGATCACTAAAAACAACGCAAAATCAACTGAATCATACGACTTGGAGGTGTTTGCCCATTTTTTGTGCAAACAGTATATTTAAAATAGTTTATAAAATAAAATAGTTTATATAAAATAGTTATAAGTTAAAATAGTTTATAATAAAATAATTTATATTGAAAATGATTTATATTAAAATAGTTTATATTAAAATAATTTATAAAGAAAAATATAAATAGTTTTAGATATAGTTTAAAAATACTTTATATACAAATAGTTTCCTCAAATTTCACAAATCGATTCAAATCAACTCGAATTCCAAAGTTCAAATTTAATCAAATCTCAAATCATCAATTTCAACTCGATTCAGTTTCTCAATAAACCATTTCAAATTATCGATTTTGAAATACATATTTGAACCATAAAATAAGCCATTTCAAATTATCGATTTTCAAATACATATTTGAACCATAAAATAAGCCATTTCAATTTCAATATATTTCAAAGCTTTAAATATTCAACATTTCAAAACTAAATTCGATAATTTCATATATATATATATATATATATATCAAATTCACTTTAAAATTATTTAGTTTTGAAAATATTAACTTAATTATTTCAATAACATCTAATACAACTTCAATTGAAAATTTTAAATAAACAAAATATCCCATTTAAATTTATATAAGTTTGAAATATTCATTTAAATTACTTTTAATCAAATTAAAGTTATAAAACATATCTTTAAAATTTCAAATTTAATAAATTTCAAATCAAACTTTTTAAGTAAAATTCTTAAATAAATATAATTTCAAATCAATTTCAAATTTATCTTTCCAACCTAAATCATTATAAACTCTATATTTGAAAATATAAATATTAAATAAATACTTAAACATATTATATATCAACTTTATTAAATCACTTTTTTAATAAATCTTTAAAATCAATATTTATTAAAACCATATATTTCTTTTCAAAACTATAGAAATCATTTTCAAAATATATATATATAGACCAACAGTGTCTGTATATAATTTTCTATCCTATGGTCAAGTGATACAGATATTTATCATTTCAATCCGCAATTTAAATATATATGGGTATATGTCTTTTCAACTCGCAATCCCAAATTCAATTCAAATGAAAATCGCTTGGGTTTATCATTTCAACCCATAATGATTTTCTCCTATTCTACAGATCGTTCGGGTATGTATCATTTCAACACATAGGGAATTCTATACTAACATGGAACTTGCAGAGTGATAACAGATATGATAATAATATAACAGGCATATATCATCAATATAAATAACAAATAATAGTGTCAGATGTCACAGGTGAAAAGATATAGATAATAGCATATATATAGAAATGTAAACAACTAACAACAACATATTTCAATTTTCGTTTCAATTGAAATCAAATTTAATTATAAGAACGTTAATCGTGAGTGATTGCTCACCTTTCGACGCTAGAGCGGATAGATAATGAAATTGAGTTACGAATCCAAGTATGAATTCCAAAGCCAAGCTAGATGGACATGAATCGATGAAGAAAGCTGATAAATAGGAATAGACGAAATCAATCAGACTGGATCGATGAAGATAATTGGTACAAGTGGACACATTAAATAACTGAAACAAAATAAACATATAATATGATAAATTTTCATAAAATCCATATTCAACTTAAAATATCTATCAAAATAAGATCTATATACATATTTCTTTTAAAACCAATAACCAACCGAAATCAAAATAACTATATTTAAAATCAATATCCGAGATAATCAAAAATACCAATATATTTTGGATACACCGAGCATATAATGCCTTGAATACAATTTCATAATATATATTTTAAATTTTTTACAAACTAATGCATATGTACAACTAGTTAACAGACATTCATAAGTGTGTATATATATATATATATATAAACTAACTTTTGTACTGACGTAAAATAAAACTATAATATATGTAACATATACATAAGTATGTCCATAGATCATATACAGACAAATGTGAATATATGCAGACTTGATATGTTAAAAAATTTATACTTAAATTTTTTTATCCCACTTTATATATGCGAGCTAATATATATTCAGATATATATATATATATATATACCTATATTATAGCAAAGCATGGTACAACTTATAAAACATATATCTGTTATCAATATATATATATATATCTATACCTATATATATATAACTGACAGACCATATTCGATTTAAATAAAATATATAACTTATACAAACTTATATATACACATATAAACAAATAATTTATCTGCAACTTGTATAAACTTATAGACTAAAACTCAACAGATCTCATATATCTAACAAATATATATACACAAACATATTTAAAATATAATTACAGAAACCTCAAAATATATACTACCATATATTCTAACTGACATATACAACATATATATAAAAACTACTATGTGTACAAACCGATACCACTTCAAACAATACTTTTCAAAACATATAATATACAAACATTTATAACCATAACATATATATATATACACACATACATACAACAATTCAATATATCATTACTTAGTTTTAAACACAGGTTTAAATATCATATATATATGTGTGTATATCTAAGTGTAAACAATATATATAACTGCAACTTATAAAACAATATATATAATATATAACTTACAGTATATTTTTTTCTAAGGCAAATAGATATAACCCTAATATGTGTTCCCCGCTTTCGTTTTCCCCCGCCCCCAAGTCGACTTTGGGCACACGTCCGCTGTTTGGGTGGCTAGCCGAGCTCGGTTACGTGAAGGGAGGAGCATGGCCAGAGGCGAACAGGGAAACTTGGTGGGAAAATTTGGTGCAAGAGAGAGAGGAGTGGAAGGCTCGGCTGGGTGGAGAAGACGATGTGGTGGCCGAGTTCTGTGCGTGAGAGGCCGGTCAAGGCTGGAGGGATGCCGATGGTTGAGAAAGGAGATGGATATGATGAAGTCTCGGCAAGTTAGAGAGGCTCGCGTGAACAGGAACGACCATGGTTTTAAAATAAATGTGGATCTGGAAGGGAAGGGCTGTTCAAGGTGACAGGTGAATTATATGCTTTAGTTAAAAATTATATAGCATATTTTTTTTTTCGTGGCAGAGCAAAACAAAAAGGAAGATGATAAATCTGAACAGTTGGAAATAGCAAAGGTCATCAATCGAACAACTGGCTAATATTACTAAGCTCTTCAATTTCACGTGGGTAACTAAAAAGACAAAAGAAACCAAAAGATTTTAAAACCGGTACCGATACGAAATCGTTATCGAGGATTTCGCTACGTACCGGACTTCAAAACACAGAATTGAACATACCACAGAGAGCAGCACGACGAAACGATCAAAATGGTATACAGATATTAGTGGTACGATCATTTGATCAAAAGTCAATAATCGGTACCAAAAATGCTGCTAAAATGTCAGAAATAAGATAAAGGAAGCAATAGCAGTCAAAGTTTGGAGAAACGAAATATGACGTCTCACTCAGAAGATAATTTACAAATTTATTATATAAAAATATTCAGGGTTAGAAAATATTTTATTATCATCATTTTTAACTGATAAAAACTTTAAATAAAATTACACAAGAAAATAAACTTCCATATTATCAGGTGAAAAATTACAATTTGCTATGTTTAAATAGACGTATTCCAAATATTAAATTTTTATTTCAAAATTTTATTATTTAAATTTCACAAAATTCAATTAATTACGTTATTAAAACAGTTAAAAATTTACGGGTCGTTACATACTCATTCTCACTATCTAAGATTGGGAATTATTTTCAACTTTCCCAAAGATAGTATTGGCAAGAATACTTGATATCATTTTTTTGCTATACTTTTATATATATATATGCAAAACCTTCAAAAAAATTTATCTATACATATACATATACATATATACCCTTCAAAAGTCCATTTTTTGAAAACCATTTTTCAAAAACTTTTCAAGCATGTTCTCTCAATACATGCCTAAATCCTTAGGGATCTTTAACCTAATCTCCGATACCAAATATAACAACCCGCACTTCCCAACACACCGATCCAAAGCCTAGTGAGACTTTTGAACTCATGTCATGGTAAGAAGTACGAGTTGTTGAGTTTTTAATAATACATAGCAAGATTATAAAGGTAAATTCTAAGACATTCTATACTTTCAGATCTCCCAGCAGAAGGAATTAAAATATAAGTACTAAAAAATAGACATTTCAGAAAAATAGCTTCCAAAATACTTAATTTCCATATACACAGTTTCTAAAATACAATATGAGTTTAATAGGCTTTTAATACAATAAGTAACTCCAAGGTGAACAATACATAATTGATAACTCAAACCTGTAGCTCCTTTCTCCACACATTATGCCTAATCAACTGCTAATCTGTTATCTTGTGGCGGGGAAAATGGAAAGAATGGTGGTGGGTCAAACAAAAGTCTCGTAAATGAATACAAGTTTAATATGTGATGAACATGTGCAGTTAACTTTAATTCTACTCTAGATGACATAGTGTCTACTGGAAGTGTCCTTGAATTCCAAAGGCTGTTACCTAAGGGTTCTTGTCTAATACATACCCACACTACAACTTATGTAGGCTACTACAAGGATCGAACTACGGGTCGAACCACTATAACTAACGGCCGATCACTACTCCTAGAGCCACTCAATGTAAACACCCCCACTAGGTTACTAAAACATAAAAACACCGCCACAATGCTACTAAACGTGGAAACACCGCCCCATTGGCCACTAACCATGAAAACACCGCCACTAGGCTACTGTGGAAATAAATTTCCACTACTGTCACCGCCACTAGGCTACTAGGGAACCGATTCCCCCTAACTACAACTACCAATTTCTCACTACACCCGGGGAGGATGAACCCAAAATGCCGACTCACCGGTGTGTCACATCGTCTGCATTCGCTTTCACCTCTCGATCGTAGTGTTGACCTCATATTGCACACATTGGGATCCTCCATCTAAACTGTATCATGTCGCATCAGAATCCGTGCGTACTATGATTCCTATTATGTCAGGCCCATTTCATCGGGCATCCCTGTCAATGCTGGGCGTCCACCATGAAACCTCCTGTAAGCTATTTGCGAAAGTACATCGTCCTCCATTACTCGATCCTAAGTTGGGTGAAGAACATTTACCCAACACTGTAATGACCTAGCATTCTCTTATAGGAAACTAGCTTCCCTACTACTCCTAACATTCATCTAAATTCTTTTAAATAGGCCCATAAACAATTATCATTTGTGTTAATTTATATTATTAAATTAGGCCTTAGGCCGAGGTTAAAATTGCACAATTTACAGGCTTGTCGGTCGACCGTTAACCCTAACCGGTCGACCGCTATCGGTCGACTGCTGGGGATTAAGGGTCGATTAGTCATATGTTAAAATTTAGGGTTCGTTAATTTTCCCGATGTCCATTTTACTTTGGTTAATTTTGTTGTCGATTGCAGTATATAGTGAATCATAATCACTAACTTGACCATTCTATATTTTTCAATTTCAATTATCAAATCTAGGGTTTTATAGGTTTTAGGATTTATAGTTAAATAATTAAGGGATGTAATGGGTTTACAAATTTTAGAATTTACATTTAGATAATCAAAAGGGGTATACTAGCATCAGATTTTCCAATTCACTGTGATTTCAATTCTACCCTAGATTGTAGGTTTTATTTTAGGGTTTTATAGTCTAAATTTCAAATTACTAACACCCTAAATTAATTTGAATAGATTAAACCTCAAGCCTAAGCTCTTCCTATTTGCTTTGCTTAAGAATTACCCCTCCGTACGCTAGCTTCGCTTGTTTTGTCTAGATCCAATTGCTTGTGTTCTTCTATGCTGATTTTATTTTGATTTTTGAAGAACCTTAGGGTTAGAGGAGAGTTGAAATTGGGCAGAGTTTCATTACAGTGAATTATTATATGGATTATAGGGTTAGAATAAGCTTGAATTTATAGGAGTTGGCAACTAGTTTAGGCCTTTGGATTTAGCTTGGAGAATATGCAGGGTTATCAGCTACGCACATCTCAGCTTGGCGACGAAGCAATGAATCTTTGCCATTGGAACATGTCACGCAACGCTCGACTTTACACAGGCTACGGTCGACTGCCTTGACACCTGGGCCAACCACTAACGGTCGACCATCACCCCTGTTGGGTTGACTGGTCATTGTGTTTTTGTTATATTCTTATTATTAAATGTTTATTTTATTTCCAATTCTTCCAACGCCCGTAACATCTCCGTACAAACTCTAATTTCGAAGTGTTATATATGAAAATCGCCCAAAAAATTATTACAAATGCAATGGTGCAAGTTTCGTAGCCAAATTCGGACATCTGTGAAAAATTTCTTTCGAGTCCTTGTTTTATTTAATTAAATTTTCTTATTAACAGATCCTTTAAATGTAGTGCACGTACACAATGAACATCCCTAGGTTGTGTAGATTATAACTGAAATTTAATTACTTATTAACACCATACCACTAATGATATAATTCACTCACCAGACCTTGTTTAATCCCCTCAATTTCTCCCACTTTATATCTATTATAGGAAGACAAGGCAGTAGGTAATATGATGAAAGGTGCATGGAGAAGGTGAGTTGATAGCTTAGAGATATATTTATTTATAGTCATTTTCCCTATGTATTATATTATATTTACTGGTCGGATTTTATTGTATTTTAGTTGGAGACACTATTTAGACAATTCTTATATGGGCTACTGTTGCTTTTGAAACAATAATGAAATTGGAATATTTTAGTATTTATATTTTATTCCTTTCACTATGAGATATGTAATTATAGAATATTTAAGTTATATTAATATTTGTATCATATAAGCTATCAAAACTAATGACTCGTACTTCTTGGCATGACGCAAGTTCAAATGCCATTTTGGGCTTTGGATTAGTGTGTTTGGAGGTGCGGGTTGTTACATAGGTTATATCTATTTACTTGCGTCTGCATGTTTGATGATTGTTATACTTGCTTATGGTTGTTGTTTGACCTTATATTATGTGATGGGATTTCGGTGGCGAAATTCCTTAATAGGGGGAGAGTGTAACGATCTGTATTTTACGTAATGGAAGATTGTAAAATATTATTTAAAATCCAAATTGGTTTGTATGAGACTATAAGTTTAGGAAATGTTGAGTATTCACATTTTTAACCAATACAAATTTTTTAGGATAATTTTGACTAAGAAAATATTGTAAGGTCTATAACTTTTGATAAGAGACGAATTATGATCCAAAACCACTTTAAAATGAAAGATACGATGGTTTCGCTTTCTATAGAGTGGTCATAATAGATTTTTGGCCTTACAGTTTAGAAGATATAGCTTTTTGAAGTTTGGACGGTTTTTAGGTAAATTAATAGGTACTTAACTTAAGTCCAATTAACCCAACTTAACGATTTCAGGAATTGTGACTAAAACCACCTAATGGGATAGCCCCTAATCATTTTCTAACTCATAGAAACTTTTCCTAACCTCCATTAAACAACTTCTTAGCCAAACAATCATCAAATCCCTTACTTTAATTAGCTAAATTGAGAGAGTAGTTAGTGGTTAGTGAAGGGTACCACTTGCTTACGGGATTGGTTGCATTAGGGTTCGAGCGTCTGTTGATTTGACTAGATTTTCCTTGTTTTTGGTGCTAATGAGATCTACATGTGTGATTTATGTCTCTCATTTTACTATGGTTGCTAATAAAGTATTAAAATGTGTATTTGAAATGATTTTGCAGTTAAAAATGTAATTTTTACCAAATCTAAAGTGGAAAACAGGCGCAAGGATAAACTTTGAACAAAATTTAGGCTGAAGGACAACAAGTTTCATTTTTGGGTTGAAGGACAAACTTTGAAAAAAATTAGGCTGGAGGACGATGCTAATTATACCTAGCATTTTATACAGTGTAAAACTGAATATAATGCTAGTTATAACTAGCATTTTGTATAGTGTAAAAACTGAATATAATGCTAGTTATAACTAGCATTGTCCTTCAGCCTAATTTTTTCTAAAGTTTGTCCTTCAGTCCAGAAATGAAACTTGGTGTCCTTTAGTCTAATTTTTTTCAAAGTTTGTCCTTCTCCCTAATTCCCTCAAATCTAAACTTGTCTATGTTTTCAGAACAAACTTAAATGATAAAAAGCGAATTTAGATCTAAATATTACGTATGTGTTCTAATTGATGTATCATTTTGTTTTTTGGCTTGACTTTTGATGATATGTCGATTATATTGTATGTATTATGATGAGATGGTGCTTTTTTGGTAGTTTTTATATGTTTGTATACTTAGGATATGGTATGGTGTATCGATATGCTTTTTGGAGCATCGATCAGTTCTAGAGTGTTTGGAGTCGAATTGATACAAACGAGTAGCATACGAAGTTAAGACATTTGGAGTAGCGGAGAAATAAAATCAGAAAATGCAAAAAAGGAGACAAATTTTCTGGGATTATCGATCATCACCGATCCATCACAATCGCTCGATCAAAAAATGCTTAGAATGACTTATGATCGATAAGGGTTTATGATGACCTTAGGATGCTACAAAATTGACTGCAAGGTGTATGTGTAACATCCCACCTTTTTGGACGTTTTAAGCAGGCACACGTGCCGACTCAAACCATACAAAAGGGCGGATTGTTATTGGGGTGAATAAGAAAAAGCAGAGAAAGAAAAAAAACCAAAACAGAATCTTGCAGCGGAATGACAAAATATAATAATCAAATAACAGTTCATGAAGCTATATAAAAAACATTTGATTATACTTATACAATACAAAATCAGAGTTACACATATCAAAGATAAATAAATGATAATGCAGCGGAATTGTATGATGTAGTGGAATAAATATAATAAATAATAGTAGTACAAATCTTCGTCTTCGTCCTCCAAAAATAAGGTCTTCAAATTCTGAAATGCTCAGGCTGACCCGAGCGAATCGAAAAGACAAAACACTCGAGTCAGAACTAAAAGATCTTATGTGAGTTAAATCAACGGTAAATAACTATGAGTGGAACAGCGTCAGAGATGTTTACGGGGTTTGACATCTCCTATACAGTGTCTAACGTGAGTGTAGTAACTTAAGAGATGTTCGGGATTCACATCTCCTAAGGATCCGTTAAACTATCTATTATGTAGTACAATACGCTATTATAATATGTCTACAGTAAGATAAGCTATTAAAATAGCATTAAGGCGTTACCTATTTCCCCCTTAACACAATTTTATATATTTCCACAGTCTATATAGTACCATAATCTCTTCCGTACTGGACGTCGTCAGAGGGCCCTCCATAGGTATGGTACAAAACAAACTCGTAGTAGTCTCGATAGGGTAGGTGACATGGCACAACTAGGCAATGCCAGGAGAGATATACCAATTACACTTCCGGACTAGCGGTAACGCATAGCAGTTACTACCACCCACCTCGGAACACATTCCCAAATCAAAAATCGAGGGTGGCCACCAAATCAATCGCAAAGTCAGAATATAGTATCGAAGGAGTGTGCCCGATCGGAGGAAGGACCTCACTTGGCCCGTCAATTGCTCCTGTTTTAGCCACCTTAAGCTAACTCATGGGAGTCAGGTCCATGTATATACCTCATATAGGATCGTCTCCAACCATCCTACTTCATTCTGGAATCTCCACCGCGTAAACAGTTGTCAAAGTGGTTTTCGGTATTGCCAGAGAGTACGACAATATCTGATCCCGGTCTCTTTAACAACCAATCGCTTATTACACACCGGATGGTTCTTTTACATTTCCAAAATCATTTCATAATTGATATCAAAATATCATATTCAATTCAAATCATATCACTTTCGAAATCATTACTTACTTTCGAAATCATATTCCCCTTTGAAATCATATCACATTTGAAATCATAGTTCGAAGTTATATTTCCTTTCAAAAGTCATATTCCCAAAATAGGCTAAACTCTCATTTCAAAATATCATATTAAACCAAATATGTTATTTAATTCCCAACTTAGGTTATAACATCATTAACCATATTCACTTAAAAAAATCGAGAATTTGAATATAAACCCATCCATTTTACTTAGTTTGGAATTTAGAAGAAAATAGTTATAAATAGTTAATATAGATTTAAAAAAGATTAAATAGCTCTAAAATAGATTAATTAGATCTAAAATAAGTTAAAACAGGTTAATTAGTTTAAATAAATTAAATGGTTTAAAATAGGTTAAAATGATTTAATATAATTAATACATGTTAAAATAGTTTAATACTTTGAAATCTTAATAATTAGAAATTTTGAAATAATATATTTTTAAAACAGTTTATATTAAAACATGAATTTGGAATTAATATCAAATTAAACTGTTCATTTCATTTCAACACCTTTGGACCATTTTCAATTTCCAAGTCAACAAACCAAATTCCAAACCTTTCAATTTCAAAATATTTCAAAGTTATTTTCAAACAACTTCAATAACTTAATTTCAATAGAATTTCATTTATACTTAAAAGTTTTACTTTAAACTTCCAATTTAATTTCTTAAAGCAATTCCTTTTAAACCAATTCACATTTCAACACAAAACTTGATTTTCCAATAATACTTCAATTTATATACATCAATTTTTTTTCAAGGTATTATTTTTATTAATTCAAAAATTTAGAAGTTCAAAATCATTAAATTTAACCAATCCGGTGTCCGTATATAATTGTCTACCCTAGGGTCAAGTGATACGGATATTTATCATTTCAATCCGCAATTTAAAATATTACGGTTATATATCATTTCAAACCGCAATCCCGAATCTAACAATAAAATCCATAAAATCGCTCGAGTCTATCATTTCAACCCATAATGATTTTTCCTTAATCTATTGATCATTCGGTTATGTATCATTTCAACCCATAGTGAACTTGCAGTTTATAACGATATAAAATACAACATACATTCATCCAATATCAACAATCAACATCCATTACAAACATCATCCAAATCAATTAATAAATATCGATATAGAACTGATAATCAATAACAGGTATTTAACTGGCAGTTTATGTTCAATACTAAATTAAATAATGATTTAATTCAAATAAATTCAAATTAACTGAGATGATGATTTAAAATATACCAAACATTCATAAATAAATTTCTAATCACATCATAAATTTAATTTAACAAACATAAGAAATTTTAGAAGTTGTGAGTGGGTTAAAACACTCACCTTTGAATTTAAATCCAAAATTCAAAAAGTCTCCGAATTTGTCCAAACCAGCGTCAGAATGTTCATAATTTCAATACGATCCTAGCGTAAGAAACCGAACATGAATTGGACCTCGTATGTAAAAGTTATGGAGGTTAGAAGTTTAAACGGTTTATTTTAAAACAAACAAACAAAATAGATATAAAATAAAACCCCACCAATACAAACTCGCCACGACGCATCTCTGGAACACTGACCACACGAACAGTAGCGCCATCGTTCCTAGGTTCACCGAACCCTAGTCGTACGTTGATTCGATCGCCTCACACGCCGCCACTAACAATCGCGGCCAAGACTTGACACGTCGACGACCTCCCCTACTCTTCTCAAACACCACGCGATCATCCATCACCACCCGGTCGCATGCAAAGGAGCAGCCATCGCCAGTTTTAAAGGAAACTCTACTCGAATTTTACGCCCCATCCAACCGTCAAACCACCAAACAAAACACACAGATGCACATCGCGTGGTCCTCTCCACCATACTGTATCGACGAATCGTCGATCCGCTGCAGTTGATCACGACGAAATGAACGACCGAGATTTGCTCTTTAATTTGTGGAGAAATAATGGTTCAAATTGGAAAACGAATTACAGATCTGAGATGCGCTCGTCGAGAGCTTCAAATCGATATATAATTCTATATAGTTTGAGGAGTTTGATTTTCGATTGAAATTTAATTTGAAATTGGATTGGAAATTTGTTTGTCTGCCATTGAGAAGGAGAAGTGGATAGAAAGAATTATACGTACAGACAAATGAAAATAAGGAGTGGCTAGGGTTTATAACGAGCTATTTATAGGTGAAGCTGAAATAGAAAAGAACGTATCAGATTTGATTTGGATTGGAATGATAAGCAACCCGAAAAGCCCGTTCTGTCTTCGAAACAAAATTGGGTCAACCAATATATCAAAATAGATATTTTCAAATATTTTAAACTTATTGGAACAGGTTTCAAGTTCTAATTCCATCGTATGAAGAAGGTATGTTAAAATCAGCTTATTTCAAATCAATTTCAATTGATTTTAATTAAATTGATTTCTAGGCGTTTCGAGCCCGTACGATCAAACGACAAGTCCGATCACTACGAAACTTAAAATCCTACAATAATTCACCGTTACGGATCCAATGAAACTGGTTTCATCGAAATCCGAGTTGGCGGCCAAAATGGCTAATTTCACATTAATTAAACAGATTAATAATTAAATTAATTAAATCACTTTTTTTTATTTCAAAATTAATACTAACAATTTTCACCATTTTTGATTGCTTAGGCTTTTACCAAAATTTTAAACAAATCTAGATATTAATTCAAAGTTAATTATATTACCCATTACAGTGTTTAATTTCAATTGTAATTAAATCCAATTATTTATAATTAATTTCAATAAATTGATTTTATTTGACTTCAATCTTTATACTCCATCCATTATTACTCAAATAACATAGTTAATATTTGTTTTACATTTCATTGTATTAATATACTCCAATTTTCATCTTTTATTTGTATTTACTATTATATTTCCATTTGATTGAATTTTTATCAAATTTATACACTAATTATAATTAAAATCTCAATTAATTTATACAACTTGGTTTCATCCTTTTATTAAATCAACTATTATCTCATGAATAAAATGTAACATTTAATTGCATTTAATTTTATAATTGATTTCCAATTAAATTTAACAGACTAAATAAATAGATAACTTATAATGATTGTCACACTTTTAACCTTTAATCATATTTATAAGTTTATTACTTACAAGTGAATGTTGTAATTACTTATATAACATTGATTTTCTTCAATTATCATCAATTTTACATATTATCCATTAATTAATTCAATATTCACATTTGTTTTTCACTTTATATCCAAGTAAACATTTTAAATTATTTCAATTAATTGGAGTTTTATTCACATTGTTAATAATTGACTTAGATTAACATTGTTACTTTTCATTTTAGTTGTTATTTCATAAATAAATTACAAATTTTTATTTCTTCAATATTATATTACCAAAATCTAAATATAATAACAAATTTAAATTATCGAAAATCATGGGTCATCACACTCTCCCCCACTCAAAACTTTTCGTCCCCGAACAGGAAAAGGAAGGGAAAAAGGAAGCTAGTAATCAATATATCTTATTCAAAATATTAAATTTATAAACAATTAATTTACCAAATTAATTAATTTAAATAAAATGTATCAATTTATAACAATTAAACCCTTTTATACTCAAATTAATAAAGTTTGGAAAACATTTTCAATATTTTCTAAGTCTAAAATTCACGAAAAATTTCGGCAGAGTCTCCTTTGTACGGAGAGGCTCAGGAGAAAATAATAATATCAATAATAATAATAATATATATAAAAATTTCAAAATAATATATCCTTACAGTGGACAAATAATATAATATTGTTATAAAACCGTAATCCGAGAACGTACCTATTTGTCGGGCAAACAACGCTTAATTACGAAACCAAAAGCAGTGGAAATTGCTTCCATAACCTGTATTTCACTTATATAATCTAAAAGAGTTAATAATTATATAAATGAAATATTTAAAGTTGTTTCAACCACTAACAAACAAATCAATATAAACAACAATCACTGGCAACCACGGCATACAATCATCATATGAAATCAATAGAATCAACTATCCATCCATAGCAAACAAACAAATGGTTTGTTCGGGTTCAGAAATTTTTAACCGCCTAGAATGACAAATAAACTACTGAGTGCACCATTTACTCAACAGTCTTAGATGAACTCAATAGATTATTCATACATCTTAAACAATTAGAAGTATCCTATCCCAAACAACCCATAAACCAAAACAAACAATAATTTACAATGTACTTGAGTTATTCTTATTAAATTTCTTTCACAACATTTACAGTTTTTATTTTTCTTTTTATTCATACAAGGATTATTTCGTTACCTTACATTTATCTCTTACAAAATTTTATTCCCATTCATTCATTCAGTGTTTATTTCATTTATTTTTCCTTTATTACTTACAATAATTCATTTTCATTTATTCATATCATGTCAATTTCTTTTATTGCATTACATTCATTTTATTATTTACTTTAATTATAAATAGTTTCAATATTAACTTAAGTTCAAAATCCTTTACTTACAGTACTCTTTTTCTATTTCATTTAATTAGTAGTATTACAATTTTAACTCAAGTTTATAACTATTTTCATATCAAATTTCTTATTTATAAAAGTAAATTTCATTGAACACTTCCATTACATAAGTTTTACTTGTAAAATTTCCATTACATATTCTTTTAACATTTCCACTTTTATAATTAGTAAGTTATATATATGTATTTAAGAATGCAATTGAAAGTTACACAAGTTTGACTTACTTATTCTAATTAACTTAAGGTTCAATAGTTATCCTTTCTTATTTTCATATTCTTTTCGTTTACAAGTTACAAATTTCAAATTCTTTGTATATTTTAATTATAATTTTTAAAATAATTGAAATCTCTAATTTATAAAATTTTAAGAACTAAATGCCGGGTTCCTTTTCAAATCTTTTAAAATAATATATATATATATAATCATATATTTATATATACCAAATCATACTTGGAATTAAAATTTAAGATTAATTTATCAAAACAATTGTGTACTAAAATTACTACACGGCCTTCCCACTTTGAAACTCGAAAATGAACGTCGATGATACATGCACTCAGCACCGAAATTATTTTCCAGCGGCCGAGAGGGGAGTACAGAACTTATTTCTTTCCAAAATTTCATTAAACAATTCTTTCAAATTATATTGAAATATTTATATCAAAAAATACTTCTAAATAATATTATTATTGTATTCCAAAATTATTCGAAAGAAATTTTCAAAAAACCCCGAAACTTAAGTTATAAATTTCCAAATTTCATTTATTTTATTTTCAAATCTTATTTCCAACCAATATTTATAAATTTCACTACATAACAACCAACATATTACAACCAAATATATATCATTTATAAATCATTATTTTATATATAATAAAATGTACAATAGTTAAAATTATTTCATTTACCTACATTTCAAAGCAATATTATGTCCGTGAGTCCTATCGCGTGTTTAGAAATCCATGTCAATGCCATAGCGTCCCATGTATCGACTAGAATTTATAAATACTAAACAGAACAAATTAACATAATATAAAAACATTTTATAACACTAAAAAATACGTGCTCTCATATATATACTCTCAACGACTCATCATAGGGTATTACTACCCTATTAATAAAGAGTCACACCCCACAAAGCTAAGGTTATCGCTAACCTGGCTCTGATACCAACTGTAACATCCCTCCTTTTTGGACGTTTTAAGAAGGAACATGTGCCGACTCAAACCATACAAAAGGGTGGATTATTATTGGGGTGAATAAGAAAAAGCAGAGAAAGAAAAAAACAAAACAGAATCTCGCTGTGGAATGACAAAATATAATAATCAAATAACAGTTCGTGAAGCTGTATACAAAACATTTGATTATACTTATACAATACAAAATCAGAGTTACACATATCAGAGATAAATAAATGATAATGTAGCGGAACCGTATGATGCAGTGGAATAAATATAGTAAATAATAGTAGTACAAATCTTCGTCTTCATCCTCCAGAAATAAGGTCTTCAAATCCTGAAATGCTCAGGCTGACCCGAGCGAATTGAAAAGACAAAACACTCGAGTCAGAACTAAAAGATCTTATGTGAGTTAAATCAACGGTAAATAACTATGAGTGGAACGGTGTCAGAGATGTTTACGGGGTTTGACATCTCCTATCCAGTGTCTAACGTGAGTGTAGTAGCTTAAGTGATGTTCGGGATTCACATCTCCTAAGGATCTGTTAAACTATCTACTATGTAGTACAGTACGCTATTATAATATGTCTACAGTAAGATAAACTATTAAAATAGCGTTAAGACATTACCTATTTCCCCCTTAACACATTTTTATATATTCCCACATTCTATACAGTACCGTAATCTCGTCCGTACTGGACGTCGTTAGAGGGCCCTCCATAGGTATGGTACAAAACAAACTCGTAGTGGTCTCAATAGGGTAGGTGACATGGCACAACTAGGCAATGCCAGGGTAGATATACCAATTACACTTCCGGACTGGTGGTAATGAAATGACCCTCCTATTTCTACTCTAATTTCATAAGGAATTTTTTTTTTTTTTAGGTAAAGAGGATATATAAATATATATGGATATATCATCCATTGCAAATATAATTCTCAGGGTCAATATCTTTCTCCAATAAACCAAAATAAATCCAGGATCACAATAATCAACCAATATAAATATATCAGTACATTCACAAAGATAAGCACATACATGTGAGGATGTATATGCCTCTCTTGTTTGAATCAGAGTTCTGGAAAACAAGAGGATGTTGGATTGCTAATTTATTTTATTTTTGACTAAACAATCCACTGGAAACATACACATTAGTCTGTTTATACTAACTAAGAAGTGATCAAGTAATTATCAATAGTAAACAAGCTTTTAATATAGATGTTTGTGTTAAGTTCTGAATAGTGACAAATTCAGTATAAAAGAAAGTGGATCCTAAGGGAACACAAGCAACATCTAGGCGTAATGGAAACGCGCCTAACTTATACATGAAAGGTCACGAGTTCGAGTGCTATGCTGGTCGGTTCAAACACAATTTTTGGTTTTTCTTTTTTTTTTCTCCTGTACAGTTTGCAATCTATTATCTACCTATATCTGCACCTATATATATATATATACTTTATTTTTGCCTATATTCAATCATACAAAACAATAATTCTTGCTTAATTATTTTTGAAACCCATCCCTATAACCTGGAAGGCTTCAGGATTGATATGAGTTAAGAGTCTGGTTCTTGGGTTTTGAGGATGATAGAAGTGTTTATCATTATTCATGCTTGTATTTCTTCTTATAAGATCTGTCTGGCATTTAAAATGCATTTGGTTAAAATCTGAGTGAAATTCAGATCCCTATTACAAGTGCAAAGGAAAAGGTGAGTTGATATTTGCACAAAACATGTTTATGTGCATATATAACTGCAACTATTTGAATCTGGCTTCCATCTACCTTATTACAGATCCTTTCTTTATTTTAAAAATAGGACATGAGACATTTGTATGAAACATGTTTAACTATGGAAACCTTGCAGCCATATAAAACATTCAACCTATGCCTATTTCTTTTATATACATATGCCATAGTAGAAAATAAAACCATTTAATTTTCTGAAAAATCAACTATCCTGATTTTCCAAAACTTAAATCCTTTCCAAAGATTCATGATTGACTAATGTATTTATAAAATGTAATCATTCAATTTTAACATGGTGTTCTTGCTAAATCCACTTACAAGATTTGATTAAAATTCTTTTTAAACATAACAGATATTTAACTTAGTTCATAGTTTCCAGATACAAGTCAATCTTTTAACAAAACACCTAACAAAATATCCATCCAATATTCAACACTTAATACAAGTAGCAATTTAAATTGTCAATACATGCATATTTCAACATTTAGGCTCTTATCTAACTAAGTTTAGCATGCTATATCTTCTTCTCAAGGCCTTGCTCCTACTCCTACTTAGTTGCTGCAATCCCTGAAAAAGCATTGGAAACTGCCTCATTTTAAATGAGACACCCCAGATGCCATTAGCACACTAGGGTCAGACACATGTCTGGTATGAGAAAATTCACAAAAGCAATTTGTTAATTAGGTTAAAATCAAGTTAAGTATATATACATAAGGTTCTGTCCTTTGGAATCAGGTAAATACTTGTGTGCATGCTCTGTGTCATTGTGCATGTGCACACTTTAACTTTCTTTCCAGAGACTACACATATGAATATGGCACATACATTCAAGCATACAACTCAATCATAGACAAACAATCTTTCATACCAAACAGGAAAATAACTAATATGAGTTAAATCATTTATTCAATTCTCATATTTCAAATCTGGGAAAAACTCTAGTTTTCTCATCTGCTCAAGCATTATTTCCTTGGTATATTTATCTATCCTTGGTCTCATCTGCAATATTTATGAATCAATGGACACACTGTAATGAACTAATTCACTCCATTACACAAAGATCTCAGGACTTAAACAAGCCATGTGTCAACTTATGTTACTCAAGCACACAAGTCATTCCTGCAGTGTTCATGACCCCAATTTCCTAATCAGGTTTAAGTTAATAATAA